>OY987283.1:3607335-4207335 GCA_963920785.1 Sphagnum contortum
AGCACATTGGCCCCGCCATTGGTGACGATATTGCCCAGCTTGTCCAGTTTGAACTCACCATCGCGGGTGTAGGCGGCGGTACCGTCGGGCATCTTCAGCTCAAAAAACCCACCGCCGTTGATGGCTACGTCCAGGCTGTTGCCGGTGATGTTGACATTGCCCTGGGAGAACTGCTGCGACACCGTGGCGACACTCACACCAATGCCGGCGTTGTTGCCGCCACCGGCACCCAGCGACGCGGCCACAATGTCGGCGAACTCGGCACGTGAGGCTTTCATGCCGATGGTGTTGGCATTGGCGATGTTGTGGCCAATCACGTCCAGGTTGCGGCTGGCAGCGTTCAGTCCAGAGAGGCCGGTTTGAAATGACATGGTGGGTTCCTTGGGAGATGGGAGTGACGGGTGGGGTCAGGTGCTGAAAGTAGGGCGGGGGTCGGCGGTCAGAGCAGGGCCTTGATCTTGCTGTAACCCACCGGGCTGTTGCCCGCCAGTTGAACCAGCATGGCACCGTTTTCACTGCCCACCGAGGTGACCGTATCGCGTACCAGTGAGGTGCTTGCTACCACCTGGCCCCCATTGGTAGCTGCCACGCGGTAGGTGGGAGCACCCGTGCCTTTGTAGCTGGAGGCATTCCAGTCGAAGGTGTGCCGACCGGTCTCCAGGGCACCCAGATTCAGCGTGTCCAGCACGGTACCGCCCGGCGACAGGACTTCAATCTTGACACTGGTGGCATTGCCTGCCAGGTCTACGGCACCCGAGGCCTTGCCATCCTTGATGGACAAGGTGGCACCTTCCACCAATACATCGCGACCGACCATGGAACTGCCCTGCAAAACCTGCAGCGAGGCGAACTGGTCGGCCATGCCTTTGAGCGTGTCGTTGACTTGCTGGATCCCGGTCACCGTGTTGATCTGCGCAATCTGCGAAGTCATCTGGGCGTTGTCCATCGGATTCATCGGGTCTTGGTTGTTCAACTGCGCAACCAGCAGCTTGAGAAACCGGTCCTGCGATGCCGCGGTATCGATTTTGTTGGCCACCCCCGTTGTGGTGGCCGCCCCGGTGCTGGTATTGATGTTCGCGGTAGAGGTAAGCATGGCGTGCCTTTTTTGAATCTATTGAATTTATTGACCCATTTGCAGGGTCTTGAGCAGCAGCGTCTTGGCCGTGTTCATGACTTCCACATTGTTCTGGTAGGAGCGGGAAGCCGAGATCATGTTGACCATCTCCTCCACCGGGTTGACATTGGACTGCGTGACGTAGCCCTGGGCATCGGCCGAGGGGTGGGTAGGGTTGTGCACCTTTTTCAGGGGCTCATTGCTTTCACGGATGGCGTTGACACGGACTCCCGCCGAGGCATCCGAGCCCATGGGCACGGTCTCAAAAACCACTTGCCGGCTTTTGTAGCCCTGCCCGTCGGGGCCTGCCACGGCATCGGCATTGGCCAGGTTGCTGGCCACCACGTTGAGCCGCTGGGACTGTGCGCTGATGGCGCTGCCGGAGACACCGAAGATGGAGAACATGGACATGGTGAGCCTTTGCCGTCTGAAGTGAGGGGTCTGCGGTTTTTACTGACCTTGAATGGCGCTCAAGATTGTTTTGGAATGGCCGTTAATAAAACGTAAGGTGGCTTCGTAACGGACCGAGTTGTCAACAAAGTTGGCGCGTTCGCGGTCCAGGTCCACGCTGTTGCTGTCAGCGCTGGGTTGGGTTTGTACGGTGTAGGCCAGGCCGGATGCGCCGCCGCCCAGAGACCCGGAACCTGCGGACAGGGGGATGTGTCTGGCGTGGGTGGTGCCTTCGGGCGCTGTGGTGCTGCTGCTGGAAGCCAGAGCGGTGCCGGTGCCCAGGGCCGAGGCCATGGCCTCCTTGAAATTCAGGTCACGGGCAACGTAGCCCGGCGTGTCGGCGTTGGCAATATTGCTGGCGATCACACGCTGACGTTCGGCGCGGAGCACCAGGGCTTTCGACTGGAACTCCAATCCATTGGTCATTTGTGCAAACATGAAATACCTCGGTCCTTGTTAACTGCCGGTGTGCCAAGCCCCATGAGTCCCAATGCGGATGCCAGGGAGGCCAGACTTTTTGACGTGAAACAATTATGGGAAAAACTTGAGCCCAGCTATGCGTCGATTTGGCGGGTAAAACGCCATCTTTAGGGGGCTTTGACTTCGGTGGTGTTTCCTATAGTTGTGGCTCATGCCCTTGGAACATCATGTTTAAGCCCACCATCCCTCACGCGTCTTATTGCCAACCCGTCGGCCAAGCGAGTGCGGCCCTGCGCCACGTGGCTGTGGCGTTGTGTGGCCTGGTGCTGGGTGTTGCTGCGGCGCAGGCCCAGGTGCCCACCACCGGCAGTGGCCCTGAGTTTCTGGATGCCGCCCAGCGCTGGCTGGATGCCACCGTGGTGGGTAATCGCCCCACCACCGGTGCACCACTGCGCATGGAGGTCACGGTGGGTGCCTTGGACAGCCGGTTGCGGCTGGCCCCCTGTACCCAGGTGGAGCCGTTTGTGCCGGTGGGAACCCGTTTGTGGGGCAAAACGCGTCTGGGCCTGCGTTGCCTGGACAGCGGCGTGAAATGGAACGTGTTTTTGCCCGTGACCGTCAAGGCCTACGGGCAGGCCTGGGTGATCAAGGGCAATGTGCCGTCCGGGGCCGTATTGACCGAGGCGGATGTCATGGAGGCCGAGGTTGACTGGGCAGAAGACAGCAACCCGGTGGTGAGCAACCCGGCCCAGTGGGTAGGCCAGGTGGCCACCCGGTCATTGACCACGGGCCAGGCCATTCGCCAGGGCATGCTCAAGGCCGCGCAGGTGTTTCAGGCGGGTGCCCAGGTACGTGTGTTGGCCCAGGGGGTCGGGTTTCAGATTTCCTCCGATGCCCAGGCCCTGTCTGCCGGGGTGGTGGGGCAACTGGCCCGGGTGCGCATGGAAAATGGCCGGGTGATGTCGGGTGTGGTGGTGGACACACGCACGGTGAAGCTGGAAATGTGACTATTTGCAGCCTGGTTGAAAAAATGATTAAAGTTCTCCACTAACGGGCCGATGTGTTCAGTACGAAGCCATTTATCCCGTGCTTCTGGAGTGCAATATGAAAATAGGTCCACAACCCGATATACCGACTTCTGTCACGGCGCAGACACAATCTGCCACGTCCAAAGTAATTCCAGGATCGGTTGCCAAGGCCACCCAGGATGCCAATTCAGCCGGTGTTGCGGTCACGGTGTCCACGCTGGCCCGCTCGCTGGAGGTCGCCAATCGGGGTGAGCCGCCGATGTAGACATGGAAAAAGTCAACGCCATCCGCACCGCTATTGAGCAGGGTACCTTCACTGTGAATCCCGAAGCCATTGCCGACCAGTTGCTGGCCAATGCCCAGGAAATGCTGAACCGTACCCGCAGCTGACTATAAGGTCCTGATCTGATTTAACCGGAGCTTTTGCTTATTTATGTCGCCCACGCCATCCCGCCATCTGGAAGCTGCCCTGGCCCAAATCGAATTGCAGTTTGATGCAGTATCGGCTGCGCTGGTCAGTGACGATCCTGGGGTGCTGGAGCAGGCCAGTGTTGGCCTGCGGGACAGGGTGGTTCAATTTGCGCAACTGGTCAAAAACCACACCACATTGCACGGCGCAACCTCGGCCGATCTGGCATTGAGAATACGCGCCATGTCCCAGGGACTGAGTGCGCAACGCACCAGCCTGATTCGCCGCAACGCATCGGTAGAGGGTGCCCTGAACTCACTCATGCCGACCACCCGCACCACGACCTATGCGCCACAAGCCGGTCGATATGGCGGCAATGCCCGGCAAACGGGTGCGTTCAAGGTGCTGGCGGCCTGACGGCTTCAGTGTCATTGCGGGCCTGACCCGCATCCATGGCTGTCAATGTGAGCGCATTTTGGCGCGCAGTCGAGCAATCGACTGGCTGTGAAGCTGGCACACCCGTGACTCGGTCACACCCAGCACCAGAGCAATTTCCTTGAGGTTCATGTCTTCTTCGTAGTACATGCTCATGATGTACTGCTCACGTTCCGGCAAACTTTTGATGGCGGTCACCAGCGACTGGCGCAGGCGCTGGTCGCGCAGCATGTTCAGCGGGTCGGCTTCGTTGTCGGCCACGTGCCGGTCCAGAAAACTGTCTTCTTCGTCGCTGCCACGTGCCATGTCTTCGATGTAGACAAGCTGCGTGCCGCGCACCTTGCCCAGCAGGCTTTGGTAATCCACCAGGCTCATGCCCAGCTCGGCGGCTATTTCGGATTCGACCGGACTGCGCCCCAGGCGATGCTCCAGCAGGCGCAAAGCGCGCTCAATCTCTTTTTGGCTTTTGCGCGAACCGCGCGACATCCAGTCGTTGTCGCGCAACTCATCGAGCATGGCCCCACGAATTCGCTGTGTGGCAAAGGTCTCAAATTGCACGCCCTGGGCGGCTTCATAACGCGTGAGTGCCTCGGACAGGCCAATCAAGCCGACCTGAATCAGGTCGTCCACCTGCACACTGGCCGGTAGTTTGGCCATCAGGTGATGGGCCAGCCTGCGCACCAGTGGCTGGTACTGGCGAATCATGGCATCCCGGCCCAACTGCCCCTTGGCGGTGTACATCAATGATTCCCCATCCACTGTTGTTGCCCCACACTGCCGGATGCCGTGGCACTTGCCGGTGTGGGGAAACCATGGCGATGCAGGGGAACGGCGTTTTCCAGCATACGCAGCGCAAACGTGTACATGGCACCTGATTGAATGCGACCACCTTCGGTGTGCAAGCTCAATGTGTCCAAAGGGTGGCCGAGAAAAGTCATGGCGCATTCTTGCAGATTTTTGCCCAGTTCCAGGCTGGCCTGGTGGGTGGCTGCGCCGGGCCCGGACACCAGCGTCACCAGGGTGGGATGCAGGCGGCCATTCAACAACATGTGTTTGAGTGCACGGTAAGCACTCACGCGGGACAGACCCATGGTGGACACCACCAGCACCGGCTTGAGGCCGCTGTCGGGCAGCAGTGACAACAGCCGCTCGGCATCCGCATAAATCAGTACCACGTTATAGCTCTGCAGCGCACTGGCGAGCTGGTCCTGGGCATCAGCCCGGCCCCCGGGTGCATCACAGAGCCGCTTCAGGCCCTGGGCGGCAGGCAATACGGACCAGGAGGTCTCGCTCTGCGTGTCGTCACTCCGCCAGTAAGCGTAGTCCAGGCGCTGCAACAAGCCAGGGTTCTGGCTGGACTCCACACTGGTGGCATCCAGAACTGCCACCGAGTAACCCAGCCGCACATAGGTGGAGCAGAGGTCCCACAACAGGGGCAGTTCGTCATGTTGATCGCCGTGGCTGGCGATGGCCACCACATGCGGCAGCGTCTCCTGAATCAGGCTGCGCAAACTGAAGCCCTGATGTACGCCGGAATCAAGCATCTACACGCCCCTGATGGCTGCTGGCATGGTCAGACTGGGTGAAAAAGAAACCCAGGTCGGCCGCAATCGGGTTGTAGGCCGATTTGCCGGTGGTGCCCATGGACATGCGTATCAGTTTGGCGGCATCGGCCGCTTCCAGGTCTTCGGGTACTTTTTGCCCGGTGGTGATGCCGCGCAGCACCAGTTTGTGCCGGATGGCTGCGTCCAGGGCCGGGCCAAGCTTTACGGCTTCGTCAGTCTTGGACAACACCGACTGCTGGATGCCGTTGGACTTGAAGGACGAGACCACATCGTCCAGGGTGTCGCCATGTGATCCGGCATTGAGGACCAGCAGCCGGTTGACCTCGGGCAGGTCCAGCACCTCCAGCATTTCGCGTTTGCGCGGGTCACGTGGTGCCAGCCCGGTGGTGTCGATGAGTATCATTTTTTTGTTGCCCAGCAGACCCAGCAAATCCTGCAAGGCTGCGCGGTCATGGGCCAGATGCGCCACCACACCCAACATGCGGCCATAAGACCGCAACTGCTCGTGGGCTCCCACACGGTAGGTGTCCAGTGTCACCAGGCCCACACTGGCTGCGCCGTGGATGCGGGCGCATTGACCTGCCAGTTTGGCAATGGTGGTGGTTTTACCGACACCGGTGGCACCCACCAGGGCGAAGGTACCGCCCTCCTGGTGAATCGGGCGGTGGCCCGCGTCGGTTTTCAGATTGCGCTCCAGCACATCCATTACCCAGTGAAAGGACTCGGCGGCCCCAATACCTTCGGGCATTCTTTCCAGGATGGTGCGGGACAAGGCCGGTGAATAACCCGCACGAATGAGTTTGAGCATCAGGTTGGACTGCACCGGATGCTGGCGCGCCTGGCCCAGCCAGGTCAAGGTGTTGAAGCGTTCCTCGATCAAATCCTTCATGGACTGCAGTTCGTCCACCACACCCTGCGACAGCGACGGGGCAGGCGGGCTCACGGCCAGGTAAGACTTGCGCGGGGCCGCCGTTTTGAGAGCGGGCAGGTGGTTGGCGGAGAAGGGCACGGGCGTGGCCGCAGGTTTGGGGCTGACCACCATGGATGCCTGCATGACCGGTGCCGCTACCTGTGCGGACAAGGCGGTTTGGGCGAAATTGGGAGCGGGGGCGGATGCTGTGGCAGCGGGCCTGTCCCACTCGGTCAATTCGGCGGCCTGGCCGTGGCTGGCCTCATGGCGGCGTTTGAGCATACGTTCCCGCACATAGTCCTGAAACGACAGGGTGCTCATGGCCAGTTGGGTCGCGTCGTCTTCCACCCGGCTACCGGCGTCGGCTACTGCGGCCACCGAGTTGGGCATCTGGCGGCGCGGCATGGTGATGCCCTTGGTGGTGGGTGCTGTGGTGTGTGCCGGAGTGAGCAGGGGAGCTTCTGCGGCATCCAGACCGGCCAGCGCGTCCTCGGCGGTGGCCACCACTTCGACACCGGTGGCGGTTGGGCGGTTGGACAGGATCAGTGTGCCTTCGCCAAATGCCAGCCGGGCTTTGGCAAGTGCCTCACGGGCAGTCGGGGCATGAAAGCGCTGGATGTTCATGGTGTGGCACCTCTGAGAATCGGACCAATACGGATCGTGTGGGTTTCAGGAATTTCGCTGTGTGCGAGAACCTGCAGGCGCGGTGCAACCCGGCGTACCAGGCGGGAGATGGCGCTGCGAATCTGATCTGGCACCAGCAGGCAGGCTGGCACCCCAATTTCTTCCTGTTTCAGCGCCATGTCGGCGGCGGTGCGGGTCAACATATCGGCTACGCCTGGGTCCAGGGCCGGGCCGGAGACACCGCCCAGCGCCTGCATCAGCAGCCGCTCCAGCGAGGGGTCAATGGCAATCACGTTCAACTCGCGGGTGGGGCCGTAGATTTGCTGCACGATGGCGGGTGACAAGGCCACGCGCACACGTTTGGCCAGCTCGGCCGGGTCGCTCACGGTGCTGGCATGTTCCCAGTTGCCTGGCAATTGGGTTATAGCATTCTAGATTAGTAGACAGAATGTGCATTTGACACTACAGTTACAACAGAATCTTGTTCAGAAGGTGCAGCAAGACAAACAAGATTACTAGTGATTTGAACCATTAACACAAATTCAGGTTCAATGTTTGTCAATCAAGTCCTTTGAACTGTTTCTATGCCAGGTTTACTGCTAAAAACACACTCAAGTAAATGTTGAAGATGCATTGAAAAGATAAAAATCCTCATGCTGTCCTGCTGGTCAGTCCCAACTGAAAGCTGAAATACTTCTGCTCCCCTCCATCTCCTCTCACTGATCTTCACCACATACGATTCCCAACTTACCATCCCCAAATTAAAAAGGTCCATGATACTCCCCTATTGGCTGGCTTGGTACCATTGCATTAAACACCATTACACCCAAGAGAACAAAATGGATCCCAGAGCTTGCCACCACACTTGCTGTTACTACAAAAAGCTCTGAGGCTGAAACCTTACCACTTTCTAAAGACAACCCTGTATAATCCATTCCAGCAAATTATTGATATTGTGAATGTTGGGCAGTAGATCTCTCACAGACCAATATCTCCACCAGTAGCAATCTTGTACCTGTCAAGTTTGAGATGAGAGCTTGTTAGGAACTCAAATTCAAACAAGGTTCAAAATACATTCTCAGAAGCAAATACCCTAAGATATGCATGGTTTAGTTGTTGTTGATAAGAGAAATATAAAGGACAAAGAAGTGTAAAAGCCCTAAGAGCAGCTCCAGCTGCAGGAACATAAATGAACATTACTGCTATTTCTCATGCAGTGCCACTTTCGATCATTTTGGCAACATGGAAGAGCAACCTACACTCAAGGTTGAGAGTTTGCATGGCCATTTGGCTAACAAATGCAAAAATGTAACCTCGTATATGAATAGTTCAAGCTTTTAATTGTTTGGGTTATCAATGGCAGTGTGTCAAATTTGTGTAACTTCATTACAACACACTCATTTGAAGGTACCATAGTTCAACAGCAGCTTTGACACAAGTTTATCAAATGATTTACTTAATTTTGAAGATTCCATGTTGAAAATTTGAATGTTCCAAGAGATTCTCTATTTTCCTTCACAAATTTTCATTCTTTGAAAAAAAAACATCTTTTGAGAATTTCAACATTTCTACTCATAGTATAATTTGTGTAGAACCTGCCAAGGTGTTCCAGAATTCAGCAAAAGTAGTCTTGGGGGCATTTCACCTTTTGTGAGAAGTAGTCCACATGCCAATTACTCAATTATCGTGTTGTGAGTTTATGATTGTGCTTAACGACCTGACATGATCTCAAATTTGAGACATGGCAAAAGGTGAAGGAGAGAGAGTCATTTACACAAATGGGTAGAATGTGTGAACCAATGGATGGGATTCCTTAAACTCCCATTTATACATTTCTTGATTTTGATCTTGAGATTCTTAATAGAACCCAATTTGAAGATGAAAATTGTGTCCAAATTGGGTAAAATATTAAATGCCATTGAAAAGATCTCCAAAAAGGCTTTGAAATATTGGAATCGCATGTTATAATCAAAATCATTTAAAAAAGGTCGTGGGTTTTGAAATTTTTAAGACACTAAATATCTAGGCAACTTGAAAAGGGATGCACTAACATATTTAAGGAATTTTGGGAATTTGTATTAAGCATGTAATATTTCTAGTGACATCTAGAAATATATATATAGAGAAATAGTGCCTAATATAAAGGTTTGGTCTATGTTAAATACATGATGGTCCTAATTCTAAGTTTTATTTGCTTTGGGGAGGAGAAGGGTTCAACTAATAATATAATGTGTCATTGATGCATATCTAAACTCTCATTGAGATCTAATTGCAAGGAGCTATGGAGTGCATTCAAAGTTTGTGAAATAGAAATTGCATGGGTTTGTCAAGGAATTACTAGTGATATTAATTGGCAAACCCAAGCCCTACATTGTGCATTGTGTTGTTTTTTAATACTTTGAACATTGCCTTGATTTTCATTATTTTGACCTTGAGAAAGTTGATGAAGTTCATTTGGAAAACTTTGTGTGATCATATTCTTGTGTATGGTTTATCATAGTTATGCACATCAATCCCTTTGTTTTGTGTTCATGGAGTTTGGTTTGTTTTTTTGGATTTGGAACATAATGATGATTTGGCTTTTGCTTCCAATTTTTTAATAATGGGATTGTTTTTCCTTGCATCTCTTTTCAATTTCTTTTGACCATGAACTTGTGTGATCCAACCAAACAAAATTAAAACAATTTCCTTTAGCCCAAAAGGTCATTTCTTACACAACTACACAACTACACAATTTATACTATTGTTGGTTGCTTCAAAAAAATATTTTATGCATTAGACATCTCACTTGCTACCATAACTACAATTAGGGTTTGGCATTTTATTTTTCAAAAGTGAAATGGCCAAAAAGAATTTAATTATGTACCACCTTGTGTTGAAATTGTTTTAAATTAATTGTTGTAAATGTCAAAAAATGAAAAAAATGAGTTTAGGGTTTAAGGCAACAAAGCCACAAGGAGAAAAATGATCTTGCCAAGGAACTTGCTAAAATCAAAAGAAAACATGTTGAGAATCTAATGCATCAGTGGAAGAACATAGTACTAACAACAAAGGAGGAGGAGGAGAGAGGTCATCATCGTCTGAGGGCGATATCAACTTCTCACAAGAGGATTGCCAACAAATTTCATCACCTCATGTGAAGCCAAGCCAAGGTTAACAAATCACATAATATCTTAGTCTTATAAATAATTATTTAATGAACTTGGGCACCTTTTAACAAAAATAGGCTTTGGAAAGGTACTAGAAATGGTGTTGAAAAGCTCTAGAGCCTTTACAGGAAATGTAAAGGTGGTTATGAATGGGGCAAATTTTGCAATAGATGTTGTTGTCATCAAGCCTTGAGTGTACTTCTAGTTAATAGTAAAATTGCCTTTGTTTGATCCTTGGATCTTTGAACTTTAAAAGACAACGATTCTTCAAAATTATTAGCTTTTAGTATCAAGGGCCAATATGGTAACCAACCTAGTGAAAGAAGAAAAGAACGATAGTTCTAGTCATACTCCCAATAATGGTAACTCATGGGGAAATGTAGTAATTGGGAAGGGTGGTGGAAATATAACATGTGAAGTTCACCAAAGGTGTGGTATTGGGGGTAGCACCAAACAATATTTTCTATTTGTTTCACAAGGATGATATATTGGATGCCTCATTATTGCATCCTTGTAAGGATGCGTTCTTGCAAAAGGGTGTTGAATTCCTTTTTGGAATCTCTTATTTTGTTTATCACCAAATTTATGATACTGCCAACAAATGTCTATGGTGACTCATTGATTGTGACTACATCGATGTAAAACTTTTATTGTCTTTCTTTCTTTGTCACATGGTTTATTGTGCCACCCACCCCTATGCAAACAACAATAAAAGAAGGAGAGAAATGTTGCTCTTATAACTAATATTTATTAATCATCAAACACCTTTGTGTTTTGCCCTAAAGTGTTTTGATACATTTTATTTATTTGTTTTGCATTTATTACATTTTTTGAATCTACGGATCTAGTTGTAAACCTCATGTAGTGTGAAGTCACCTTTTGCTTGTTTGGTGGATATGTTCAAAAAATTGAATTGGTTTAGAATGTGGGTGTGGTTGAACATATAATGCAATTCATGCAAAATGATCTGTTTCAAAATGGTGTCAAGAAGGTGGCTAATGTGGTTGCACACCATACCATGTTAGCTAGGGTGATTGTTGCAATAGATAATTTTGAATTCCTAAACCAATTTGTGCACCTTGGAAGCCTATTTTCATTAGATGACTAGTTGCAAGAAACTCACAAAGGTAAAATAAAACTAAAGGAGATGGTGGTAGTATGAAAAAATGTGACAAATTAGTGGAAGAGATGCATGAAAAATATGAAATAATTACAATTTTTCATTCATAGTTAAGGTTAAAAGATGTGTGCACACATGAGCAAGTGATTCATTGAATTGTGGTTGATAGTTCCAATCTTGGGAAGATGTTGAAGAGAAGGAATTGGATGAACAAGATTTAAATAATCTTCCAAGCATCATTGTGAATGAAAAAATAAAGATCCAAAAAAATGACATGGACTTAATTGTGGTGGAAAATAGGTGATGCCAGATATTAGTATGAAAATGGAATAAAAGTTGAGACTATTGAAAAATCATTTGCACACAACAATCATGAAAGAATAAGTGGACCCACATTGTATAACTTCCCATTTGTTTAACCTTCAAAGGGCAAAGTGAATTACACTATGATGAATAAATGTTGTATTGAATACACCTAGGATCTATTTTTAATGAAATTGAATATGCACCACCAGGCTGAAAATGGCAACATAAAAGTGTATTTGAAAATGGGGTTGCAAAACATACTTATTGAATGCCATGTAATTTTGTAGTAAAAACCCTTGAAAAAAAGCCAACATTTGAGTTTTGAGTTTAGCATTGGAGGTGAAGAGGATTAAATAGCAACTTGCACTTAAATGAAAATAATTGGAGCATCTTGCAACACATAGGAGAAGGAATGTTTGCAAATTACTTTACTACTTATGGGTTGCACAACAATAACATGGTGGTAGCAATAACAATGCAATGGAAGTATCATAGTGGCAGTAACATCAGCACAATGACATGTTATTGGTAGTAATGGCAACATAGTAGTAGCAATAACAATGCAATGGAAATATCACAATGGTAGTAACATTAACACAACAACATGTTGTTGGTAGCAATGGCAACATAGTGGCAGCAATAGTAACAACATAATGGAAACACTATGGTACCACAACAACAGTTCATGATGGCAACATGGTAACACAACAATGGCCATTCAATAACAATGGCAACAACTAATGGAGATGTGCAACCCTTGAATCTTTTTCCATGTACATTGTTGATACTTGAATAATAAAGGGTTGTCATAACAATAATAACAACTATTGAACATTAACATTCAAACATTGCTCCATGATTTCAAGCATGGAATCCTTTGGATCAATGTTGTCATCCTCCTCTTCTTGTTGCCTGATTTCAAAATCAAAATTAACTAAAAATAGAGGTGTGACAACATTCATTTTGATTACTTCAAGCTAAAATTATCCATTGAAACTCTTTAAAATCCTTGTTTTTTCCCTAACTTTTTCAAATCATATTTTCCATGCTTTTCATGTGTTCCCACACATGAAAAAGTCATGCACAAAGCTTTGGTTTTAAAATTGATATTGGGAAATCGACTTTAAGATTTTCATCTCATTCAAATTGGTTATTGATTGTTGAGTAGGTTTAAGAATTGAATCCTTTCTTGAATGCATGCTTGAATGGATGTTTGAGAATAACATCAACAAGTTGAAAGGTGGACGTCCGAGAATAACATCAACAAGTTGAAAGGTGCTCGTGCAATTTGTTGGAACAAATATGACACACACATGGGTATATTGTTGTTTTTTCCAAGCTAAAAATTCTATACTTTTGTAAACTAAACAATAGTGAATCAACCAAACCATTTTTGGTCTTTTGTCAAGGTAAATTGTTTCCATTTGAATTGCATGATAAGGTTGAGGTTGCATTCAACAAACTATGTGGTGGTTTCCAATGTAGACCAATGGTTGGAACTATAGGTCAAATGAACAAATTCTTCTTCCTTTGCTCGTGGGGGGAAATGAATGGTTGATTGTTCCATGGACCTTGAGCAGAAAGATGTACTAGTTGTGATAGAAACAAGTGATGCATGTAATGGCAGCAGCTTTGCTACTTCTGGTATTGCAACTGATTTTGCTTCAATTTTGCCATTCTGCATTGTCATCACTATGGCTCCTTTTTCCTCATATCCTTCTCCCCCTCTTCTACAATTATTGCGAGAATGAAAGTTCATGTTATGAGTTTAAATGGTTCTGTGACGTAATTTGCAATGGTAATCTTTCTGAACAATCCTCTACTGTCTCTTTCAATTCTCATATTAAATACTGGGGATGATGCTGTCAGATTCCTAACAGTTGGAGAGAGGTATTTCAGCTCTTACTTCACCGTCGTGCAAAATTCCAATCCATATCAAAATCTTGGTGGTGACATATGTGAGCAATTCTAGCCAGTTGGAGGGAGATTTTTCAGCTCTTACTTCAGTGCTGTGCAAGATTCCAATCAATCTCAAAACAATTGCAATCTGTCAAAAGATCACACATTTGTTTTGCAGGTCATAAAATCATACCTCCTTTTTGTGACATTGCATTATTTTGCCAGTTTCAAAAGGAAGATGAAACTGTTATGTGTTTCAATAATTAAATCAGAATTTTGATGTTAATGTCATAGTTCTTAAAGGTTTTGAGTTGGTGATCAGCTTCAAGAATTTGAGAATTGACTACCTAACAAAAATGTAGTATTGGGTAATTGATGAATGACACTATTTACAGTGCGTATTATTTAGGTGAAAAGGATGAACCTTGATTCAGCAAGTAAGCAGAAAGACTGAAAAGTTTCCAGACCTAGGATTACAGCAGCAGCAAAAAACAGAAGAGGAATTGGTAAAGATGGTGAAGGAAGAAGCGAGGAGAGTTTGGCATGCGCTAGGAAGGTGGTAGTGAGCAGACGCTGGGCTACTTTGGTATTGCCTATTGCTGATGCTACTGCTTCTTCTACTACTACTACATTATTCTCAGTTTTGCCATCACCACCACTTCTGTTGTTGCCTCCTGTGCTTGCAAAAGAAACAGATTCCAGGTACACCCAACTGTGTGCTATGATCATGGATGCTAAGTTCCTCTCTGGAAGAAAGAAAGAAAATTCACTCCCTTAGAATTTCTTACATAGCACATATCTGTAAGACTTTGAGCAACCTGTTATAAGAAGTGGGTCAAGAATCAGACATCTGGTAATGGGTTGTCAAGAAGAATTGATGTTGTTGGTTGTGGCAATGCAGTAAGGACAGAAGGAAGGAAGGAAGGAAAGAGAAAAAGAATTGATGTGGGTTGCAGCAATGCAGGAGGCAAGGAGGAGGAGGAGGAGGGGGTTGTCGGGTGGAGCTTCACACACATAATGGGTGTGGCTTAGGTGTGTCACGGTTCCTAGACTTTGTGTATAATGCAGAGGGTGGTGTAGGCAATGGACATGCAATTCAATTGCCAGATGGTTGTTGGCAAGTGAAGTTCAAAGCCTTAGATATCAACATTCCTACTGTTGGCTATGAAACCACCACTCTCATGGGTGTGCCTATTCCTCCTCCCCTCGCATTGATGCAGCCAGGCAAATGAATGCTGTTGCCATGCACGCTGCCAGGGCAACTCAATCCGCTGAACAGCAGCAAGTAGCCAGGGAACGGGATGCCTCTGCTAGACGTGCTGCCAGGGCAGCCCAGCCTGTTCAACAACAGCAGCAAGCAGTCAGGGAACGGGATGCCTCTGCCAGGCGTGCTGCCAGGGCAGCCCAGCCTGCTAAACAACAGGCAGTTAGGGAACGGGATGCCTTTGCCAGGCGTGCTGCCAGGGCAGCCCAACCTGCTGAACAACAGGCAATTAAGGAATGAGATGCCTCTGCCAGGCATGCTGCCAGGGCAGCCCAACTTGCTGAACAATAGGCAATTAGGGAACGGGATGCCTCTGCCAGGCGTGCTGCCAGGGCAGCCCAACCTGTTGACCAATGGCAAGCAACTAGGCGTGCTGCCAGGGCAACCCAGCCTGCTGACCAACGGCAAGCAACTAGGCGTGCTGTTAGGGCAGCCCAGCCTGCTGACCAACGGCAAGCAACTAGGCGTGCTGCCAGGGTAGCCCAGCTTGCTGACCAGCGACAAGCAGCCAGGTGAGGGGCTCGCGCCCGGCGAGCTGGGAAGCAAGCCTTGTACATTGTGGATGAGGTGGAAGGGTTGGTGGTACACTCATTGGGTGCCATGTCACATAGGTGCACACACTGCAATGCACTCCGCTTTGAACATGAGAAAAAGCGCATCACTTTGTGTTGCGGTGGTGGCAAGATGTCTGGGTTGAACAATGATTTCCCCGCCCCTGCACCTCAGCCACTCAAAGATTTGCTCACCAGTGTGCCTAGTGAGCACCAACCTTTGCCACTTGCCACTAAGGATTTCAAGCAGAACATTTGTGCATACAACTTTGCATTGCAGATGGCCTCAACAGGCCTACACATCCATTCCCTGAAACAAGGGATCAACATGATTGCCATCAAAAGGGTTGTGCATCACTTGGTGGGGCCTTTGCAGCCCGCCGAGCATGATGTGCCACAATTCACCCAGTTGTACATCATTGATTCCATGGATGCACAAGTCACAGCACGCCTTACAGCTTTGGGTGTTACGGGCGTTGCTTTGCATCAGCCAACTTTGGCGGGGCTATAGCAAATGTTGCATGATCACAACACATTTGTGCAGCGTTTCAAACAAGTCATGGACATGCCTACACACGACTTGCCTCAATGGGAAATTGTCATCAGGGTCGACGGCAACGTTGACAAGCGCCGCTACAATGCTCCTACTGCCCCTGAAGTGGCTGGGCTACTACCAGGTGAGGTTCTTCAACAATGTGTATTGATGTGTTGTTTGTTTGTTGCCATCGCTCATTTGATGCAATGTTCCTCATTCATTGACATAAATGTTGTTGCTCCTGCATAGGCGGCGATGACGAGTCGGTTATAGGCAGGGACATTAGAGTGCGTGCACGCGGCGACGGGCTATGGAGGATCAGTGACCTGCACCCTGCTTACGATCCGCTCCACTTTGTGATGTTTCATCCTCATGGTGAGCCCGGCTGGCAGCCAGGCATGCCCCATGCTACTGTTGCCCCTGTCCGTCGGCGGGCTGGTGGCAGCAAGGAGGAAGGTGATGTTGGGCATGTTACAGCAGATGCAGAGCTAGCACAACCTGCACATGATGATGGCAGCGAGGAGGAAGGTGATGATGAGCATGTTGCAGCAGATGCACGGCCAGCACAACTTGCACAATGCAAAAAAATCACTGCACGGGAGTGGGCTTGCTATCACATGCACGATAGGAACCCGGAATCGCACGCCCTCTTTGTGTATGGTAAACGTTTATATCAAGAGTGGGGTGTTGACCAATATAGCAAAGTGGAATCACAACGGTTGTTTTACATACGCAACAACTAGGGCCCTTTGTGTGCTGCAATTTATGGTGGTGTGGCTGATGCTGTTGCCAATAATGACACCAACATCGACAACCTGGGCAGGCTCATTGTATTGCCATCCTCATTCATTGGTGGCCACCGACACATGGCTGAGTTGTACCAAGATTCCATGGCCATTGTCCGCCAATATGGCAAGCCTGATTTGTTCATCACCGTGACCTACAACCCCAAGTGGGAAGAGATTGTCAACGCGCTGAAGCCCGGCGAGATCGCCAATGACCGCCCTGATTTGGTCACAGGCGTTTTTGTTGGCAAATTACAGCACTTGTTGGACGAGCTTTTGAAGAAGGGCATTTTTGGCGAGGTGGTGGCTAACATTCATGTCATTGAGTGGCAGAAGAGAGGCTTGCCCCATGCACACATTCTGCACATTCTGCACTCCGATCACAAACCACGAGGGCTCGATGAGTACGACCGCATGGTGTCTACAAAGTTGCTTGATAAGGATGCACACCCCACTCTTTTTGAGGTCGTCACAAGTTGCATGCTCCATGGCCCCTGTGGCACCATCAACCCACATTGCCCTTGCATGGTTGACGACGTTTGTTCAAAAGGCTACCTTAAAGCCTTCACAAAGCACACCACCGACACCACCGGCTCCTAACCAACATATCGTCGCCGGGATGATGGCCGCACATTTGAGCAATAAGTGTGCTGGCAGTAGGACCATGCATTTGGACTGACAACATGCACGATTATGCTGCCATGCTTGCGTTTATTGACCTGTGGCACCGCTCACATAACAACTGTTGTTTGGCTATTGTTGCTATAGGGGTGGGTTTGCCTTTGACAACCGCTGGGTGGTGCCCTACAACCCGTACCTGTCCCTTCTCTTCAACTGCCACATCAACGTGGAGGTCTACACCTCCGTCGCGGTTGTCAAATACCTCTCCAAGTACGTCTACAAGGGCCATGACCGTGCACAGGTGGACGTTGGCCCGGTGGATGCTGTTGCACCTGATGGCGCTACGCCCACTCAGCCATGCATGCGGGATGAGATCAAGATCTACCAAGACGGCCGGTATGTGTCGGCTTCTAAGGCAAGCCACCGTATGTATGGCTTTGATCTACACAAGGAGCACCCCAATGTCGTTCGGCTTGCTGTGCACTTGAAAGGGTGTCAAACCATCCTGTTTCAAGAGGGCACTGATGCTGCGACCTTACTTAACCGAAACCCTCACACAACTCTGACTGCATGGTTTGCATTTAACAAAACAACACAAAAGCATCTCAATCCATATGCACCATTGCGCTTGGCTCTCAACACGTTTTACCATGACTTTCCACGCATTGCCACATGGAAAAAGAAGGAAAAGCAATGGGCACTCCGCACATGAATGCCAGGTCTGCTGCCTGTTGGCCACATGTACTTTGTGCAACCCTCCGAAGGGGAAACGTACTTGTTGCGTCTTTTGCTACATCATGTGCCTAGGGCTACGTCTTTTGAGGACCTCGCGTGCACCAACAGGCACTTGCAACATCCCACGCAGCACGCATCTTTCAAAGAAGCATGTCAGCAACGTGGTTTGCTGCAGGACGATGTTAAGTGGGCCCACTGCATGGAGGAGGCTGCAAGCATGGCCAGTGCCTCATGCCTCAGGGCACTGTTTGCTGCCTTGTTGGTGTTCAATGATGTTGCAAACCCATTAGCTCTGTGGGAGCGTTTTAAGGAGGACATGGCAGAAAACTTCCTGTATCAAGCACGCCAGGTTGGTGCTCAGCTCTGCCCGTGTATGGCTTTGCATGTCAGCTTACCTTGCGGCTTTTCATGGTCATGGTTTGCATGTTGTGCGGCGCTCAATGCTCACTATGTTGTGTGTGTGCTCCTATAACGTGCAAGGCGAGCCAGCGCGGCAACTCGATGCTGCCATCCGGGACATGGTGCTGCGGGAGTTGGCGCTACAGTTGGCACACCTCAATAGCAGCCAGGGCTTGGCAGCATTTGGTTTGCCGACGCCTACAGCCCAGCCTGCCAGTGTTGTGGTGGCAGACGAAATTGCCAGGTATGACGCGGCAACTCAAGCAGCCATGCAAGATGAGCACGTGCCGCAACTTAACCCTGAGCAACGAGCTGTATATGACAATGTCATGGTCGTTGTCGACCACTGTGCATTTTTTGTAGATGGCCTTGGCGGCACTGGCAAAACCTTTCTCTATAGTTGCTTGCTGAACACTGTGCACGCATAGGGTCGGGTCACTGTTGTTGTGGCATCGTCTAGCATTGTAGCATTGTTGCTGGACGGAGGTCGCACTGCACATTCAAGTTTCAAGATCCCTGTGCAAGGCCTCAATAGCACGTCCACATGCTACATTAGTAGGGACTCTGAGCTGGCAGCACTTTTGCAAGCGGTTGCGCTCATTGTGTGGGATGAGGCTGTCATGATGCACATGCATGTTTTTGAGGCTGTCAACAGGTCTTTGCAGGACATCATGGCTGTCATTAACCCAACATTCAAGTTCTTGCCCTTTGGCGGCTTGGTTGTGGTGTCTGGCGGCTATTTTCGACAAATTTTGCCTGTTGTGCCCCGCGGCACCAAGGGAGATGTCGTCACTGCAACTTTGAACCGTTCCAGCATATGGCAACATGTGCATGTATTCAAGTTACACACCAACATGCGCGTGCAAAGGTTGCTAGCTCAGGGTGGGGTGTATGCACAAACAGGTGCCACACGGCAACAGGCATTTGCTGATTACTTGCAACGTGTGGGGAGGGCACACAGCGCGTGTATCACTCTGTTGGTGAAGAATCCATTCTTATTCCTCATGACATGTGTTGCAATGGCCCTACTGTGGCAAATTTGATTAAAGAAGTGTATGGCGCTCTGTCATCTATTGTTGAGTGTGCTACAAGATTTGCATACATCATTGAACGTGCAATTTTTACACCTTTGAACGAAGATGTGGATGCACTCAATAAACTCATCAATGACAAATATACATTCACAAAGCACGATGGCTCGCCCGCACAACACCGCGTGTATTACAACGCGGATTCTGTGGTGCATGGGGAGCAACATGGCATTTACCCCACTGAGTTCTTAAACACGCTCAGTTTTTCGGGCATACCACCCCATGAACTGCACTTGAAGGAGGGTTGTCCCATCATATTATTACGCAACATGACTAGCGGCCTAGCTAATGGTACCAGGCTCATTGTCATTCAACTCATGCAACATGTCATTGAAGTAGAGGTGGCAATAGGTCTTGCAAAGGGCCAACGAGTGTTCATTCCACGATTAAGCATCACACCTTCAGACACAGAACGAATGCCTTTCACTCTGCGCCGTCGCCAGTTCCCTATGCGCCCTGCATTTGCCATGACCATCAATAAGGTGCAAGGGCGGACATTGAAGATGGTCGACATTTTTCTGCCCAAGCCTGTATTTACACATGGCCAACTGTATGTGGCCATGTCGTGCATTGGGTGCCCCAAGGGGGTGAAACTGTTGGTTACAGATGGGTGGGAGGATGCTCATGAAGATGCACATGCTGGTGTGTACACTCGCAATGTTGTTTACACAAAGGTGTTGTAATATGATCGTGCAGACAGTAGAGCTTAACAGAGCGTTCGGGGTGGCTAGAATGGCGTAGCCACGGGTTACCCACTAGTCTATCTATGAAGCAAGGTAGTTTGTTTCGATTGTATTGTTTGTACTTATGAGATCCACCAAACCGGGATGCTTTGATCACGTTCTTGGTCTCTTTGGAAAGCTCTCGATGAGGAGGGGTGCATGGGCTTTGTTCTATCACATTTTTGGTCTCTTTGGAAAGCTCTCAATGAGGAGGGGTGCATGGGCTTGGTTCTATGACATTTTGGACTTGCGGTGCAAAAGTTCTTGAATATTGAATGACTTCTTCACTGAAAATTAAATTAAATCTTAGCTGAAATTTTATGAGGAATTGGAATGTGCCTTTGGTGTTGTTGGAAAGATCTTGATGAGCAGGATTTAATGGAATGTATTTGGTAAGATTTGGATTCAGAGTGTGGGAGATATTGATTTTAAGTGATTTCTACTGCCGAAAATTCAAATAAATTCCAAAAAACCAGGTTTTGGAAGGAAAAATCAATTGAGGACATGGTAACACTTGGGCTGACAGCACAGGCCACACTAGTATTCTGTGAAAAACCCACTACTATATCTTTAAATGTTCTACATTTCAACTTTCAACCTAAACCTTGCTATCAAGCACATATTATGACCAGCCTTTATATTTGTATGTGTTTCACAAACTTTCACAAACAACAGTCCACAACAACATATAAATGGAAGTGCAGAATTCCATATAAACTGCAAGAAATGCAAGAGACAATATACATCACAACTCAGTAATTGCCATGCAACTTTGATATTCAGCACTCCCAAGTAAATAATACAGGAAAACAAAAGAAGCCACAAGAGAAATGCTATCCAGAACAAGCTCAAAAAACAGGACTTGGATTGAATGAGAGTAACTTCCACTGCTTTGTCAAAATGCTCAAGAGAAAGCATTGATGTGGAAATTGGGCTTTGGGCATACCCACAGGCTCATGCACTTCAGTACCAATGAGTGTCCATGGAGATGACATAAGGTTCTTGTCATTAGGCAGTTTCTCATTCCCCCAAGAGTGGGAAACTTGTAACTTCCCTTTTGGACAGAAATCCTATCTTCTCAAAAATCACTATTTTTGTCTTTCACTTTGCACCATGCTGTGGAATTGCAATGATCTTGAAGTATCCATCTAAGTCATGTGCAGCTGGCACAGACAAAATTCCAGCATCCCTCAAAAAAGCTTGATCATATGAAGCAGTCCCTGTTGTCACAATTTGCAAGCTGATACAACTGGTTATATGTCACCATATCTGCAAGCACAGAAGACAAGAATCAGATGCATAGCAACAATTGAAGAACTGCACCTATAACTCTGTCTTTCATTAAGGAGCTTTTGGATACCAAGGCAAACAATGGGGAATACGGTGCAATGTTCCAGGTATCGATTCCAAAGAAAACAGATTTAGCCAAAACTGCTAACCCTAAAACTGCAATATTGTTAATTATAATCGATACTGCACATGTACATGCTTCTGCAATCCTGCATGAGCAGTTTGCATGTATTCAAATATGTGAGGAAGTTCCAAAGACATTGCATCTTTTGATATGTAAACCCTAAACCCTTCATCTGATTACAAGGTGTATCTGATTATCTGGAAAACAGAAGTATCTGAACGCCATTTCCTTTCCTAATCAGTTCAATCAAAGGGTTTAGGATTTGCAGTGAAGTTTTAATTGAAATTTGTGCTCCTCTTTGTGTCTGTGTTCTTCTCAAGCCTGTGCAGTTTCTTTAGCTTTTCCATGGAAATTTTAATGAAAAAACATCGCGCAAAAGAGGAAAGCTGCAGCAAAGACGAGGAACGAAGTCTAATTAAGTTCGAGGACGGACCGAAAGCATCTCCGAAATTGGTACAGATTTCAGCTCGCAGAGCACTCTCGCCCTCAACAACGCCCACAACCTCGACGAAGTGCGAGAGGGCAATGCTGCTGCTAGCAGCTTTGCGCACGGTGATAGAAGTACCGTCAGGCGCCTGGCCCACCAAATCCGCACCATCAGACCTGAACACCTTTACCACGGTAGTGACTCTTCGTCCCAGGTACTTCTTCAACAGCCCCGCATTCACCATGGGCCGAGGATTGCAAGTGTCCGTCATTGTTTCAATCAAAAACCTAACTCAATTATGTATCAAACACACAAATTGCACACCCAACTCGCGCGAGCGCACACGCACACGCATACAGCGAAACCTGTACAAACAGATCAAGCAATACACAAGTACATACAAAATTGTACACCCGGATTTGCACGCACGCGCACAAACGCAAAATCGCAGATGACGAAAATGCGCACACAATCTGCAAAGATATTTGCATCAGGAAGATCTACAGCCTGAAGAATCGGAATCACGAGCCTCTCCGATCTGTCCACCGCGGACAGTTCTTCGTGCACAGTTTTAGGGTTTGGGGTTTTCGAGGAGCGAGGGCGGGAAAGTCTAAGAACCGGGCACAGCGCCGGAAAACATAACCGCCGGTTTCTTGCATGAGAAGAAAAAAAATTTATGAAAGGATAATTTTGGACAAGTTAAGATTAGGAAGGAAATTTCAAGTTTTACCATTCCAGCATCTTGTTGATGATTTCTTTTTCTTTTTTCTTTTTTCTTTTTTTTCTTTTTTTCACTCTGGATAAAATAAGAAAAAAATAAGAATATCCTAAAATTCCTACAGTTGAGGTGGGGGGAAAAAAAAATGCCAGGTAAATTTGCACAACTTAAGCACACAGCATCACCAAGGTTTAGGGCAGGTAATGAATAAATAGCCTAGCAATGTTAAACAAATTTCTAGAACTTTCAGCATTGCAAGCAATTAGAAAAATGGACATTTATTCAAAATTACTGCAGGAATGGTAAATATACAAGGCTATTGTTCTTAAAAGAAGAGAAAGCACATGAGCGATTATTTTTTTCCTTTGGAAAAAGGATGCAAGAAATTTGTTGGGTTTATTATCTATGATAAATAGGTAATATTTACCTACATTTATATATATATTTTTTAAAGCAATAGGTTCTATTAGGTTGGAAGACATTAAACTGGCCAAGCAAACAGGTGTGTTACAGGTAGTCTTTTTTTTTTTTTCACAGAATGGATTGCACATTTTGCAAATATGCCTGAGTTGTGAAGAAAAATTTATGCAAACATTTATCTTTGACATCACCAATTTGGTGAAAGGGATTTTCATTTTTTTTAATATTGTTGGTGACCGATTACGGGTGGGAACAAAAAGTTTTGGCGAGTACTATCTAGGGTTTCACTCAAAATTGATGAAAAATAGTTAGTCAATAGTGAAAATTTGGCTATAGATTTCATGAAACATTGCTAAAAACCTTGAAATCACATTATGGGGGAATTGAACCCCGGTCATCAAAGTTTCTACCCACAACAACATAATGTTTCTTGCAAGCTGGTAGGGTAGTCTTGTCTTAAAATGAAAAGAAAAAATATTTGGCAAGCTGGAAGTTGGAAATAAATGGTCATTAAATTTATGAAGATCATGAAAACAAAGGGCCAATAATTCCATGGAAATTGTGTTCCATGTTAGAAAACTAAAAACCCACCAAAAACAATAGAATCATAATGTAGATAATTGAAACAAAAATATGAACACATAAAACAACACAAAAATTGCTTGACATTGTGTAGCTTGCAGTTGAAAAGCCTTTAAGCATTTAAAGCATATCATTGCTTTTTTAACTACCAAGTTCCCATAGCTTCATCATGAAGAAAATTGTGCATTGTAGAAAATGAAAGTCCAAAGATGCACGCAAACAAAGCGAATGATTCATCACATTCTTCAAGCAACCAATCATGAAGATACACAATACCTAGTGCTTCATGCAACTCATGTTGCGGAAAACATGTGTAATTCAACCATTAATTTGAGGTTACTTTAGAATATTGAAGCTTGACACTTGCAACAACCACTTCAAAAATGTCCCTAGTCACATAACATTTCACAATCATAGTAGAATTTTGAGCTTGTGCCCAAATGTGGTTTGTTTGGCACTCAAATGTTGAGCGATCCATGTCACTATTCATACCTATAATCCATCTCATCAAAATTATCATATGTTTACCTTCCACAAGAAACTAGGAAGATACAAATGAGTTAGATTTGAAAAAAGTAGAAGGATTCAAGAACATTTCATGTAATTATTCTTAGGTCAATTTGATTATTTGCACCATGACAAAGGCACTTTAACCTTGTGTAAGTTTAATCAAATTTTCACAATGCTTCAAAGAAGGACAATGCGAGCAAGGTTTAAGAAAGTTTTAATATTAGCCAGATCTTCCAAGTTGGAGACAATAGTTTGGATTGTAGGGCTATCAAATGCCATCTTCAACAATACTAGATGATATTCTTACAACACCCATTTGAATGGGCTTAACATAGAAATCTGAGGGGTTTTGATGATGTTCAAGATCTTCAAGCCCTTTTTCCATAATTTCCCCCAAGTTAGCCAATTCTATGTGCCTTTTTGGAAAGTTGGAAAAATATTTGTACAACAAATACATGATTGCTTCAAGATGATTAACCACATGTAGAATAAAAAGGGTTTGGATAATTTGTTTAATGCACTATGCAATGAACAACAATCATGAATGTAACAACTTGAAATTGGAGTTGGATAATAACACCCATGAATAGCTTTGAAATAACCCCATTAGCACCAAAAGACATAGTAGTTTTTGGGAAATGAAATCAAGGTTTAAAATACCTCCATTGATGAGATTTGCTTGCATAATTGTTGTAATCAAATTGGTTGCATTGGAGCCATTAAATTTACATTCTAGAATATATAATAATGTAAGGACCCTTATTTAGTTTTGGATGGTATATGCATGGATTGAAAGCCAAAACTAGTTATCAACTAAAATAACTTCATCACAAGACAAGGCAAACATCATAACTTGGATGACAATGGTATATGGAGAGTTTCAACCATACCTCAACCTATATTATAACATAAGTGTTTATTTGGGAAATGTTTAACTTTTAGCAATTCAAAAAGAAAGCTCATATTTTCAAAATTTGTCACGGGTCTACCATGAAATATCAAGTACAAAATGACAATAAATTGGATAAATTTCTTTTTATTAGAAGCCAAACCTTGATTAATGACAAGCTGGAAAAAAAAAAACAAAAAGAATATTAGTAAAACATAACATGGTTTTCTTACATGTGCAAACTTTTTATTTCTATAAAAAAAATTAACTTCACCACCAACATAGTAGAAATGGTTTTCCTCTTCTAATGTTTCAACAAAGAATCAAAATTGGGTATTAATAAAAACAATTTACCTCCAACTTTTGAATAGACTATGTAACTTACATAACTCACTAAACCATCTCCATCAATGATAGATTATGCCCATGGCAATTGAGTTGCCTAAACATCCTGAAATTTACGACTAAGTTTGTATTTTTGTTTTTTCACAACAAGTTTTGATAATTCAAGGTTGTACTCCAAATCTATGGTAGTTGCATCAATTACAATGTTGTTAAACAAAACATCGATAATATCAAAACATGAATGGAAGCCATTCAATGCTTCAAGGGAGGTGATTCAAGGGTGGATGGAGGAAACCTAAAATTGATCAATGTTTTGTATTTAAAGTTTGATGGAAGTTTTGGTGGACCTCAAAAACTTGAATATGTTCCATATGTTTTGGCAAATTACTACATGTAGATCCTTTGTGTACAACAATGTACATTGTGATTTTAGTTGAAGAATGTACCTAGTAGCAATAGGTTGTAGTAGTTAAAATTAATATGAAGTGAATCCAATCTTTTTAATACAAATTTGGATTAAAAATCTTTGCCATTCTTTATCACTTAACATAATTATGTAGCAATAAACTTCAATGCTTATGAGAGGTACATGAAAACGAATGAAAGAAAAAAAGAGTGAGAGAAAAAATGAAAATGTAAAAAGTGCAAGAGGAATAAGACAAGCATCATGATTTTATGATGAATTAAACTTCACCATTAAGCTATTGCCACCCAAATATCACCTATACATTGTACAAACAAACGACCAATAAGGATAAACATACAAAAAGAAGTTTAAATTCACAAAATGAATTGCTTTTACATTATAGAATCACACAAAATGAAAAATGAAAAAAACTCCCAAAGTTGTGTTGCATATTCTGCTTGAACATGTTGCAAGTTGTGATTCCCTTTGAACTTTGAACACAAGCATTTGAAAAACCTTGAACATGTGTTTGAAAATGCCAATGTGAATCAATGAATGTGCACCATTGATCAAAGTGACCAATTTGCAAAATCATAAAAGGAAAAAATCATAGTCGACAAATCTTAGTTCCTAAGTCTTGTAATGCATCTTGTGTGGTGTAATGTGCTTGAACTTTTCAATAATCAACAAAGTGCACATAATCTATAAACTATAAAAGTTGTGAATGATAAATCATGCACTTTAAACTTAAATATTTGACATTTGTGACTTGTAAACTATAATTCACCCACAAATTTCGACTTTCAAATCTTGACTTGAACAAATTAATGACTAATCTCAAGTAACAAACTTTCATTGTACATAGCCTTTAGCTATTGGTGGTCAACCATCCTTGCATACAATTTTAAGTCCCTTGTAAATTATAATTTGTTAGGTTTACACCCTTAATGATTTTTAACCTTAAGATGGAAAACTTCTAGCAAATCATATGGTTGTTATTATTCCAAAATGGAATGACGGAATGGCCAACAACATCATGTTTTCGACAACATAATCATCACACTCATTGCCATTTATTGAAGTGACAATTTGAACTACCTTTTTTTAGTTACACTTGTTTGTGTCTAAATGATCATGCTAGTGATGTCATTTTTAAAAAAAATCCAATATGATCAAAACCTTTTTTTTAATATATTTTCCCCTTTGGGAAGGTTGTTGCCATTTTTCTTGGGTCAACTTTAGGCAAAATTTTGCCCAAAAAAAACATTAATGTGTTGTTATTGATGTTTATGAAAGCCATGATTTTGATGTGGTTTGGCAAACATGTTTTACCATAATGCATTTTATTTAGTAATGATTAGAAATTGGATTAACTTGAATTATAAAAACATTTTGGCTTATGGAAAATTGAGTTGAATTATAATACCATGGTATGTAAAACCACTCTATCCAGTAACCTAATTACTGTCAAGGAAAGGGCTACCAAATTTTTAAAAAAAAAATTAAAATGGAAAGACATGAAAATGAGACATGTCTTTTGTCTATTTACCATCTTTCAAGAATTATCATCTTGCAATAGCTATTATCCTACACCTATTGTCACTAGATAGTTGAAAGAAGACCCACAATTATCTTTAAACTTCCTATAGCTTTTACGTACCATTTGTAACATCTACAAATCTCTTGTAGTGTTACCTATCGTTTGTAGCCCCCTAGAGACCTTCTAGCTATGCTACATATTGTCTATAACAACATTACCTTCCGTGCATACCTCAAATCTTAGACCTATGTCCTTATTGTTGCCTTCTAATGGTAGCTACTATTTTATGGTGGAATGTATTTCCTACTCTAGAGACTACCATAGAAAATAGATAATATTTTTAATCTTATAAAACTAATATTTGAACATAACAAAACTTTATATACTCCTAGTATGAACTATTCTCCTTGTATCTCTTTCATATTTTAAATAAAACAAAAACATCAACAAATAGCCATGAAAATCCATTAACTATTTTCCATTGCAATGATAAGTGTACATTCTACTTCCATATTTTCCTCCTCTCTTTCTCGAATGCCACATTCATACTTCTTCCCCAAGAGAACTCTTTTAGCCACATCCAATCTCAAATACAAGGGATTAATCCAGGATCCTTTTTTATGTTCCTCCTAATCTCCTTTCTCCCATATCATACAAGGTCCACATGCCTTCCATGAATATAAATCCTCCTTATCCTTTTCATAAACCTTCTTAGAAATCCCTACATTGATTGGTGGATTACCACCAACAATTCATCTAATTAATCCCATTAACTTTATCCTTTGGTAAAGGACAATAAATTTCTACCATTAGTAACCCTTTAATTACTAGGATGCTTATGGCACTAATTAACCTAGGAATTTCTATCCTTAACATGGTACCTTGGTAGCTTCAACACTAATTACATTATTTGTAGAACCATTGAAGGTTTCAAATTTTGGTTTTTTTCAAAGAACAAAGTTCTATGGATGGAAATAAAAAATATTTTAATACTCCTTGTGTAGGTTCCACGTAAGGAGTGGGGCAATCCACAATTAAACACCTCTCAAGGTGGAATAGGGGGGTGTTTATTCATTTGTGTCAAATTTTGTTCAAATGTGATAATTTTTTTGGGGTTGATGACCCTTTCAAAAGTTTTCTTTTGATTTTTTTGGAAAACATTCACCAAAAAAAGAGTTTTTGGATTAGGTTTGCCAAATTTAGAATGTTTAATATAATAAGTAGCCAAATAACAATAAGATTACAAAAAGAATTAATGTATATGTCATGTAACCAAATCTACATTATGAGAAATTGTGTCTACAACAACTAAACTACCCTACAACTATATAAAGCTCCAAAACAACTAATATATAATTGCATTACAACCATCCCATGGAAATACAACAAATTAATAGTAAAATGCCATGTCAAAAAATCAAGGAGTTGTATTGTAGTTGCAAATTGGTTGTAAGATATATATTTATATAATACAATGTATGCATTGTATATACAGTTGTAGTCAACCATGTTTGGCCTTATTGACAAGTTGCATTTTAGTCGCATGTAATAACTACATCACAACTAGGATAAATTTAATTACTAATCAATGATTGTTTTGCAACAAAAGTACGATCTTGAGTGACACATATGATCATGTCACATGCATACATTTCCACCGCCTAATATATATGACATTTCAACTTGTTTACAATTAGTATGCAATTGTATTTCAACATAGAATTTGAAATTTAAAGATTTAAAATTTGGGCGGGAAACCCTTAAGCAAGTGACACATGGTAGTATATTAATAAATCTACCCTAATACATCAATGACCTTCATGTGCTTATGCTTATTGTCAAGAAATTCAAAATGATTTTTTTTAAAAATCTTTTTATATTCAAACATTTTGTGTATTTCCTAGTCTTTGGTGATGCAATCTTCATATCATGTGTTATAACTAAGATTATTTTTGTTTATTTAGTTTAAAACTAAAACCAAAAGGTTGTTATAAATTTTATTATTTATTTAAATAACTTGAAGATTGAAGGCTTTTGTTTTTTATTTTGGAGGTTGAAGGTTCATGTTCTTACTTTTTGAGAAGTTGAAAACTTTTATTTTTTCTCTTGGAGGTTGAAGGTTCTCGTTCTTATTCTTAGAAAGGTTGAAGGTTTTTATTTTTGTTCTTGGAGGTTGAAGGTTTTTGTTTTTGCTCTTAAAAAGGTTGAAAGCTTTTTTTTTGCTTTTGGAGATTGAAGGTTTTTGTTCTTGCTCTTAAAAAGGTTGAATTTTTTTGTTTTTGCTTTTAAAGGTTGAAGGTTCTTGTTCTTGTTTTTAAAGAGGTTGAAGGCTTTTATTTTTGTTCTTAGAGGTTGATGGTTTTTGTTTTTAGAGAGGTTGAGGGCTTTTATTTTTTCTTTTGAAGGTTGAAGGTTCTTATTTTTGTTCTTAGAGAGATTGAAGGCTCTTGCTTTTAAAGAGATTGAAGGTTTTTACTTTTACTTTTGAATGTTGAAGATTTTTATTATTTCTTTTGGATGTTGAAGGTTTTTACTTTTTTTTTTATGTTAAAGGTTATTGTTTTTATTCTTGAATGTTCAAAGTTCTTACTTTTGGTTTTAGATGTTGAAAGTTTTTGTTCTTATTATTAGATAGTGAAAGTTCTTACTTTTGTATTTGGATGTTGAAGGTTCTTACTTTTACTCTTGGATATTGAAGGTTCTTACTTTTGTTCTTGGATGTTGAAGGTTCTTACTTTTGGACTTGAATGTTGAAGGTTTGTGATTATTGGTTTTTTGTTTATTTGCATATATTAAAAAAAATGATGTGAAAATATATTCCATTTTATTTCAAAGTTGATTGTACAAGTTTAGTTTAATTTATAATGATGAGAAATTATGAAAGGTAAATTTTTAATGATAATAATGTTACATGTGTCTTGTTTTTTGTTTGAACATTTGTGATGACTTTTGTTGTTTTTATGATAGGGCAAACTTTCATTATGTTCCAATCCATTAACATCAAAATTATGTATACAAAGGTAAGATTCTTTCAAACGTACCTAAAATTGTAATCCGGTTTACTTGATTGTAAACATAATATTTGATTATATTTGCAAGTGTACAAATTATATTTTAGTTTGTATCCATGTTTTATATACGTTGGATTTTAATGGTAGTATAGTTGTAAACTAATTTGATTCAAGTTGAAGGGATTATTTAGATATTTTTGACATGAAAATGTTATGATATACTATTGATTTCATTTCAAATGTGGAATTAAATATCACAACATGGCATATTTCAAGCATATAAAATGGATTGAAGAAATTGAATGGTTCAAGCTTCATTTCAACAAAAATAAAGAAAAAATCATTTATGAAACATAGTGTTTTAAATGACAATATTTGATTATTGTGGGCTATCATTTTTATGATCCAACCTTTTGTTTAAATAGAGAAAAATGCTTGTTATAAATAACTTGGGCATTATATTTAAATTCATGGTTAAATTGTATTTTATTAAAAACATTTTCTAATGTTTTTCTAATGTATTCTTCAACATGGAATATAAATCTATTTAAATTTTCAAATTCATTTCATGTTTATAAATAATTTTGTCCAATGCAATTCAACATTATCTATTATAATTAGAACAACATGATAATCGTCGTGTGAAGTTTGTATAATTGCATTGTAAGTTGCAATTTAATTGTTTAGTACTACTAAAATCAACTACCATACAATTGCTTTGAAACCCAAACTTAAACACCTAGTTGCAAATTAGTCATTAATTTTTTTATTTTCATTTCATCTTTAGTTGTAAGTTACTTGCAAAAGATAGGAATAAAATTCATTACTCAAATGGATGAATGAAATAATGAAAGAATATATTGTTGAATTAGTTGTAAAATAGTTGTAGATAAATTATAAACCATAATAATATGATTCATTCATCAAATGGATGAATGAAATAATTAAAAATTAGATTCATCAAACTAGTTGTAAAATAATTGTAAATAAATTATAAAAGGTATTAACATATGTCATTTGTCGACAAATGGATGAAAAACCACATTGGCATTTCATTCGCCACATTGGAATGTGTGTGAAAATTTAACGTGGAGATTAGTTGCAAAAAAGTTGCATGTGAGTTGCATAGTATATATGTGATTATATACAACATAAGGTGTTCACTACAACTGCAATAATTATTGCAACTTGTCTATTAGCACTCAAGTCGTATAAATACCATGAGTTGCAAGTGTTTGTTGTAACTAGAAAACCCAGTTGCAAGCCTAGTTATAAAACCATATATTTTTTCATAATGTTAATTAAATCATCTAATTAATGTGGCTACAACACAAAAGTGAAAAAAAAAAAAAAAACCATGGATCTAAAATGGTCAATTCCAAATACCTAAATAAGTATCATGAAAATATTTTCATTTCAAATTCACTTAAAAATTTCACAATTGGACCCATTTAATCACTTCATGTAAAAAACTACTAACTTCAATTATGCCATACTAATTCAATTACCACTTAGTTCATTATGTTAATCATGAAATTATTGTCCATAAGATGTTATAGATCAAAGGTCCAAAAGTTATAGGGGATTCTTGAATTAAAAAATTCCTTCATTTGTTTAACTTTTGTAAAATCTTTCTTTTTCAATTGTTCAATGGGGCTGCAATATTGATTTGATTTTATTTGATTTTTGTAGAAATAGGAAAAAAAACCATGTATATAAAAATGACGGGGATGGGAACCCATCCACAATAAGTACAAGGAAAATAAAAACACGAAAACACATGTCATGAAATAACATAGGAATCAAGACATCACTAATACACTAATAAAATAAAATATTGTAAACTAAAAAGGAATTGTATGTCACAAGTCAATTAACAATGAAGGTGCACTAATTGTGATGCGTGGAAAAAATGAATAATGTTTCCCAAGTGTAGCAACATGCTAAAACAATCATAATGGCCTGTGCATGTTGGAGGACTATGGACACATGTTGTTGATAATAAGAAATAACCATCACAATAACTAAAAATGATCACTAATGACAAATTATAATGGCTTGAGACAACAACAAAATAAGGAATTGAAACAAAAATGAAGACAACCATAAATCTATGACAAGGGGATGAAGTTGTCTTTTGATGTACATTCAATGTTTGATCATGTTTTTTCTTGAGTGGCAATTGTCATTGCATGTGATGTTCTGGATGATGCATGTTATACCATATTCGTGCAAGTCGGATTAGCTGTGACAATGTTTATTAAGGTTTGAAAGCCATTTCTAACAATAAAAGTATTGATTCACTATCAAATGTGGTAGGAGAAAAGGTGGGAAACCTTTTTTAAAAAGTGTGTTGCATTTTCCAAAACAATAGTGACAATGACATCTCAAAAAATATTGTGGGTTGCAATGTGTTCTGTCGCAACCCTAACTTGGCCAAGTGTGGAAAAGTTGGGGATTTGGAGTCCTCCGGGACTCCCGAATGTTCAGAGCTCGACAGCAAGGGGAAAAACACCTTGCATTGGGGTGTTCTTGGTGTCGTTGGAAAGGTCTTGAAACGTAGATATCGAAAATGGCCTCGCATTGGTCATTTGGATATCTGCAGCCCAAGTTATGGGCAAAAGAAGGGCCGGAAGTCACTGGCAGTTTGACTCCCGACCATTAAAAGTCGGGAATCGACTTCTTCCCGACATCCGATTTGAGCGTACAACATGGTGTTGAAAAGATCTCGACGAGGGCTACAACTTTGGTTCAGACCTCGTCGCGATCCAACTCTGCAGCCGGGAGTTATGGCGGTTCAAAGTTCTGGGAGTCCCGCCGGGACAATTTCGGGACTCCATTTCGGGAGTCTTGGGAATTTGTGCCATTTGGACGAAGTCTCCACGGCGAGCTGCAGAGAATACTATAGGGAATAAGGTGGTGGCTTACTCCCAAGTCCAGGCCGTGGTGAGTCTTGTGTGTCCAAGTGCCCGTGGAAAGTCCTAACACCCAAGGGTGTCCCGAATGCTAAACTAACCTCCCGTGGTTGGTTTTTGGATGCAGATTCAAGTTTGATATTCTAGTCCCTCTTCCTAGTCTAATCCCGAGGCTTCCAACTCCACCCTCTACCCTTTTCTAGAGTTGGAAGTCGGGAGTGTGCCCTTCGATCCCAACTTTCCGCAACTTTACTTTGGTGAACCCTAAAGTGGGTTCACCCCGGGACCAAGGAGCGCGTCATGTTCATTCCCTCATGGGCATTGAAGGAAATGGCATGTCCGTGTTGACAACATGGAAAACATGTAACTATAGGATGTGGCGAACCAAAGCAAGTACATAACGTCATACAAAAGTGAACCAAGGATAAACAAAATTTAAGTGTGGTAAGGTAGGTTAATAATTGAGCACTTGTGGTTGGACCTACACAAGATTGGAAATGTGTTCACATGACATCTGAAGGAACATTTACTAAAAATGTGACAAATTCTTGTTCATGTAGGTCGTCCATCAAGGAAACATGTGAATGAGGATACAACTATATCACAAGATTCATGAAAACACACAACTTTGGGTAGTAAAGTTTGGGTATCTTGCAATGCCAATTAGAAGGGGAAAATGTTGGTTTTGACATGTGCCACCACATTGAGAAGACTAAGGTGATCATCTCATTGGAAATGAACAACGAGTGTGAGTGATTAAAGCCCAACATCTAAAAAGGCGAAAATAACAAGTTGAACCATGGAATGAAGGCCAAGCCCTTTGAAGAAATAGGTATAATGAATTAATAACGAACTAAATGACGCAACATAATGTCAAAGATCTTGCACTCAATAATTTTTCCAACATAACCATGGTACACAAATTAAACTCAACATAATATTATAAGATATTGTAACTTGATGTAATTATTTAAGGGTTAAGTTTGACAATTTATTTAGTGGTTGAGCTTTATAACTTGAAAATGGTTTGGTGAGTCATCACCAATTAGTCATAACTTCAATTATGTGCATGATTCACACATGATAATTCATGAGGAAAGTCTTTGCACAAATTAATGTGCATAACTCAAAGTTGATGACTCACTAGAAAAATTATGTTACAATTTAATATGCATGTTGAATCACATGGTGAGCCATGTAATGTGTGTATATATATATATATATATATGTTTAATTATTATTTTTGGTTAGTACATAAATGAGTGTTTGAAACCTTTGGAAACACCTTGAGAATGGCAAAAGGCTTGTGTTGATAGGCTAAACAAACAAGTAAGAGACATTTAATAATAATAAGTTGTATGAATGTAAAGTTCCATGGAATAAATGTATGAAGGAAATTAAATTTTAGTTTTTAAAGGTTTTGAACATTGTTTATAAATGTGTGAAATCCATGGATATTTATGCAAATAAGAACATAAATTTTCATAACTATGTAATAAACATACATAATTTCGATCTTATACCTACTTGTGGTTTACCATAGCATGTGAGGATGAAGCTTGAAAACGAATTGAAACCAAAAAATATTTGTGTTTTTTAGGGTTCATGTAGTTTCCAATGAAGAAGAAAAAAAAAAAAAAAAATTTGTTGGCAAAGATGATAGAAAATGTGTTTTTTTTATATTCAATTTGATGGATGAATTCATTTTGTTTTAATATTTGATTTGTATTTATGGGAGGACAATCCTTTCATGTTTCGACAATTGCTTTTGTTTCAGTTTAAAAAACATTGGTGTTTGATGATTTTCATTGTTAAGTTTTTGGCACATGGTTTGAAATAGTTAGACCAAGGTTTTATTTTTTCAATTTTGTGATGTAGTTGAAATGGTGATCATCCATAAAATGATTTAGCCATATTTGATTACAAACTAGATATGAAAGTAAAAAAACAGAATCTTTTTATATTAGCTACCTATTTGAACTTATCATAAAAATCTAATGATATGAATTCATTTATTTTTTCAATTTGACGAATTTGGGCTAATTTTTCCATGGAAAAGTCATTTGTACTTGTCGAAATCATATTTTTCAGGTCAAAATTTGGCGAAATTTCACCAAATAAAAAAACCCTGAGTTAGAGCTGGAGGATTTAAGCTTAATAAGGCAAGCTTTTTTGGGGGGGGAAATTAGGTTTTCATAATCAGCTCTTGTGGTTTAGGGTTTAGGGATTTCATTGTTAGGTTTTTGGCATAAGGTTTAAGAAACTTAGACCTGGAGGGTTTAAGCTTTAATAATTTAAGCTTTTTTCTTTGGGAAATTAGGTTTTCATGAACAGCTGTTTGTGGTTTAGCTGTTTAGGGTATAGGGTTCTGTGAGACTTTGCTGTTTCAATTTTGTGATGCGACCCCTTGCATTGCATTGTGTGCCCCAAGCTGCAGTTAAGAGATTTTTGGAGAGGCATGCATTGCAGTGATCAAGCCTTCTTCCTCTTAATGTCTAGGTATGTTCAATCATTGAATTTATATTGCTTCTTTGTTCTTTCTCAAACCTGTCATTGAGACTTGCACTTTGTTGATCCCATAGTTCCGTACGAAGCTTTCTAATTTTATTCTGGTTCTTCAGAGAGCTTCTTGTTTTGAGTGACGGATTTCAATGAGTTAGAGGCAGGTGGGATGACAGGGTGAAACTTGCATGGCAAACATGGCCAAGCTCAAGAATAGAGGCAATGAAAGATAGTGGTGCCATTTCAGGCGTTATGCAACCATCTTGCCACACCACCAGAGGTCTCAATACTGCCATATAAGTGAATGCTTTGCAATGGTGCAGCGGTGTGATGAATCCATAGTGTAAGATTGATATGGATGTGAGGATTTGGGTAATGCCAGTTCTGCTTTCAGGGAATCCATTTTCCATTGAGTTGCTGGGATGAGTGTGGCAATCATGTTGCAGGAACATATCTCCAGTCAGTGGGGTGGTAAGAGTGTGCTGTGTTACAAGGCAGTGCAGGATACATGAGTCTGTCAGGGAGACTGGCAGGAGGGAGGAGAATTTGGAAGTGGCATGCATGGTGGGGACAATGCCAGAGCTTGTGTTCTGTGGGTTATACATGTGCAGCAGAAGAGGATGTGACATGCATAAAGAATGCAATCAAGCAGCTACTGGGAAATGTGAGAGATTGTATTAGTGGGACTTTTGTCTTCTGGCAACATGGTGCAGGTGAGCCCATTTAGTAATTGTAGGAGTTGGCAGTTCAGCCAGACTAGACGAAGATCAGCAATTAGGTTTGCCCACAATCAAATTCTACATAGAGGCAGTTTGGAGCTCTGGCTATGAGATTTCTTTGGCATGATCTGGTTCAATGGAGCAAAATAGTCTCATGAGAAAACTTGTTTAATATTTTGAGAGTTTGAGACTAACATAGGCAAAGATAGTATGGAGAATACTGGGGGAATTGGTGATGGCAGAGACTTTTGATTCCAATCAGTTCGAGAAATCCTTGGAAAAGCTCTTTGTTAGCAATGAACAACACCTGAAGATGTTCTTCAATGCTCTGTGGAACTTATTACAATATGTCAAGTTGAAGTTTCTGGTGCAATTGAACCTTGCAGTTCCTTTCATAAAAAGGTGTTCACTCCCTTCATAAGCTTTACAGTCCTGCTTTCATGTTTCCTGCTCATTGTCTGCAGTTGCCTCATTTCATATGAGCAAATATGAGGTTGGTTCTGTTCTACTGGTAGACAAGATGTGAGATCTTTGCCTTATTGAGATGGAAAAATATGCAGGTGTGTCTGTGAGTGAGACTGAACTTGGGATTGGGGGTACTACTGCATGGAAACTGTGTACATTGAACAGCAAGAAACCTATTTCTTTCAATCTAAAGTGTTGAATGCATCATGCTTCAATCCAACAGCTGCAGGGACTGCATTCTGAATGCTGTTTATGACTCAGTGCCAACACAGTCAATCCCCGTTCCTGCAGGTATGGTGTGATGGCTATGGACCCTGAATGTCTACTGTCTATTTCAATGTGCAGCACATCTTTTAGCAGCCCTAAGATGGTAGAGACCTTTAGAAAGGCAAATGTGTCATCATTGTTCTTCTGCATACATCAAGGAATGATTAAACAGAGAAATAACATTACCTTCTATGGATCACTTCTCTCCTTAATTTTTCCTTTTGTACAATCTTTGCCATTTGAAACTGCAGGGCCTCTTGGTTGTATACTTCCACTGTCAACTAAAGGTGTGCACATTGTTATTATTATTGGAAGTCTTTGATGAACATGCATGTTCTTTCTCAACAGGGTGGTGTTTCCAAGCACTGGGGGTTTGAAGCATCTCCTCCTGCATGTCACAGAGGTCACCAAATGGTGTCTTGCTGTCCAAAAACTGCAATGGTGCTCTGGTCATTGTAATTATTGCATACACTGCTTATCTCCTGTTTGGGAGGAGCTAATTCAATCCGAAGGTGGGTGAGTGCGATCCAATACCCAGAATTTGGTGACTGAATGGTTTCATGGCAATCAATTTCTTGGACACAAACTTTTCCTGAAAAGTCAATTTCCTTCATGTTAGTTCCTCTGTGGAAATTTAAAGATGCCTTCTCTGAACTCATCATGGCCAGCCTCCCAATCTCCAAATCTCAAGCTCTCAAACATTGTCCATCAATTAAGTGCCCCACCTCCATCAGCTGCATTCCTGTGTCATAGCAATTCAAGCTCTAGCAAACCTTTCTCCTGCTTGCATCAGACTAAGAAAAGGACTCAGAAAAGAAAGTTCAAATTTCAATGTGTGTTTGCAAAGATATCTGTGCTCCAAACATTCTAATATGTTGGCTTTGAAATCTATGATACAGATGGGATGAAGACATGCAATAAGATCCAAGTTCCACTTCCTGGCAGAAAACCCTCCTGATAAGGGGGGCAAAATCATCAACAGAAGCTCAGAAGAAGCACAAAAATCTGAAGGTAATTTGGATTTTTTGCCAGGAGACTGCTAGGCTGAGTGAGGGTGACCAAAATCCTGAAAGGGTATCTAGATAAATCCTTTTCAGGTGTGGAAAAAATTCATTGAATTTTTCACTGACAGCCTGTTGCAAAATGCATGACGTACTATTCTTATGTGATATAATCATCCTGAATATAAACTAGAGAGTATTTTCATTGGCTTCTGCACTTGCTCATGTTGCAGTTTCTGAATGCTTTTGGAAGTTCCAAATTCAAGTGGAGAAGTCCAAGCTCAGCATATGAAATGCAAGACAAATAATTAGGCTCATATCAAATGCATATTTAGGAGCCAAAGTGGGGATGGTGGGGTGGAGGATGTGCTAAACCAGATGAAAACACCCCATCATGCACCGCACTCCTGTACACAAATTTGTGGCATACGCATGGGTAAAGTTATATAAAATTCCAATTCCCATACACCAAGTTTCTGGCATAGATGTCAAAGTGAAGTTATGTAAGATCATATATGCTGCATTGCATTGTTTGTATGAGCTTTGACAATTTACCCTGTGAACTTTGTGCAGTTTAACACAGGTGTGGTGGAGAGAGAATATTATCATGTGTACCTGGTGTGTACAGGCTTTACTGCAGGAAAAGAGATTGATAGAAGTAAATGAATTTATTATGGAGTGTTATATGGTTCTCTGTCACAAGGAAAAACTCTACTTTGCATCAAAATCAGATTAGTGTTGTGCATGGTTGATGTATTAAGTAATGACCCGGCCAAGTGATGGGTGGCTGTGAGCAGGGTCTGACGAATAACCATTATCTGACCAGGATTGGCACATGGGAGAGATTCTGCCACATCATTAGGAACTTTGTAGACTATTTACTACACCTCCGGATGTTCTTATGTACTAGTCTGCATGCATTTGAAAGAGCAGTTTACCCTAAACTGGGAATCTCTCCTGAGTGACAATTATGTTTGTAGATTACCTAAGTATCAGATTAGATAAGTGCTGGCATGGGTGACAGTTTGCTGATTACCTTACTTTCTACTTGACATAAGTATCAGATTAGTGCTGGCATTGTTGATAATTTGCAGATTAGTTGACTTTCTACTTTACAAAAGTATAAGATTAGTGACTGTGCATTCATGTGTAGTAATCATCTCTCTTGTGGATGATTTGCAAGCTCTTCTTGTCCCAGAGTTTCTCTTGACACAATAATTCCTTGCCCACCTGCAAGCTGCTGCAAAATAGCAAGATCAAGCTGTAGGTAAAACATATGTATTCCAAATCCCTGACTGAAATGGAAATTCTTCTGGTTTGGGCCAGTTTGTACCTAGCACAAATGAATAGTCATGATTCCTTTCTATTACTAGATGTTGTCTAGCCCTTTTTGGATTTTGTTGCCAAACCACTTTGGCAGCAAGCTTTGTCCCTAACTTTGCACAAACTTTGCTGTAAAAGTTTCCTGGTTGTTGTTGGGCCTGTCTAAAAATCATTGCTCTAGTTGTTAGGGCTGAGTTGGTTCAGAAATGTTTTAATATATTAGAACTTGTCAAAGCCAGTGCTGCTTTTTTTGTTGGCTGTGTTGGCAAGCAAAATGAATAGACAAAATCATGAGCAGACTGTTGTCTTCTTCTCTCCATATACACCTAGCAGCATGCTATACACATAAAAATTAAAACTTGTGTTGGGTACATGATTGCATTATGCATGGTTTCACATGGAGCCATGATCCACCAACTTACCTTGTCTCAGATTGTTCAAAAGCTTGAATTTTTTTCAAAGGGAAATCCATTTCAAATTCCCATGCTCTTGGTTTCCACAATTTGCAGAAAGGGGAAAGGGTTGTTAAAAAGAGAGAGTGGGGATCAAATAAAAGGCAACAATTTCCTTCTATGATTCTTTTGAAGAATACGCTTCCTTAAGAAGAAGAAAAATTCTGTCTCTGAAGAAAAAAGATGCATGGCTGAATAAAAGTCGCAGAACATCTTGGAGATCACATTGGGAACAGCAAAATTCCAAAGATCCTGCCCCTCCCCCCCAGCCCAAGGGAAAAAATTGACCTTCTCAGTGCCCCCAACCCCTCTCCCAAAGGGTAAATAGTTGACCCATTTGGTGGAATCTTCTCTTACTTTGGTCATAGACAAGATGTTGCCTCCATTTTGAAGGCAGGCTCCATGGGGTGTCCTTCCAATATTTATGTTGAGTCAAGGCAAAGTACACCTGCTACGAGGAGGCAACTCTCTGGTATTGGAGAATTGGTGGGAAGCTTTGGAGTGAAGGTAACATGAGCTAGAGAGTAGTTTGTCTTTCACCCCACCCACACTAACATTAGTGACAAAATCTACTTGTTAGGAGTGGAGAGACAGAGACAGAGACAGAGAACTCAAACCAACCCCTAAAAGGAATCAATGACAGGCAGACAGAAAGGTGACAGTATCCACCTCTCCTCATGAAGACAGCTGCTGCTGCTGCTGCTGCAGCAACTAGGCTAAAGAAGAAGAAAGAGCCCCTGAGAGAAAAGTCTCCAACCCACTGGTAAATAGTATCAACCTATTGGGGGCCAGAGTGAAATCCCCAACAATTATATGTGCACATACTTGTTATTGTAGGCAGCACATTTTTTTTTCCCCTGACTGCCATTTTCCCCTGTGCTGACCATATACACTTTAGACCCTGGTATCCAGGTGTTGGGCTTTGTAATGGACAATGGCGTTCATTTCAAGCCCAAAATGTGCATAATATGGGTCCAAAGTTTGTATTTGCATCCTTCATCTTTCTAAAGAAAAAAAAAGCAGGCAGTACTGCCTGCAATAACAACTATGTGCACATAGAATGGTGGTGGAGCAAAACCCACAGCCACCATGAGGGATGGATGTTGGGTGGATGGATAGGGGGGAAAAATTCCATTGCAAATTCCACTATGCTGTTCCTTAGTTAACCATGGTCGTTGGCTCCTTTTAGCTACCTCCTATAAACCTGCTAGCCCTGACCTGTGTGGTAGCTAGTGTTGGACTGATATTATAGACTACAACCTGGGTATACAATGTATTAGTAGGTTAAAAGAATGCCAATTGGGTGTGACCTGAGGCAATACCAACCTTATACCTGTACCAGACTGGTAGACTGGTAGGGGACATGTATAACATGTAACCATTCCAAGATTAGGTTCATATTTATATTTGCGTCATGCGAGGCAAAAATCAGCCTGGGTTGCAGGTTGCAACCCCACCCATAAAACTCAACCTGGGACAGCAAATAGGTGCGGGACTACTAATAGCAAACCACCTGGACCAATCATTATGATGGGCAAATCACAAACACCGAGTAGCAGTCAGATCATATTTATTACACTCTTTTTTACACTCTTTTTTGCAGGTGCACAGCGTCGATGGATCTTTTACCAGAGAGCCAAAACTATTTTCTTGAGCCAAACCCGCAGCTTTTCACATTTTTTCATCCAATTATACTGTGCAGGAACACATCCTCAGGACCGCTGGAGATGCTGTAAGGGAGCACTTGTATTTCACAAAGGACCCAATCACTATGATTAACCAGTCAATTACAATCAATTTGTTTTGGTTGATATCTTGAAACCTCCACTCTCCCAGCACAAGTTTACAGAAACCCATTTTTTCACACCACTATAATATTGACCTCATCCAAAATTTGGATGGAGGTACTCTATCTCTCCCCCTTTAAGCCTCAAAATTTGCATGCAACCAATGAGACAGCTGAACATGCACTTAAGAGGGCTTGTCTCTTTTCCTTGGGGTCGGGGGTGTGGTGAGGAGGGTTGAACTTTTGGGGGTTTTTTTTGTTCCCATCAAGTTCCCAATGTGTTCCCAAAGATGTTCCTAACAGCACCACACTTTTGTCTCATAAGCTGTGCCCATAGTTGTCCTCTTTTCAACTAAATAGGTGAGCAAAAAACAGGAATATTGAATATTGGTTTTTATCTTCCAATATAAACTTCTTTTTGGAGAGTAGACTCCAAAGATTCAATTTTTTTAGTCACCAGGGCCAATCAAAATGGCTCATTGAAAGGAAAAAAACAAAAAATTGAACTTCAGAGGCTCCCCAAATTTAATTAATACAAAGATGAATAAGTACCCTAGACATGAGAGAACATGATCACAAAATGTACATCGACATGAATATGATGACTGAAAACTTTTCATAACATGATATGCATTACTGACTCACTTCCAGCCCTTTTTTTTCACCAGCAAAAAAATTGACCAAAAAGAAAAAGAAATTTTGAAATTTGAAAATTGAAAAAAAAGTAATTTTGGAGGTTTTTTCAGTTCCCCAAAGTGGGGGGGGAAGGTTAAAATTGCCAGAATCATATAATTGGTTTTCATTGTGTAGCCAAAAACATAGAAGGGATGATAAAAGATGTGTACTTTATTTCTGGTTTATAGCCCAGATTTGGCTAAATCCTCCTATGGATGATCACCAACCACATTGGCTGGCTACAAACAAAAATTCCCCCCAAAAAATAAAACACTACAACCCACTTGGTTCACTTTGCTTGTTTTGGGGAATAAACTTGACTAGCCTAGTTAATACTTAGTACCCATAATGTGGCAAAAATGTGAAAAGGAAGAGAACTATGATTTGTCCTTGAGAGTCCTTATGTCTCTCCAACTTTTTCTTTGGATAATTTGGAATTGCCCATTTTTCCAAGCAAATAAAAATGCATAGATAAGGATGCACAAACATCATTTATTGTAGAGCCACAAAAGTTTGTTAGCAAAATACAAGATGAATGCCTTATAAGTGGCCTCTGACATTGTACCTCCTTGTGGCCACCTATCTACCTACCCACCAGGCTGTCCTTAATTGAATGTATACCTACTCATGTAATACCCACCATGGAGCCATTTTGGAGACCTAAAACCAAACATATACTACACACCCATTGGCAATACCCCACTCACAAAGGCACCGCCCATTGTCAGGATTTTCATGGGATGATGGTTCATAAGATGGTAGCTTCCTTTTTTTGCTTTCAGACCATGATTCCATCCAACCATGGAATCAATTATTACTAGCCACTTTGGATTTGATCATAGAAAAAAATGGAGTATATTTGATTTGCCCTTTATTTGAGATGTCATGCTTGTGATTTTTATTTTTATTTTTTTCAAATTGTGCATATAGCATGCCGCATGCTCATTTTGGCATTTCCAATTTTTGTGCCTCATATTATTCTAGGTCAAAACCACACAATACATACCTAATAGTTCCTTGCATTGTTACATAGCATGCCAATCATCAAAGCATAGAAATAAGGCAAGCACAAAGTGAAACTTTGTCAACTTCAATGGGCTTTTTGGGTTTATATGACCTCCAAACTTCTTAGTCTTGAACATTCCCAAACATTTGTGTATCTTGTTGTAATGTATCTCCCATTGTGAATTGGGTTGGGGTAGAAAGTCTAGAGGGTTGCTACATGTTTGTGTTCACATGGGTTTTGGATCAAAGTGTCATGTTATGGCATGCTATCAATTAATATGAAAAGGGCAAGTACAAAATGACAATAGTTTATTTTGTTTACCTAGTAAATGTTGTAGCAAAGTCACCTTGAATCCTCTTAAGATGAGATTAGAAACCTAATGATAACATCATTCATGATGACAAGCATTTTCTTTATTTGTCTTTCCTTATGTTTTTGTGTATTGCTCATGTTCAACTTTGATTTCAAATGGTCAATCCTAGTTCCTTTGATCTTTTCTTTTCATCCTCCCTCCATTACTAAAAACATATTCCTAACTCCTATGCATGTTTTGCCGTGATAATCATAGATGTCCCCATAAAGCAAATGTTGCTATGAGTTAATCAGGTTCAATAGCCTACCCAAGTTCACATGTCATTTTGAAAGCAATCAAATTGAATTAAATTTCCAAATTATCTTTCAAGTGTTGTAAAGTGTCCCTACATTCTTAATCACATAACTTAGAGTCCATTCTAACATAGTCAAGCCAAAAACAAGTTCATGTAGCCCTTTATTGGAAATGAACCAAATTCAACACAACATTTTTCCTAAGTCTTGGGTTGAGCTGTAATTGATCTAATAACCTTTGTCTTTTAATTTCAAAACCCAAGTTTTGGACTCTTTGTCAAGCTATGGCTAATTTTGTTTATTTTTCTTACTAATTGTACAATACCATTTAATGCAAAGAATCCATACAGAGGAACTTCCCCAAGCCCGCACCTTTATTCTTAGTTCCGTGCCCTTGAGTACCACATCATATTCCACACAAACAATGTTTCCTAAAAAGAAGCCTATTACTTTTTAGGAAGGATTCCAAGGTCAAGACTCATGAATCATTTGTTTGCTTTGGAGCAAACCAACAGATTAATCCACAAAAAAATGGGATTCAACACCAAATTGAGTAACAATTTTTCCATTAAAGAGGGAGGGGGGAGGTTAAAGTGAAATTAAAACATGACCCAAAAAGATTCATTGACATTAAACATGGCCTAAAAGTCCTTAAATTCAAGCCCTAATATGGGTGGTCAAATAAGTTCCAACTTGAATTTTAAATGTTCCTTCACTATTATTGTCATCGTTGTTTGAATTATTTAACATATATTTCAAATCACATGCACTAAATGTTTAGATTTAGCACTTGAAAGTTAGTTTCAATGAAATTTGCTCACTTTGTAAATAACCAACAATTTAGGGATGAAAAAGGGTTAGAAAGCAAGGTTATTTTAAAAGATAACTTTGATCTTTTCACATGCTTCAACCCGGGGTTGCTAATGTCTCATCCCATCCTATTAACATGTCAACTTGTTGGATGCCCCATCTCAAAATCATCCTAATAAGAAATTAAACATCACAATATTGTTGGGTGACATTAATACAATGCCAAGGGACACCTTGAAGATGCTAGGGATGTCTGAAGGGGCAATGAAAGATGTTGAAGACATTAGCCCAAAATTTTAAAAATCGAGCATTAAGCATGACAAAAAAATAAACAGAGGATACCAAGGATGTTGGGAATGCTAGCAAAAACAAATAAAATTTGGAGTTGGCATTATGCAAAGGACACTTTACAACTTTTGGAGTGTCAAAAAAAAATGCAACAAGCACCACATGGAAAACAACAAAAGATACAAGAAGGCTTCATGCATGTTAAGGACATTGTAAAAGAAAGCCTCACAAGCATGACAAGGTGTTTGGGGCATTGAGAGGGGGTGACAAGGGGTGTCCACAATTTTTTTTTAAAGGGAAAAGAAAAAAAAAGCAACACTCACCATGAAAGGATTCATGTGAACAATAAAGATGATGATGGACATTGATAATTTTGAACCTAAATCAAACATAAAATGATAAAAATAGGTTGAATGTTTCTAGTTGAAGCTCAAGGCACCTAAGCATGTCCCTAGCCTAGGGGTAAATACCTCTTCTAGCAACCTTCCTTGAGCCCACTTGCTTCAATTAATATATTGTCTATTGTTGGATTTACCATCAATGTTCAAGATTCTTTTACTATTTAATATTTGAATGTGAAAATAAATCTACCAAAGACTGCTTCAACAAGTGAGATAAAGGGATGGTTTTTTGGTATGTTACATGTGAACTCAAAATAATATAATATTTTTAAAAATATTTATTAAAATTGAGAATATTTTCATATTCAATTTTAACCCCATTTATGTTTCAGTAAATTATAATTTTTACTTTTAAAAAATGCATCTTATATTGTTTTGCATGCCATTTATTTGGGGGGAAATTTTGTGACTTTCCCTAGAAGGAATACTTAAATTAAGTTAAATCAACATTGCATAGATGGAAACTTATTTTATTGCAAATATTGCCCACTTTCTACTTTGTGAAATTCATGGATTCATGGACAATGTTTATAATAATTTTACGTGCACACCTAGTTATCTATGACTTTCTAATTTATTCAAACATTTTGTATTTACTATGGTATTTACATCTATCTCCACATAGATGGTATTTCAATGATTGTATTTTTTTTTAAAAATAGCAACCCAAGTTTATTATTATTAACTATTATTATTTGTTGTTGAAATTATGATATTATTTCTTTTTTTAAATTGCACTCTAAAAGCTACCTACCATGAAGATATAATTGTATGTGCCATGCTTGAAGCCACAAATGTATTATGATTATAATTATGTAGATTAAAAATTGTCCAATATTTTGCAACAATGTAAGTCATAATTATAAGTTTTCACAAGAGGGAATTGAATACATCCATAATTGTGAATCGAGTCTTTAATCAACAAACCACACCTTTCAAGTTGTGACAATTAATGTCAATGCATATATAGTACCTTTACCATTTCAACATAAATTATTTTTCATTCATTTTGCTGAAATTTGAAATATTATCTATTATTTGTGCCAAAATATAGTAAATTCATAAGTTCAATTGTCAAGTTTTGAACTACATAACTTCCATAATAATGACTTAAAATTGAGGTAGTCTAGACATAGTAGACTATTCCATAATATTGATAAGAACTTGTTTATTATTTTCTATAACCATTACCTGTCAAAAAAATTAGGATTGAAAAACCAAGTGCCAAAGTTAAGATTTTAAATTTAATTAATTATTCAGCAATTTGTTGCCAAAATGGTAAAGGTATTATGGTAATTATAAACATGTTCATTAAAAATATCTCTCACATTTAAACTTTAAAATATTTTTTACCTTTCATATATTGTTCAAACATTTTTTTGTAAAGAACTTTCAAACATCTACAAATTGGATTACACATAATTTTACAAAAATTCATATATAATGTATTAAAATTTGATTTTGGCCCTAAATTCAAACATAATTTCTTTAATTTCAAATTTTTTAAAAATAATAATTACATAACTAAGGATTAATTTCATAGTTAGATTTATAATGTCTTTAGTGTAAATTTTAAATATAGTACCACATGGCAAGTTCATCATTATTATTATTTTTGAATTTGTGAAAAACATTAAAATTAGTTGGAAGCATTGTCAAAAAATATGAAAATCATAACCACCACATGTCAAAAGTCATGGAAAGCTTACATTCCTTTATGCCAATTGTTGCAATTACACCAATGAATTCAAGCTAGATATGAAAGGGAACATTATGCACTACCACTTCTAAATATTATGTGAAGGGCAAGGATGGAACAACTAATCATTCACACCATGTGGATTAGAACTAATGAATCATCATATTGGATATTAACATCATTGATATTTTTTTGAATGTTTGAAACTATTGTAATTATTAGAGTTGTTGTGTTTGTTTCCATGGTTGCAAGTTGAAAAGTAGTCTCCATTGGACATTTATACACCCTAATTTTTCCCACCCTTTGACAATCACATATTTCATTGCTTGAACAATTTTGTCCATGCATGATGTAACCACTCACACATGTGAGGTTTTAGCTTACTCATTTTGAAAGTGAAATCCATAGTTGAATCTTTCGCACTTGGCAGTATGTTTTTTGATGACTCTTGTGATCCAAATGTTGAATGTCATTTCAAATGTGTGTTTCAATGGCTTTGTAATATCAAATCAATTAGTTGTAATGCATTTGTATAGTTAACTAACACAAAATTCACTAAAAAGTTTGAATGTTTCTCCAACATTTGATTTAAGGAATCTTTGCTTTTGTGAATTGGCCCACAATTTAGTGACCACATCAATTTCTAGTTCTTTTGCAAACCAATTTGTTTGATTTTTTGTTTAAGGTAAGGCATCATGATGGTGTGCATAAATTATCGTCACACATTAGATTAGACCAATGATTCTTATTGCATGTCAAATTGCATCCATCTATAAGGCATTGTGTTTTTCCTACATTGTTTTGTGTTAATGAGCATTAAGTAACACTTGTGAACAACTTTGAAATGGTAGTAATGTACCATTTGCTATTAGGGAGATAAATGTAATTAGGTGCCACTTTGCTCAATGTCAAAAACTTATATGTGCCTAATCCTTCTACCCTCCCATGCGTGTTCTTTTGTTGTAAGGACAAAAAGTAGACCTATTTGAATCTATATTCACAACATGGCAAAATAAGGAATTTCATTTATCATATCATGATAAGCTATTCAATTAGTCATTACTTTTCCTTATTTTGTCCAATCTATTTACCATTTGCTTGCAATTGTAGTTCTAGCCATAAAAGACTAATTGATATAATGTTGTAGAAATTGACATTTCTATTCATGCGTCAAATTGAATTCTTCAAATGTGTGATGTGGATATCTTGTGGTGTAAGTAATTCAATCATCTTTTGAAATATAAGTTGTACAATGCATGTGATTAATGGCTATTAAACTATTTCCATTTTTTGTAACATGCTTACAAAAATGTCTTTCATGTTAGGGTTGTCCTTTAAAGCAAGTAAATTTTGCTTCTTATTTGAAAATGTAGTACCCAAGCTTGCTACATGTTTATAGTTTACACTTATCTTTCAACTATCCTACAATGGCACAAACAAGTTATACAAGATTGTTGTGGCACACATGTTCTTTCATAGACAATAAACCATTTTGAATTTTTGTAAAGAATCCTTGAATAAGATAGGGCATGATTAGTCTTATAACCTTGATATTCTTTAATAAAAACTATGACGAGTCTAGTTGAAATTAGTTAATGTATGCTCTCATTTGTTATTTGTTTCCTTTGAACTTGTCACATCTTCTTGTTTGATGTGCCAATTAGGGTTCATTGTTCATTATAACGAAAAATGTCATTTTCAACTAGGTGAAATGACTAGGTGAAATGACTTGGGTTTTACAACTTCCAACATAATTATGTAATCAAAATGGAAGTTGCAAAACCCATAATTTACAAAACCCAAGTTGAAAAGGACATTTTTTGTTGTTTAATGGTTGTTGTCAATTTCTTGAATTGACCAATTGTGTGTTTGTCCTTTCTTTCTTTCTTTTTTGTTACAAGTGCCTTCAAAAGTTCCACTTCACATTATATTTCACATTGTAGGTTAAACTATTGTTCAAATTTTGTAATGGGCTGAAACAAACATGTGAATAATTTCTATCATTTATAATTTTTTAAGTCCACTACAAATTACAAAGATTTCACCCAAAAAAATGTCAAATCGCTTGTGATTCAAAAGACTAAAAAACAAAATAAAAAAATTGGTTCAAAAATGACAAAACCTAGAGTGAATCAAATGTTTTTTGCATGAGTCAAAATGTCAAAGTAAATTCAAAAAATACAAGCAACTTAAAACCCACACAACACCCAAAGTGAATATTATAGATGAGATTTTTAAAATATTAAATAAAACTCCCCCTCCCAAAAAGGGTTGAACCTACAAGTCTTTAAGTAAGAAAAAACTCTAAAAGTTGTATGAACATATAGATATTGTAATTTGTTCATAGATTTACACATGTTCATTCATCCATATTGATTTTAAAAATTAACTGGGTTATATTTCAAAATTTTAATTGAAATATTTAGTTGAAATCCAAAATTGAAATTAATAATTATTCAATATTGAAATGTTGAACTTTCCATGATATTGAGGTAAAATAAATTTAAATATGAATAAAATTTATGCATGAAATTCAGGACATGCAAAATTACACAATTAAAAATTTAATTAATTTTTTTCATAATCACTTTAACTTTTTCTTTTTTGGGCAATTCACCTGTAAAAAGTAAGCTAACTTTTATTTCTTGTATTACCCACCAAGCCAATTAAATAAAATTTATAGACACACATTATCTATATTCTTTCATTTATCCATTACATGTATTGTCAATAATTTGTAACTATAAAAGTTGGAACACATGTTATAGTATTGCAATCCCAATGATTATTAGGGAAGTTGATTGTGCACAACTAGATGTAGTATGTAAAATTACATGAGTAACTTTAGGGATAATCAGAAATTGTCTTGAACATGGATGTTAGGTTTCAGCACAAATGTTTTAAAATGAAAAATGACATTTCCAAGCCTAGGACCCATGGTTGAAATAATCTAGTACCATAATACACATGTAGCTTTAGCACTTGTGTGCGAAATAATCTATTAAAAATTTAAATTCAACATATGAATTTTAATTTTTTTGAAAAAAACTCATGGAATTATTATAATCATTAAAATCACAATAGTTGTCACAATTTTATCATTGTCTTCGTGGCTAAACGGTTTATAGTTAGTACAATTGATTGGACTAATAGGATAGGGTTCAAATCTAATTGCATTCAAATATGGTTTTTACAATTTTGACCATATTAATGAAAATTTTGACATAAAGGATTGATAAAAAAATTAATCTGGAAAAATAAAAAATAATTAATTTATGTTGAGTTGCCCAAATACTTCAATATATAGTTGTTACCAATATGGTGGTTTTGCTATTAATCACAAATTTTGTTCCAAAAGTAGCCAACCTTTTTAGGTACAATCCTAAATGTCCTCCACTTTAGTACACCTTTAAAACATTATATAAAATATAGAGGTGAAAGTTTGACAACATTTCACTCCTAATTGTTCTCCATCTTCCGTGACCACATTGATGGATTTCTAAAGATTGACTTAAAAATTTCATGAGACATATTAGGCTTCCCTTTGTTAAAACTCCTTTCACATTCCACCAAACATTTAAATTTATTACATTTCAAAAGTTCAAAATGTGGTTTCAATAAAAGCATTGGGAAACAAAAATCTAGTTCAAATGTTGGAAATATTGGGAACATAAATAACCATTTGAATTGTAAATGTGGTTCATTTTAAAATTATTTTGGGAGCATGATTATAAATTTTTGGGATGGTAAAAATGAATCATAATGTTGGTACTAGTCGATTTTTGAGTTGAAAGGCAAGGTCTTGTTGTTACAAATAAATACAATACAATTATTATTATGTTTTTCTAAAGGTGCAACATGCATTATAACCATTTGGTTTATTTAATGTGTTATTGGTTAGTGGAAAGCAACATTTGGCAATGTCCATTAACTTCAATGTGTAAGATTAGCAAGGGATCATTTCAATGGCGATGTGAAGACAAAGATATAACTAATGGAGGAATTGAGGCTAGGCTAAGCACAAAAGAAGGGGAGAGAGAAATAGGAATACAAAGGTGAAACATTGATGACATTGTAGCATGCAAGTTAAGATTTATTTATTTATTTTTGGTGAAGAATTGGAATAATTAAAATTTGAAACTTGGGAGGAAAAGGTGATGTAAAAGGTTAATCACATATGTAGTCATTTAATCATTGGTGGAGATAGAAAGGATCTTGGTAGGGAACCATATGATGTTCCATGTAGCTATTGTGTGAAATGGGTGATGGTATGAATTAAGTTGGGAAGTTAAAGGGATGTGGTTATTGGAAATTTAATATAGGAAGAAGATAGTGTAGTGGAACTTTGGAGCTATTTTTCAATGTGGAACTTTAATATTTGGTGTGATGTTTGTCTAGCATGGTGCATTTGAACTATGCGCCACTATAAGCTTGTCACATTTTTGAAGCACTTGGGGTTGTGATAATTGTGTATGCACTTGTTAAACTTTTGGAATGTGTAATGTTGGGTAATTTGTTTGCATTAAGTTTTTTATTAAGAGTAGTAGCATGCTCTTGCTAAAGGTTGCTAGCACAAGTTTGATATTTTAAAAATGGGTGTGTGCTTGCTTCACCATTTTGATGCATACAAGTTATCTATCACTCCTTTTTGGCCACAAAACTTTTGGGGCATATCCCCATTGCCCCAACTTGGGGATATGTTTGGAACTTTCTAACATTGATGGCAGATTAAAAGTGAGCATCAACAAATTGCATTTTCAATTTTTTTCCAAAGGACAAGTGATTTATCAAGTGATCTTATAATATAATCTATAGAAACATATAGTGGAAGAATCAAGTGCAAATATCACCTAAAATAATCCATGGGAGCAAGAAAACATGCATGTGACCATCTACACAAAAGAATAGACAAAGAGTTAATAGATGCAAGCATGTGAGGAAATTTTGCAACACCCACCAAAAGCAAGTAGACAATCAAAAGGAGACATGACATGTTAAAAAACGTTACATAGTTGTTCAGTGAAGGGAAAATGTGGCATGTTAAAATAAAACACCATATCAAATAAAATAATAATTTGATAATGCAATAGGGGTTTTTTTTTTAGAAAACAACAATTTGAATTATGACAACTATAAAATACAAGCAAAATATAATGCAAACAACTTGCAAAACATAAACAAAGATTAGAAAGGGAAAGGAGATGACACCTCTTCAAGTTATAGACATGTAGGTGTGGATAGATGGGATAAAATATTCTTATGGCAAGTTGTTGTGGGTATGATTGGTAACATGTGTGAACATGCTCTAAGGATTTATGGTGGAAACTAGCTTTAATAAATCATTTAGTCGATAAATTATGTGACTTTAGTCATTAGGGTTCTAAAAAGTAGATGTTAGGGTTTAATGTTAGAAGATGTTATATTTATATTTGAAACCATACATTATTAAAATACATGGTTTTTCAAATGGTCAAAGTTGATGATTAGTCCTTCTTACTAGTGAATATGTACATTTTGACTAGCTTGAATTTTAAATAATGTGTGTATTTTTTTCTTAATCAATTTGATTAAAATGTTTTATTTGAGTATTTATCAAATCGAACATCCAGTCTAGTTGGACAAAAAATGATCACATTATTCAAAATGATTAATGGGTTTTAATCAAATGAGACATTTAATCAAGTAGATGCATCTAATTCCTAGATGGCCACCTACTGTACTAACATGGCAACTAACATTAATTATATTTTTTCTAAAAATGTTCAAATGTTCAAATTTTGGTTTTGATTTTTGCAAAGAAAAAAATTTGTGAAAGAAAATGTTGAATATTCACAAATATATTATTTGTCAAAATGAAGAATTAAAATTTAATTAATTATTCAAAAAAGTGTTGAACCTAGCAAGATATTGTGGTATTGTCCTACTTATTCATAAGACCAATGTTTTCACATGAAAGGTTACCAAGGTTGAACCCTACATCAATTCAATTGGAACTTGGGATGCATCCACAACAATTGGGTTGTAATGGGCTTCCAATGGATGTTGTGCTATTGGCTATTCTAGCTATTTACAAGGTAGAAATGAGCAAAAATAATAATATGGACTGATAAGAATTCTATCAGATCCTGTTCAAATATGTACATACAGATTTGAAAATATTGGGTGGCTATTTGATTTTTTTTAAAAACGATTGATTTTGTTATTTTGAAGATCTAACAACCAAAGAGTTTTCTTTTAGTTTATTTAAATGCTTAGAATTAACAAACCTCCTGTTCCAATTTTCCCAAGACCCCTAAAAGAAATGACGATTTTTTGTGAAATAATTGATAGAGAATTTATTATTTTATAAAAGGTTAATTTGACCAAGTCTTGTACACACACATAGAACAAAGTGGCCATTTATGTCTGCCATTGCCCGTCACATGCATTTTGATGGGCAAAGAAGATAAAAATGATATATTGCCTAGTTTCAAATGAACCACACTTTAAAACAATTTGCACAAGGAAAAAAATATGTGCATGTCACATGAAAGAAAGGAAAGTAAAACAACTAATTGCATCGCATGAAATTGAAATGTACAAAATTTGATAAGAAAGCTCTATAATATATGCACATTAGGAAAGGAGAAATTTCAATTCCAACATGGGGGCGGAGTCTTCATCCAAATGGAAGTCCTAAACCCCTCAAGCCCTAACCTAGGGGGCCAACATTAGTGGTCACCTTTTTTCTCCTTCTAATACAAACTCCCAATCCATGTGGCATAGTTGAATCTCCAAAACCCTTGTGTGTAGGACATTTTCAAACATCCTTCATGCAACATAGATTGAGTCGCTCACCCCATGTCGCACATAGCTAAGACAAGTTAAATGTCGTAATAAGCTTTCATAGGTTAAGAATTCCAAAAGACTCGTTAATTTGTTGTAATAGGTTTTCATAGGTTTGCAAGAAGTCAAGAAGGCCTATTATGGTAGGCTTTCATAGGTTCAAAAGAAGTCAAGAAGACTTGTTAAATGTTGTAATATGTTTTAATAAGTTTGTAAGAAGTTGAGAAGACTCATTAAATTTTGTAATACGCTTTCATAGGTTTGTCCAAATTCCAAAAGACATTTTTTTAAATGTCATAATATTAGGCTTTCATAAGTTTTTGTAGAATTCCCAAAGCCCCCTTAAATGTTGTAATAGGCTTTTTGTAGGGTTTTGTAAGAAGTAGGGAAGACCCATCAAATGCTATAATAGGCTTTGAAGGGTTTAGGGTTTAGACCCATGACGTATTGTAATAGGATTTCACAAGACCCATTATGCGTTGTAATAGGCTTTCAGAAGACGTGTTAAATGTTGTAACAGGCTTTCAAAGGTTTGTAAGAATTCCAGAAGACGAATGAGAGTGTGTCTGAACTGTGGCATTGTTCTCTGTGAATTCATGAAGGAGAGAGAGAGAGAGAGAGAGAGAGAGAGAGAGAGTGTGTGTGTGTGTGTGTGTGGGTGTGTCTGCGGGGGGGGTAGTGGGGAGAGGATTTTCCTTTCTTTCCTTACTTTTGCTGTCATGCCTGCCAGGGAGGGGATCGTTTGACAGAATATAAGAATGCCCATTTCTCTTTGGAGCTTTTTGATCTTTTTGTGTGTTTGGATTTGGAGTTGACTTGGGATACATTAAGAGATTCAAGTCTTTTGCTCGGATGATTTTTTTTTTGGGAGGGGGGGTGTTGAAGAAAACTCAGAGTTTTGCAGTTTTGGGTGCAGGAGGAAAATCGCAAAAGTTGGTTGTGGATCGAAGGAGGCGTAGGAGGAATAAAGAAAGCTCAGATTTTTGGGAGTTTGGGGTGTCGAGGAAAAATCACGAAACTATGTAGTTCTGGATTGAAGAAGGAGCTGGAGGAAGCAAGAAAGCTCACAGTTTTGAGTTGAGGAAAATCACTGAAGTAGTTGTGGGATCGAAGGAGTAGGAGGAAGCTTGAAAGCTCACAGTTTTGAAGTTTTGAGTTTTGGGTCCAGGAAGAAAATCGGTAAAAGTCACTGTGGATTGAAGGAGCAGCAGCAGCAAGAGGAGTTTGGGGCTACTCATTGTGAAGGGGGGGCAAAACAGGTTTAGCAGCATTGCAGAAGCAGAGATGGATGATGGGTGTGGGGCCATGAGCTCAGATGCGCCTTCCATAGAGACAAGATCACAGAAGATGGAGTGGAGCTGTGTCCATTTCTTAGGTAACATTGGAGTAGCAACAACTTTCTCCCCTATTTCTGGGTAGTAGTTCCTGTGAGTGTTTCTTCTTGATTCTCCATGTGATGGTACCTCCTGGATCTGTAAGATTGAGGTTGCCCTTTTTTTTGGTGGAATTGTGAGCACCTGGACTTGCAGAGCTGCATGAAGTTTAAAAAAGTAGTAGTACATGAGTGTAGCTGGATACATCAACTTCTTCTTGTGCTTTTTAGGTTTCTTTTGGTGATGCAGTTGTGACATAGTTCAAAAGTTAGAGAGCTGGATCTCAACAGTTTGTGGCAGAAGATATCTTATATTATTCAGGAGAGTTTTTTTTGCTGTTTTTGTTCTTCAGATTGTTGGGGATGAAGTTGTGGTGTGATTGGTGGTGGCTTGTTGTGGAGCTACCACACCAACCTCTGTGTCCTTTGTAGATATAAAGTCACTGAGATTCGGTTCAAAGAATAGGAGAGAGCACAATGCCAATAGAGGTGTCAAAAGACATTGCAGCAGTTGATGCAGCAAGATCAAATGCTGCTGCTGCTGCTACAAGGGATGAGGTCTCAGTTCACAAAAGTGAAGAAGAAAAAGGAATGCTTAGTGCGAAAGCAAGCTGGTCATTTGTGAGCACCTCGCCTGCAGCTGCATCAGTTCATCCCATTGAGGAGATTGACGATATGGATCTTCCTTTCTTTCATGACAATGATCTTCCTTCATTTCATATCAAGAGGCTGCGCAAGCTTCGGTTTCGAGTTGCAGCAAACAGGAATAATGGCAACTTGTTATCGAAGCAACTGAATAATACTAAAGAACAAGAATTCTCACGATGCTCAGGTAGTACTACTGTTGTTGTTGTTGAACAAGGAGGAGCTGCAGTTTGTCGCAATCATACAACAACAGCTCCAAAAGGAGATGATGACAGGCAAAAGTTAATGCAGGGGGAGAACTTGCAGAAGCTTTCTGATGAAGTTGTAGTAGCTGATGTAGTGCCTCAGCACATGACAGCATTGGCATCAGATAATCTACTTTCAGATGGTAAATTGGGAGTGATGAGCAGCAGCATACCACAAGAGCAGGGTGAGGCATCTTTTGATGAGAAACCACCAACAAGAAGAGATTTGCCTGCAGAAGCCTCAAAGAATGCTACTGAGGAAGCTGAAGAGATAGCTGAAGCTGAAGCTCTCGTTGTTGGATTGCATGAAGCACCAAAGGCCACAAGTCTTGTGACTGCAACCTCACAGGAAGAGATGGACATGACAGCTGCTGCTTCAAGAGAGTCATCTGCTGCCAAAGGTGAAACAGTGGTTCCTTTTGCACATGATCCAATAACAAGCACATCAGATGAGACAGAGGCTTCACATGTACATGCAGCCAAAGAAGAAGAAGAAGAAGCAATAGAGGTACATACGATGCCTACATCAATCAAGGATGCAATAAGGGATGTATCCCTTCCAGATCCACAAGATCTGGAGGAAGAAGAAGCACCAAACAAACATGATGAGTTTCTTGCTCATGGAAAGCAAGGAGAGTCAGCAGCAGCAGATGACAATGAATTACTGGTTGGCCATTATTACACCACACAGAATGGAGACATTCCAGACCCATCAGACAGTGATGACAGATCAAGTCAAGGGCGTGATTCCGTGAGTAGTTTTGCTACAATTCATACCAGAAGTGATGGTGATTCATCAAAGTTGTGTGAGAGATCTTCTGTCTCAGATGTGGTGGAGGTGTATACAGATGTTGCAGGAGTTCCATCCTCAAGGTCAATTCGATATTCGAGCTCAATTCTTGCAGCTTATTCATCGGGGTCTATCTTGTACCCTGGAGCACCAAACCATTCTGGCAGCATTTCTCACCGATCTGATAGTAGTGCTGCAAGCAACCGTTCTTTTGCATTTCCCATGTAAGTTAAACATTGTTCATGTCAACCCTATTTGAATGTTCATTTCTTTCTGACTGCAGAAATGTGGGTTTTGTGGTTTTCAGTTTGCTTTCAATTTTTTTTTCCTCAGATGGGTTTTTAAAAATGTGTGACAAGAGGCTTGTCCTGACTACTACTCTCGCTTAATTTTTGGGCTTTTGCAGATTTGCAACTGATGGGAACAGCAGTCCAGTAAGAATGGCACAACCTGATCAGCGATATCTACGGCGCAAAAAGTGGCAGTGGCAAACTTCATGCGCTTGCTGTTCAAGAGCATCACCAACTTATTATTAGCATTCAATCATCTACATGAAAAAGATGGTCATCACTTGCTACCCATCTTCACCTGTCATCCATGTTTTTGGTGCTTATGCAATTTTGAGCTGAGCAATGGATTTCAAGAGGAATGCAATACCAGAGATGTCTACATACCTGGGGTGGTTCAGAAATGTCAAGTGCTGAATTATGAGGCTGCAAACAAAAAACCCTTGTCGGTAGGTATTCCTACACCTACACATTCATATTCTTTGCATGTGGGACCCTGCTAGAAGGAAAGGACATCCTTGCAAACGTTACACCTAATGATAGGTATTTGTGCAACAGGAGTATGTTTGTAAGATCTAGTATGTATGCTCAAGAAAGTGGGGCTTCTAGCAAATTGACAATCTTTTAGTCAATAATGCTCAATAGAATTGAATTGATGATCCAGATTTCATTTTCCTTGCTCAAAAGCATGGGGAGTTCTAACGATACTATACATGAGTGTTCAATTGGGTGATTTCATTGTGTTTCTCTGTGCTGTGTAATCTTTGTGTATTTCATCTTGCAAAGGATCCACAAGTGCACTCAGTCAGTCTACATGACCTATGAAAACTGCAGCATCTATTTGCCCTAATCATCGGCAATGCAGTCACAACATCTCTAATCTATGGAAATCACTCCATTCAGTTGGCCTCCACTTTGCTATTGGTCCATTGGTGTTTAGGGTTCATGGGTCCATTGGGGTTTAGGGTTCATGGGTCCATTGGGTTTAGGGTTCTGGAGATGCTTTTGGAATGTGCCATGAGGCAAGCCTTGTGTGAGAAAAACCACATTCTCTTGTGTTTTTGGGGAGACTATATTTCATACATACTTATGGTTTTGGTGAATGTTTGTGGCCAGAACAAAGTCTGTCCAAGTACCAGCAAGTAACAGATTTTGCAGTCAAAAATTGCTGCTGATGCTGCCTTTTCATTAGCCTTTTTGTTCTCTTCTAGTGCAGAAAAAACACTCATGTCATCCCATTTCAAAGGGAGGCAAATAATTCAAAACATAGCTATCATAGCACAAACTTTCTTGCAAATTCAAATTATGTCAGTTTTTGATGTTGATCACAGGAGGTGATGTCAAGCTCATATCTGTTATGACTCCATTGTGGTGCATACCTAACTGACTAACCCTCCTACTTCCCTCTTGACCTGCCAAGTGTCAACTTAGGTAAGTGGGTACCAGTACATTGTTAGTACATTGTTAAACACCGTGGTTAGCTCTGGGACAGGGAATACAATGTCCACGCACCATCCTCCATGCTGCCGCCTGGTGGGCGCTCAATCACTCTGGCCCTTTTGTTTTCTGTCATCAAAACATCATCAAATTGTGTTAGAAATTGAGGTAATAGAAACCCTTGTGGTTGGTATTATTGTAGTGCACTTTCCAGTTTTTGTCTTGCTTGGCCAAGCAACAAGAAGAGCCTTTGCATCTCTGTAGGAAATTAGGGTTCAGGGTGTAGAGTTTACCTCCAATTTTGGTTTCCACTTGGAATCAAAGTGTGGATGACTGATACTGGAGACTTTTAGCTGAACTCTCTAGGTTCCATTATTTTTATCAAATTCATCTTGCACTCAAATTACTTAAAACATATTACTAGTGTTTTTACTTGGCAAAAATTTGCTAAACAGTGCACTGTTTTTGTCAAAATGGCTAAAAGTAGTTTTTTTTGGGGTCCTTTGGTTGCCAAATTTTGAATAAGAATTTGAGATTTATCAGAAAATTGCTAATTCTGAATTTAGTTTCAATAGGTAGCTAAAAATGTAGAAGGACACTTAAACTTTCACACACACACACACATATATTGTCAAATTTGGCTAATGGATGATCACCACTTCAGCTACATTAAAAAAAAACACACGAACATGTTACATGATTTCATCATTTCTCACAATTTTGTTTGAACTTGTCAATAAGGCCAGCAGAGCCATCATCCAATGCATCGCTTGTGAGCTATCACTCTTGTTCCCAAGCCAATCTTGCATATAATAAACTTTCAATGTTTACATGCAAGTAATTCAACATGCAAGATGTTGACGAACTTTCAACATGCAAACAGAGAGTAATTCCTAAATGATCAGCTTTCCAATCTTACACTCACCTTTTCTGTGCTGTTCACAGCAGAATCTATGACCTCAATCAAGAGGAGCACAAGCTCAGCCTAGTTATCCTTTCCTTTTGGAGCTTGAAGTACCATTGGAATGCTTCTTCAAATTCAAGTAGGACACGTAATAGAGGGATCCATACACCAACATTTGCATGCAGATCAAAATAGGCATTGATGTTTAGTGTTGCACTTCAAACCCAAGAACTAAGTTTGAAGTGCAAATGCAATTGAGCTACAAAAACATTTGAAGTGTATGTTTGGAGCTTGAGATGGATCAGCTACTACAAGAAAAACAGAGAAATCACATTGTGTCTCAGCAGGTGTGTAAATGGAAGTGAATATGGGACACACCACAGCTACCCATTGCAGCAGATTCAAAAGGGATGCACAAACCAGATACATGACAATATTATGCATGATGTCAAAGAGACAAACAGGATTGTTGCAGGATGAAATGCAAGGCTGACATTCCATGCCCTCGCATAAGAAAGGCCTGTTGCACAATCTGGTCAAGAATCTAGAATAGCAAGGGAAGGAAGGAAAGCAAAATGAGATGCAATATTTACTGACACTACTATCCTGCTATCCGGTTTTACCTCAAGATTGATGGCCTTGCAAGAATGGAAAACAAAACAGGTGCACAGGAACAGACATAGGTATAAATAAACCTGTTAAAACTGAGACCATATGAGCCAAGTGTGGCATAAATAACTGGGTTGCAAATACCCATGTTGTAACATTTGAACAACTTGTTTTGGAATCTCCTTGTGAACCCATCAAACCCAAGAAGTGAAACCCTACTGCAGAGGTTACTAGACAATGACAAAACACATAAAGAAACAGACAACTCTTTGGTGCTCAGAAAAAAGGGGTTTACCTCACCATGACTGGTATCATTTCTCCACACATTGCAAAGAGTCTGCACTGCAAAGCTCACAAACTTCAATGCCTGCATCATGAAACAGCAACCCAAAAATTAAAATAGCAACAAAATTTCATCAATGCAAAGGACAAGATCTTGTTCCCTTGTTCCCATAAGGAGGTCTTCTTTGAGGAATGATGTCACATTTTTATTATGTGCTTTGCTAAAAATTGAAGTCCACACAATGATAGAGTCGTCTGCATAATGTATACGGTGAAGCAGTACATAACTTAGATCCTTTTGGTTTACAAAAGTTATTCTTTCTTTGACAATCAACTTAAACTATTGTGTTTTTTAATCTTTCCAAAGCAATTGAGTTACCTCCTAGCTTCCTAGGTTTTTGCTTGTTTAATCGGGTCATATTTGGTATACTTTCATTTCCTATTTCTTTCAACTTGAGCCCTTCTCCAACTTGAGCTTTAGGGGCAAGACTTTTTTGTTTTATTTGTGAAAGTAAATGTTGCATAATAAGAGTGAAAGTGTATTTCCTTGTAAAATGCATGTCTTTAATATTTACTCCTCCTATTTTGACATTAAACATCTTATGCAATGTGTTGAAAAATCTTTGCTCATCTATAGTCGTCAATATGATATTCACCAAATGTTTACAATAGATGATGTCATACATAATATTTTGCAATGTCAAACTTTATTATCCAAGGGGTCCCTCCATTGTTTGATATGAATGAAAATGATATGACATAAATGATCAATGCGAAAACCACGAAATGCCCTTAAGAATCTTGGCTTGTAAATGGCTCCAAACACAATCTTCACAACCCCCTACACCGTGTTGTCTTTAATATTTGCAATGGTTGAGGGTTGTTGTTTTACTTTACCAAGTTTTGGTAGTATTATGTATTGGAAAGTTGCACTTTAAAAAAATAATAATAATAAATTAGAACCAAAACTTGGGAATTGGGTTTTGGGTTTTGGGTCTACTTTCAATTCAAATGCAAAGTCAATTGTTGGTTTTAAATTTCTTTAGTTCATAGTTTTGGTTCCAATTTTGATTTCTTTTTTCAAATTTTTGAATTGACAATCTAAGTACCCAATAACCAAACCAATAATTAGAACCAAAACTAGTCAACACTAATAAAAACCATAAAATATAGGGAGACACCAAAGGTTATTCATAAATAAAAAATTGCCCAACACTAGTAGAAACATTGTGAGGCACCCAAGAAAAGGTTACAAAACATAAGGATACACTAGTGTTGTGTGTGTTTTTACTTTTTTGAAAAACCTTTTGTTTTGGTTTTAAAACTAATTTTGAATGGTTCCAATTTTAGTTCCAATTCCACACCAAAAAAATATTTAGAATTTGGTTCTGAATTTGATTTTTCAAAAAAAAATTTGATTTCAAGTTTGGTTTTAGTTTCAAGTAATCGAAACTAGAATTAATAATTAACCTTTGGTTTTAACCTTGTTTTCAAAAAAAAGAAAAAAGAAAAAATTTTGATTTTAATTCCACACATAGCTGGATTCGAAAATGTGGTTATAGGTTTGGTTTTTCAAATTAAAAAAATTGGTCTGATTTTAGTACTAGTTTAAAAAACTATACTTGGCCTTAATTCAATTTTTATTAATCAAAATAAAATTTCACAATTCTAATTACTATTATGCATGTATATGGTTAAGGACATACACTTTGTGTGAGTGTAAATGCCATAATGAAATTTATTTACACTTCATTTAAATGTAAGTATAAGGTGTATCCACATTTGTGTAAGTGTAAATGTGAAACATGAACATGTGTAATTGCACTTATATGACTTTACATTTTTGTGTAAAATAATGTAAAAATATGTCATTTCTTTTTTTTGAAAGGGGGGTGTGGGTTTAAATGTTTTTGGTGATAGGCCAATCAAAGTGGCTGATTGAAAAGAAAACCCTAAAAAGCAACCAATTAAACTAGCTAATATGAATCATAATAAATACCCAAGCTTTTGTACACTCCTAAGCTAAAAATAACAATGAGGCAAAGCAAAATGCACCCAAGAATGTGCATCCAAGATATTCCCTAATATAATATCACAACTTGTCCTATATCCTTTGCCCAAAAGTTTGGGCTTATGTTCTATATAGTTATTAAAGGGAAGAACTATTATAATCCCATATTGGTAGAAAATGCTTTTATTTGGGGAATATTACAAATGTTATGATTTTATATTTTTTGGTGAAGGGCCAATCAAAGTGGCCCATTGTTAGAATATATATATATATATATATATATATAGCCTTATGTGTTCTAAAACATTTACAAGGTACCATGTAAATGTAAAAGACATATATATACATATACATGACAATAGTGTAATTGTAAAAAGTTTGGACAATAATTAAGTATGTGCACATATAATAGTTGGGGGCATCATGGGATTTCTGTTACCATAGTGTACCTTTGCAACTTCCGCACATATTTGTCAATTAATTAATTAATTAATTTTGAAAGTTTCATTTCAACAAATAGAATATTCTTGAAGATGCAATATTTTCTTTCACAGAATTATATTATTTTTAAAAACTCAACATTTTTAAATATAATATAATTAGTGTCAAAGTTGCCAAGGTAGTAGTAGGGTATTGAACAACCAATCATGCAGCACTAACACTCCCATTTCCTCTCCTTCTAAGGACTGCGGAGGATGAGTAGTAGAGTGGTGTTTTTTTTTGGGGGGCAATTTTGTGTTGTAGCCAAAGTGGCAATGATCCACAGGAGGATTTAGCCAAACTTGGGTACATGCTAATATGAAAGTAAAATTTTAAAAACATCCTTCAATGTTTTTGGCTACACATTTTTTGGAACCATGTATAGTTAGTTTTATCTGGCGAATTTTAATAAAATTTGGTCAAGTTATGGCTATTGAAAATCTTTTTAAGAAAGCACATGAGTTTAGCAATTTTAAAATTAAATTAACATTTCATTTTGGCTATGTATAGCCAGCAGAAAATGAAGGCTGGCGGCAACGGACAATTTGCGCGTGCACCCCATCCTTCGCCTCACAACCCATGTCCTTGGCTAAACGTAGGTACCTATCCGACAAGTTTCCATGCAGTCACGGGTTCGAATCCCACTAACGTCAACAATTCCACGAAAAGGACAACCAACACTACTGGGAAAACCGTGTTGCTTTGACCACTAGTACCCCATTTAGGTAGGTTCCCTGCAATTGGGGTTGTGGGGGTGGAAAATGACAAGAAGAAAAAGACATGTTTTGGTTTTATTTTTTAGTAAACAAAAAGTGACCATAAAAGAACTTTTGGGGATTTTTTTTCTCCTAGAAATAGGGTATCCAGGTGTTTCACAGGTCTGCGAATATCTGGAGAGCGCTCTTTTGAATTTCATGACTAAAGAGGAATTTTATTTGCGCATCCACAGAAACTTGAATCGTTGAAAAAGATGAAGAAATGAGTCAGATGTAACCCTCCAAAGGGGGGGGGGGGTCAAATGATGGAAACGAAAAACCACCGTTCACTTGGAAGACTATTATCGAACACGCAAAAAAGTCTTTGCAAATCGCTCTATTGCCTTTATTATTCAAAGATGATTTGTAGATCATAAGGTTGCGCTCTTATAGCACTTTAAATCACTTAAATTGAACAAGAAATGAGAAAGTTACGAGCATCGAAAGTAAGAGGGGTAGAACAGAAGAAAAGAGAAGAAAAACGCGTTGTATAACTTGGAAAAGCTTTTATTTTTCTTCTTGCTCTTCTATAATTACTCCTTTGCCTCCGCTGCTGTTCAAAGACGAATGGGAGAGCTCAAGTTAGCGCTCCCATAACGTTTTGAATCACTCAAAATGAAGAAGAGATGAGGAAGATATTAATAAATTGTTCGGTCTTAGGAGGTGCTCGGTCATAGGGCATGCTACCCTATTTTGGTCAATCTCATTTAGGGGAATTTGGGGTTTATAATAATGATATTTATTTTTATTTTTTATTTTTTTCTGCCTTTGGGGAATTGTGGTAAAGGGATTTGTCAGTTGTTAAGGTATTAAGTCTACTTGGGTTACTCTATTCACATTCTGGTTGATTGTGTGGTCAAATTTTATTGTTTATTTTTGGGATTTGGGATCCCTGTGTACCCACCCTCTTCTTCTTTTTTGGCAATTTTGTGATATAATGGGTTTGGCTAGTTTCTCAAACATTTAGCAAAATTAGTCGAATTTAGACTAGAAAAAAAAAATCCTAATGTTTTTGACAAAAAATGACAATTTGCAAGGGGGAAAAAAAAAACCCCCCTCCCGCCTTGTCTCATGCAATACGGATGTGGGATGAGACAGAGTCGGTATGTTAAACTATTTATGTTTTCGATCTTAGGTTTCCGAGCAGGCTCTTACAATTTGGGAAGGGGGTGCCAATTTTTCTTCGTGTGATGAGTGGGAGTGGACACATTATTACACGTTACAATCCGTAATCTTCTCTCCTGACTTTTAACTTTAGCCGTTTTGAAAAGAAAATAGCCAAATGGCTAAACATAGCCATAAATAAATAAAAACGCAAGAGACTTTTTTTTGTCTGTGTGAGGAGGTGAGAAAGTGTCCTTTTACTGCTCAGTAATTAATTTTGTTACTGCGTCTTCCTCCTTGCCGATCAGAGGTGGCAGCAAAAGCAGCAACTCTTCTTTTGGTTGCAAGAGCTCTGTCTGTCTGCGATCCACCACAAGTTCCCTTGAATTTTGGAAATGTATCAAAAGAAAATTCATTGCCAAGAAGCTCCAGTTATGAAGATGCTGATGATGGTTCTTTCTGTGGTTTTTGTGCGACATCGTTTGACCGACAATAGCAGCAGCTATTGAAGATTGAAGAGGAGGAGGAGGAGGAGGTAGTCGAGGAGGAAGATGAACAGTAGTGGAGCAATTATTATTATTTTATTAGGTTTTCTAGTCTTGTGCGCGTGTATGTAGCGCGTAAACAGAAAGAAGAAGAAAGAAAAAGCAAGCGGGCTGGCTTTCAAGTAGGGCTTTAATCTTGTCAACTACGTATTGCACAATCTGTTTGGTTTTTATACCCAGCTTGAAACATGTTTCTGGTGTTGGGTTTTTGTTTGTGAGCTTTGTAATTTGCATAGGAATCAAATCCTTTAGTCCCCACTTTTTTGCTTTACCAGCTCAGAAGTTTGAAGGCTTGAATTTTTGTTTTGTTTTTTTTCGGGGGGTGCTTTGTGGACCCATTAGGCAGTTGTAGTACCTGTTCACCATGTACATGATGTTTTTAGAGCTTTCGGCAATTCGAGCAGCTCTTCTTCTCATGCAGAGCTAGTCAGATCTGCTGAATACCCAGTGGGGGGTTTGTTTTTTTTTTTTTGGTGTGTATGTGAGTTTGTGATTTTCAAGAGTCTTTGGCCATTCCTGAGTTTTGAGTGAATTCGTTACTATCCCTTGAGATTCTTTTGTGCACCGACTTCGAAAAGATCCCCCTGGCTGGCTTTTGCAGGAGACAATAGAACTTTCAGTCTGCTGCTGTTCAGTTTGGACATAGGTAATTCCTATGGCTGAAGAAGAGGAGTAAAACCTACTTCTTTGTCAGGAAGAAGAAGAAGAAGAAAACCCATCAGCTGGATTATTAGACAAAGCTGTTTGGGTCATGGGAGCTTGTCTGACCAAGAAAGGATCTTCTCAGCGACAACAACAGCCAAGGCATCAGAATGAGGACCAAAGGAATGGCAAGGAGATTGCAAACTCGGTAAGCAAAAAACACTGAACAGCAACAAACTTGTGGGGTGTCAATTCAGTTTTTATTTGTTGAAGCAGCTTCTCGTGGATTTCAAGCCCTAGCTTGTTTCAGAATTTCAACATCAAATTAGAAATTGTATTATTGCAACATCATCAACTTCTGCAATGGCATGAAGATCAAAAGAGTGGCTACACCAATTTGGTAGAAATTGTGAGAGCATTTGTTTTTTTCTCATATGGAGGAAGAAGAATGGTGACTGGGGTTTGTGGAGCAGAATGGAACCCAAAACAACACAGAGACCAAGAGTGAGAAGCCCAAGAGAAAACAGGCAGTTGCAGTGCAAGATCAAAAGAAGACACGAACTACTGTGAGTGATGGAAGAGACAAGAATGTCATTCCTTTGGGCAAGAGAACCAACTTTGGGTACAATAGAGACTTTGCCAAAAAATACACTCTCGGGAAGCTTCTTGGACATGGTCAATTTGGGTATACTTACATTGGCATAGAAAAGGCCACATCAAGTAAAGCGGCCATCAAATGCATTGAGAAAAAGCAGGTCAATCCTGATAACCTATTTGTTCATCTTGTCTTGCAACACTCTCTGTATTGCTCTTTTTCCTCAGAAGAAAGTTCTTTGATATCTGTACAATTTTTGTCATGGGTTGGTGTTAGGTTAAGGTGACATGGTCAGTTTTCTTCTTCAAACACAATGTCTCTGGCATGTTCCAGTTTTCCAAACCTAAAAACAATTGTGCGGATATGCAGATGAAACTTCCAATCTCAGTGGAGGATGTCAAGCGTGAAGTGAGGATTCTGCAGACTCTCTCAGGACACAAAAACATAGTGCAGTTCTACGCCGCCTTTGAAGATGATGATAAAGTCTATATTGTGATGGAGTAAGTGTGAGAAGAAAAAGCGCTTAGGTTTATGAGGATGGGTACTAGCTGATGACTGATTGCTCTATGGTTATACTGCAGGGTAATGATGAAGGTTAAAAGAGTTCTAGCAGGGATACATGAGCACTTCTCAGGCTTCTTGTCTCTTCTTTTCACTCCAATTTTTGGAATGGAATTCAATCTTCTTTCTTTTGTTTTGCATCAGGCTATGTGAAGGTGGGGAGCTTCTGGACCGCATCCTTGCTAAGTATGTGTTGAGAACCCCACCAATGCAGATTTGTGTAGAAACAATTTTCTGGATATTTATGCTAATATTTGATTGTGCTGGTGTGATACTTTGTGAGTGGCCCTTACAAGATCATGACCATTTGCCACGTATGTTTTGGTTGGCCAGAGCTGACACAATATTTGTTTGTTAATGTGCATGGTTTGTGGAGTTTGCTCTGCAATTGTGATGATATATTTTGAAATAAGGGTTCACTTATCATCAAGTCACCAATTTCTTGTAGATGAGGAAAGATGGTACAATAATATTGCAAGTTTTGTACAGGAAGAATAGGCTGTATAGTGAGAAGGATGCTGCTATAGTGGTGAGGCAGATGCTAAATGTAGCAGCTCGCTGCCATCTGAATGGAGTTGTTCACCGAGATCTGAAGCCTGAGGTAATTAATTTTGCAGTTTGTTGGGATTGTTTGTTGCTAATGATTGGTCTTAATGTTTTGGCCATCATTGTTATTGTTGTTTGTCTGTGGTCCTTCCTTGGTACCAGAGAGCTGATGGCAATTAATGGCTTTGGTTTTGGTAAATTGCACAGAATTTCTTGTTCAAATCTCCAGCTGAGGATTCTCCTCTCAAGGCAGTTGATTTTGGACTATCTGACTATATCAAGCCAGGTATTGGTTTGTGACAGATGTCAGTGTTTGAATGTGCTAGATCATGCATGTCTTTTCTGTGTTGATTCAGGTTTAAACAGCAGAAATATGACACAATCTTCACACAAATTGCACTGGTAAAAATGAGAATGGAAAGGAGTATGTTATGAGTTCAGTTAGCTTAAAATGTAAATCTGAAGTCAGTGTCCTAAAGGGGAAATATCAAGGGCTCAAAGTGCACAAGCCTTTTTTTTACTGGAAAAATTTCCCCAAAATGGGAAATTAAAGATTAAAAATTTGAAAAAGAAGTGATTTTGGAGGCTTTCAGTCACCAGAAGCAAGGGAAAAAAATTGCCAGATTCATATATTTGGTTTTCATTGTGGAGCCAGAAGTATCAAATGATAATTAAAGATTTGTACTTTATTTCTGGTTCCCAGGGATGATCACCACTTTGGCTACAAACAAAAATTCTTAAAAAAAACCACTGAAGTGCACATGGGAAAGGGCAAATGGACAGAGTATTAGGGAAGAGAAGGTGAGAGTCAAGTTTTGAAGGTTGGTGGGTTGATTCAGGCAAATATTTTACTGATGTGGTGGGAAGCGCATACTACGTTGCACCAGAGGTTCTTAAGAGGAAATCTGGACCAGAATCTGATATGTGGAGCATTGGGGTGATCACATACATTTTACTTTGTGGAAGGCGCCCATTTTGGGACAAGACGGAGCAAGGCATCTTCAATGAGGTTAGGGTTTAGAGCATAGGGCTTTTAGGTCATAGAGGAAAGCTCAATTTGTTTGTACATATTCAACTTGTCATTTCCTCATTTGTGATTGATTGCCATGGGGAAATATTGAATCTCGTCAGTTGTTACATGTCATGAAGGTACTCAAGAAGAGTCCGGACTTTAAAGACAAGCCATGGCCAACAATCAGTAACAGTGCTGTGGACTTTGTGAAAAAGTTGTTGCAAAAGGACCCACATCTCAGACTCTCTGCTGCTCAAGCTCTGTGTATGTCATCCTCCTATGTTATCCAGCTCTTGCATATCAATTGGTCACTGCTAGTGAAGTGTATGCCACAAAAGAGCATTGCTAAGCAAAGTGTGATTCAATTTCTGTTGGATGTTGCAGCACATGAATGGGTACGAGAAGAAGGAGTTGCATCTGACATGCCACTGGATATTTCAGTGCTCTCCAATATGCGGGAGTTTGTGAAATATAGCCGCCTAAAGCAAATCGCATTGCGGGTGATTTACTCTTCTCCTCTATGTTTCATGATGACCCATTTCGAAACAGATTTCCATCTTTTCATTCCATTTTAGTACACCCTAGGAACACTTCTTAAAAAACTAGGGTTGTCAATAATTTATTGTACAGCCTTTGTTTTTTGCCTTTTCCATCTCTCTCAGTAAACTCTGTACCAATAGTATCAACCTCCAAATTTTCTTTGGGATGTGAATCATCTCATGTGATTGACTGCTTGAGGTGCAGGCATTGGCAAGCACACTCAATAAGACAGAGATAGCAGACTTGCAAGATCAGTTTGAAGCAATCGATGTGGATGGAAATGGTGCCATCACTCTTGAAGAGATGAAGAAGGTATGTTGTAATCACCACCACCAACCCAGTGTCAGACGTATCATATGCTATCTTTCTCAGGGCCCCAATTTGATGTTGGGTTGTGATTTCAGAGTCATTAGTCCAGTGTTCCTTGACATGGATGGGTGTTTCATAGGCCCTGGCAGAGGATAAGCCTTGGAAGGTGAAGGAATCTCGGGTTTTGGAGATCCTGGAAGCGGTTAGTTGACAATACCTATGCTAGATATTATGACTCTACATTTTAATTGAAGAATGTGTTTGCCAAAAATCTTTCACCCCTGGGAGTCAGAAGTGCTTGCATTCTTCACACTTTAGCAAACTGATTTGCCCAATAACCCCTAATATATTTGTCTTGACAACTGTTGCATCTGATGTGATTTCAAACCCTTAAACCACTTTTCTTTTTTTCCAATTTTGTGGTTTTGCTAGTTTGATGATTTGTTTCCAATTTTTTAGCAATTATTTTCTAATTTACACTTTTTAAAAATTAAATTCCAATTGGTTTTGTCACCACAGTGTGAAAATTCGCCCAAAAGAAAAACATTGCTGGTATCAATGCATAAAGTCACAACTACTAAGCTCTTGTTAACTTGACACTTTATGTGTGCAATGACCATTGGTGTAACAGATGGATAGTGACATGGATGGAATGATTGACTTCGATGAATTTGTTGCTGCCACAATGCATGTGCACCAACTGGAGGAGAGCGATTCTGAGAAATGGGAAAGTCGATCAAGAGCAGCATTTTCAAAACTTGACATGGATGGTGATGGTTATATTACTCCTGATGAGCTCCAAATTGTATGTGAACCCCACCATCTGAATTCTTTTGGACATGCCTTGTGTGTGGCATACATCATGTATTGACCTTCTCATAAGGTGCATTCATGGATTGGTTGCTAACAATGATCGCTATATGTCCATGTGGAAAACACTAAACTCTTCTTTTGACAAAGGAAACTAAAACATTGCATTGCAAGTTTCTTTAGCACTAGTAATTTATATATTTCATGAACTACAAAGTACATTTGGAATTTGTTGCTTGAAACTAGTTGTGGTTATCAATGCTCATGACTAGACAGAGAGTGGGTGAAGTTGTTGGGTCCATCTACATGTTTGTTGCATGAGCTTCATAAAACCATTACAATTGTCTTACAGGCAATGGGGGTGAAAGGCTCAGTGTCAACATTACTTGATGAAGCCGACACAGATGGGGATGGGCGATTAAGCTTACCTGAGTTTCAAAAGCTACTACACCGTGCAAGCTTTGGATCTCGCACTAGGAGAGATCATTATCATCATCATAGATGATTTTTTTTGTGAGGTTTAACTCTACATCAACTTTGCAACTGGATGTTTGATATATTATGAGTAATTCAATTGTATGCTTATAATGTATATTTGTCAACCCAAAAAGGATCTTCATTACCCCTAATATGTTAACATTTACTTAAATAAGGCACAACAGTGAAATTCATAGGCATATTAATTATTAGGTAATAGGAAGTGGTTTATGGTTTGAATAATTTGAATCTGAATGGTGGCATTTTTGTGGAAATAAATGGAACCAAATCATCATCTTTTAAATCTATTTTTAGTATTTGTTACATTAGGTGAAGTAGGAAATTAATTAGTAAAATGAATGAAGCTTTTGTGGGTAGATAAAGCTTATTTTGCTATTTTTTTGTTATCTACCATCACATTATTTAAGAAATGAGAAATAATTTATTATACATTTTAAAATTAAATCATTGATGGTACAATGTTTACAAAACATTCATAAATTTTAATGAACTCCCCACCTGGTAATTGAAAAGAGGTTTCTAGTTATTATCATTTGTTGAAATAATCAAATTTAATATCTATATTGAATAAAGGAAAGATATATTGGATTTAATTGAAGCATATGTTAAATGATTTTTACATCCATGGAATACTAATGTTGAATAATTGAAAAATTGAAAGTAGTTGCACAAAATTTTGCACGTTATGGTTTGAAAGTACTTTAAAACAAATTAATGTACATGGGTAAAAACTTACCTTTTTTTCTCTAAAATATAGATTCCTTTGTTATTCATAAATATTAATATTATTATAGAATTATAATTGGCTCCACCAATGGAATGGAAGCTAATAATAACTTATAAATTCATCAATGAAATGAACATTATGTGGTTTTTTCTTGAAATAATAAAACATTTTCTTTTTGTACTATGATTTATGTGAACAAAAATTACCTATCTAACCATGGACTTACACATTATACTTAAATTATCACCTATTTCTGTTTTGCATTAAATGTTTTTGCATAATATTTTCTCATTTTTATTTTAATTGATTGTTCAAGGAAAAGTCTTAATGTTTATTCCAAACATATTGTCATTGTCTTCTTTTGTGTTGTGTAGCTAATAGTTTGTAGGATTTTATCATTGAAACTTTACTTATTATGAAGATAAAAATAGGGATATAAATCAATTGTTGAATATTACCTAATTATGGCCTACAATCAAATGTCTAGGGTTTAAGATACAATGAAAACAAATTATATACGTCTGTCATTTTAGTCATTCATTTGATTTCATTACATTTTCAAAAAAATTATGAAATTGTTTTTGTTTAATATTTAAATAAAATTTTGGACTTGCAAGTTTGTTTGGTTTTGTTAAGATGAAACTTTGTGAAGAAAGTTCATAATGTCTTGAAAACTAAGATTATAGTATTACCAAATATGTAAAAATATTGCCCAAATGGTTTAGACCTTTCATCATTAATAAAATGCTCGTAACAAATATGATAAGTTTGAAAATGTCAATGGTTTTCCATATCCGAATCAAAATTCAAAATAATCATAATTTTTTTAAAACATTTATGAATATATGATTAGTAAGTATTAAATTTTACAATATTTTATACCAAAACTTCTTGTCATGGAATTTTAATTTTAACTTATACATTCTGAATTTTGTAAAAAAAACACATAATTGCATAAACTTTTGATACAACATATGTTCTATAATTTTTGTACATAATTTTATGTTGATAAAACACAAATTTGCATCAAACTTTTTTTGTTCAAAATTTAAAATTTATATATGGTAAACAATAAAATTTTAAATTTTTAACTAAACTCCCTATTACAAAATTTGTACTTCAATTTTTGCATTTGAAATATTACATTAAAAAACTAGACTTGATGCATTTTTAATTAAAATATTAATTATATTGTTCACATACACAATTATGATAAAAATGCAACAAAATTCCAACTATTCTTCATTATTTCAAACAAAATGAACATACATTAGCTCAAAAACAAAAATAATTTGAAAAAAAAAAATCTTTACTTAAAACTTCCTACTGAATCCTAAGAAAATTTGCTTAGTGAGGAAATACAACACACTCTTCAATTTTTGCTTCATTCCTTACGCTTACTTTGCTTTAAACATATTCCAATGATGCCTAAGGTGACCTTTGTCCCATGTCATTGCTTACACTCTCCTCAACCACAAACACATCTAGCTCCCAATTATACACATGAATCGGCATCGTCATCAAGCTAATTCTTGAACAATGCATTTTCAAAAAACATTGTTCAACTGGAGTCAAATCCTAACAAGTAATGACCTAACGAACAAATCAAGTTTTGTAGTTTTGATTCGTTGGGGCAAAAGCCCAAGGATTATCTTTTGAAACCTCCAACAAATTTCTCAAGAACTCATTGCCAAACATTCGAATAATGATTGTGTAAATTTTGGAATCTTGGAAAGGACTATGTTCTACCCATAATTTGATTTGAATTCTTGAACTCAAGTTTGATTTTTTTCAACTTCCTCTAGTTCATTATGGATTACAATTAAAGGTCTTTATGAAACATAAAATTGTCCACCATGGCATCACAACACATTTCAATAAATCAATGGTTCCAACCTGGAGCAAAATGTGGTAGAAATATTTGCCCCAAAAAAAATGGTATGAACCTAAGGATCACATAAAGGAAGACGTGGGAGCTTCAAACTAGAGCAAAGGAGGCTTTGAAATGTGTGCTTTAAAAGTGAAAAATCCTTTGCATTCATGAATAATTTCCATTGAATCTTTCAATTTTTGAGGTTTAGTAGTTAGTTGGTGCCAACTGAGGTCTTTAGATGGACCCAACAAGTTATACTAAGACTTAATTGATGGCAACTAAAATGAAATGGGTTCTCGATAGGGGCTTAGTTGGTGCCAACTACGATCCATTAGTGCCCTAACGGGTGTTATTGTGTTGGAGCTTAGTCAATGCTGACTGAACATTTAAAAGGCTGCTTTCGCCAGTTAATGTTCATGTTCACTATGTGCCTAATTCCTTACTGACTCTTAACAAATTGAATTTCGAAGGTATTTTGTTCATGTGTTTCTTCAATTGAATGTCATTGAAGAAGTGCATGGACTCTTCAACATATGGTGTGATCCAAAGTTTGACAACATTATGTTTTGAAAGGAGCTTGTTAAAGACTAGGGCTTGTCTCATTTGCCTTATTGTGGTTGGTACCTTGGTTGGCTTCGAACTGCACTCATATTTTAAAAAGGTCAGAATGAGAGAAATTTGATGTGGGATATTTAGAAAATCTTGCTTCCTCTCAAGGAAATAAGAAGGAGGATATTGATAGAAGGAGGAAAAAGAAGAAGGATGTCCGAGTTTCTAACACTCTAGGGTCCACTCAAACTCCTACTGACATTGAGAACCTTGAACATGATGTAAATCATGAGTTTTTAGAGTTCCAAAGTTCTCCTAAATGTGTTGTTCACAAGGAAAACTCTCTTGGAGCTCTTAGGAATAGAAGGGGTCATGTTACTTAGCCATTATCGCACACACAAAAAAAGAGATAACTTGTGTAGGAGTCACTCGAAACTTCAAATTGGAAATCTCATATTCAACCATTTCGAAGCCCAGTACTCACTAACAACCACAAGGCCTCAGGGCTAGTTACGAAGGCTCTCAATGTCAATCGACCTTCACTGGTGAAGACAAAAGTTTTGACTTCAAAGTGGCCCCTTGGCTTCCAAAATGTAAAGGATTTATGGACGAAGGTCATATTGATTCGAGATTTTATTCTTCATTGAATTACCTATTTCTCTCAAATTCATTATCCAAGGTTGTTTAGAATTCTCGCACGATTCCCCAAAGGATAGAGTGGACCTCATCTTGACTAAAGTTCAAGGAAATTTTCATGTCTCGCATTTATTGGACCTTGTCTTTAGTATTCCAAAGTGGAATGCAAGAATTAACAACTATGTAACATCCATTTTTGGATTTGCGGACAATTATCTTATGAGGGATGGTTGCATCCTCTTTTTATATGATGACAACTTTCAGGTTTTGAAAGTCATCAAGTCCTACCTAGAAGACTATAACTTCAAAATTCATTCAAAATTTATAATCATCACAAGATGCATCGCACAAATCTCGAATTCTCAACAAAAAAAAAAAACCTTATTCAAATTCCACTAAGGCTTCCTGCATCACGTGAGTTCAATAGTATCATATGTTTTTATATGTTACAAACTTTCATGAATAGGGCATTTTTAATTATGTACAAGAATGGAAATTTTGTTTTTTCAAAATATACACAACAAGGACACGTTCAAGATGATGATGTGTTCGTCAATTGGACCACTCAAGATACTATAATATTGTTGAGGAATGGTTTGCCTTTTCAAGCTAAACACAAGATCCACCTTGACACTTTCCAATTACTTTTCCTTGCCTTGTCGTCTCTTAGGAGTTTAATGGTGGACATTTGTCGCAACCCCACTTTGAGGCAAGTGTGAGGATGAAACTCACACTCCCAAAAGTGGGAACTTGGAGTCCTCTGAGACTCCCAAAAACTCAGAGCTTGATTGTATGAGTAAAAAAACCTCGCATTGAAGTGTTCTTTATACCGTTGAAAAGGTCTTGAAGTTTAGATGTCCAAAATGGCCTTACATAAGTCATTTGGACATCTCCAGCACAAGTTATGGTCGAAAGAAGGGCCGAAAGTCAAACTAGCAGTTTGACTCCCGACCACTAAAAGTCAAGAATTGACCCGAACCCGGTGTGTGCAGGTGGAGTGCGACACACCGTTGGAAATTCTTGAGGAGAGCTACAAGTTTTCTTTAGACCTCATCCCAATCGGAGGTTTGAGTTGGGAGTTATGAACTCTCAAAGTCCCGAGAGTCTAAACCGGGACAGTTTCGGGACTCCTCCTTGGGAGTCCCGGGACAAAAAGTCATTCAGATGTAGGTCCCATGGGCGAATGCAGAGAATAATATATGGTGGAAGGTGGTGGCTTCCCCCAAGTACGAACCGTGGTGAATCAAGTGAGTTTGTGTTGCCCGTGGCTTGTCCCAACACCAAGGTTGATCCAAAATGAAGACTAACCAACTTGTGGTTGGTTTTTGATGCAAGACTGATTAACTAACTAAATTGTCCCTCTTCCTAGTCTAATCCCAGAGCTTTCAACATGCCCCTTTCACCCCCCCCCCTTTAGTGCTGGAAGCTGGGAGCGGCACCAAGTTCCAACTACTTTCACATTTTAACATAGTTGGGCCCTCTTTAGGTCTAATAAGGAACTTGGGGGTGCGTCACATTTTGTACATTGTTTATTTGTTTTTAAATTCTTGGATGTCCCTTTTTGTGATGACTAGCATCTTGTGGTGTGTTCCAAGGTTAACACCTACAACTATTACTATCACCATACTCACAACACATAACATAACAATACCTTAACTAATACACCACATCCAAACCAAAGTTCTACTCACTTGCAAAACATAAGAATCCAAATACTAACAAAAACCTCAACAAACTCCATACATAACAAGAGCACAAAAACATAGCAAAACGCAATAGAATAATAATGTGCTTCAAAATCTAAAACTAGATTCTAATCACACATAGTCCTTACTTGCTTTGAACACCAAAAAACTGGAATTCCATTCACACTCAAATTGGTTCCAGACTTACCCCAAATTACCTACATTAACTAGGATAAAAATTTATAATTATAGTAAAATTGTTGACAATCTTGTCTTCATCTTCTTTGTTTAAAGATTTCCTTCCTCATCACTTAAAACAATTAAGAGTACACCATTTTTCGAGATCTCTTCCTTGTGTAATGCTTTGCATTTCGACCATTTTTCTTTTTGGATGTAGGAAGATTAAAATTGTTTGCAAATTGTTCCATAAATTTTTTGATTGCATTCGAATGTCTGCATCTTGACAAAGTTTTTTTTGTTATGTTCATTATTTTTAGTGTGCCTCTTGACATCATTTTTTTAAAGGCTCTATGGCAGAATAAAGAATTCTTCAATGTTGGTTTCTTTTGACATATTTCCCAACTTCATTTTTTCGCTATTTTCCTTGTTGATAATGTACATAGTGAGTCAATAGTGCAAAACAAGATATATTGACTCCAACTTATTCTTTTTAACAATGGCATGTGTTGTTTATGGGACATTCAATTTTTTTGTGAAAAATGGGGTACTAACAGTTTTTATGACATTCCTCACTTGGATGTGTGCATGTGATAATGGACATAGATGGTGACCCACATTCTTTTTGATGCTACAATTCGACAATGACATGGTTGTTTGACCCACAACATTTTTTATTCGTGCTTTCTTTGTATTCTCCTTCTTCTGATGTTGATTGCAATGGTGTTCTTGGCTTTTCTTCCTCCTCCACTAGGGTTCCTTCTTCCTCCTCCATTAAAGGTCCTTCTGTCTATTCAACTAATGCTTCCTAGTTTGCATCGTATTTTAAAATTAACAACTCATACTTGTCGCCAATTGGATCACTTTCATTCTTTGGCCATTTCTTACGTGTGGCTTCTACCAATGAATATTGGTCCAATCAACTTGTCCCCAATAGATATTATGGTTGGCATAATAAATGGGTCCTATAGTTTCAATTCGTTGGTTCAACTGGCCACAAATTCTCCCTTGGAACTTCTTCAAGTTGTTCACAAAATTTTAGTCAAACATCTGTATCATGGTGCCATACACCTTGTATTCCTACATGTTATTTCTCGATGCCTAATATCCCACCCTAACACTATATTCTACATCTATCACTTTCATTTGGCTCTTATCCACTATTAAATATAGATCCAAGTTTGGAAGAATTATAACAAGCATTATCACAATTCCAAACCTACAATTGTAAAGGAAAATTATTATTTCCACCATGCCTTTTTCTCATTATATACAATCGTTCAAAACATTTGTGTATGTTGTGTAATTATTATTTTTAACGTTTCTCTTAGTGTGTGGGTTGGTAACATTAATGGCGGTTAGCTACTAACGTTCTATTATTTGATCATTGATTGTTTATCTCAATAGTCGTATTAGATATTCCTTTGTTGATTGTTAATTTGATGCACGATGTTTTAGATTGTGCCACTTAGCGCCATTGCTCATCTTGAAATTCAATGCCATTTTTTAGATCACAAGATGATTGTGCTAAATATTTTACATTGAGCACATTGATTTTTTCCTTTATGTGAGAAGTACCAATTGCATATGCATATGCATAACTTTTCATTCATTATTGCCTCCGTTTTGTTCTTCAATTACAATACACATTCATGATTTTATGTTTTGTTTCTTCTATTATCACAAATGTCCTTCTAGTTTTCATATAATTATTACTAAAAAAATCAATTTTATTTATAATTACAATTGAATCCACTTTATTTCAATTAAATTTCCTTTGATTAAATTTTATTTTCTACATATAGACATTGCAAATACTATTTATACTACACAATGCAATTGAATAAACATTATTTTATCGTCAAGGGTTTGGGTGTCGTATTTTCCAACTATCCCACACTTCTTTTGGTTTTGGTTGGCAGTCTAATCATTTGTTGATTCATAAGCACTGGAAGACTTTGTTTCTGTCATGTTGAGGGAACCAGGGCCACCTCCTTAGAGTTGGATATAGTTTTCTTTTGGGTTTTCTAATTTTTATTGCTAATAATTCACACAGGGTGACCAAGTGATAGTCTTTGATATCTTGTGCTATTAATCGAGGGGTTTGCCTTGGCATGTTTGTGGCAATAAATGGTCCTTGTTCTTTTGTCTTTTTGTTTCCCCATCACCAGGTGGACCACTCATCTTTGTTATCCACTTTGTTTTTTTGTAGGCTGCCCCATTTCCTGATTTTTAATAGTCCACATAAAAGGTCAAATTTACAATCGTCTTGAGGAACTCGCCATGGTCGTTTTATTTGCTTGAAAATTGTGTCCAAAATTGAATGCAACAATGTTTTTTCAATCACACATTGAATTGTTAGTAGTAATTCGCTAGTAACTAGTGATTTATTTGTTGTTTTTGGAAGAAATCCAATCGAGATTTTAATATTAGGTAAGGCAGTTAGGTATGCAAATAAATAATATTGGGTGGGAATATACAAATATTTTGTCGATGTAATAGGATTGTAATATTATATTAGAAGTATAATCAATGCCAGTGGATAATGATGATACCAAGGATTAAATGGGTATTGTCAATGCGTCCTTGAAGTTCCAAGAATCAAGGATTTTTCAACAAGCACCTCCTATGTTTAGCTTCCGCCCTAATTCATATCAAAAGTTTATTGAACCACAAATTATTACTAGTAATGGTATTTTGGTTTCTCCTTCAATTGTTGGGATGTCTTTTTTTTCTATTATTGTATATATTTCATGGTTTTGAGGCGGGGCCTATCATTCAACGATTCATAAGTTGTTTTATCACTTTGTTCTTGAAATCTTGTGGCACCTAGGTTCATTTACATAGAGTTGCATATAGTCATTTATTGGGTTCCATAAATTATGTTGAAAGGAGGTTCCCAAGGATTACCAAATCCTTCATTGACAATAAGCTCATAAAAAAATGTTATGGAATTGACTTTTTCAAACTTGCTCATTTTTGCAAAAAATTAAAGGCATGTGTAAACATCACCTATTGGTAGTTTTCCATATCCTCCTTCGTAATGTTTACAGTTTGTTTGAGCAATGCAAGATTTTCTTTGTTAATCTTCACATTCGCCCATTGCCATGTTGCCCATTCATTTGTTTTTTCCATTTTGATCCCCAAGTTCTAATTTTTAACAACTGCTTGAAGGGGTTTAACAAGGTGGGATCTCTTGGATATTCCAAAGGTGTTTCATCATTTTGCATATTCTATCCAATATGCTTGAAATTAAAGTGTATTCAATCATAGTTTCCAAGGTGTTTAATGTGACCATTGTTGTGGATTTTCTTTTTGCCATTGTAAAATAGATGTTTAAAAATTACAAATGGGTTGTAACCGTAGAAAAGTTTGAACTAGGTATTTATGGCGGAGAGGGGGAAATAATGCAATTTGATTTTTCAAGTAGCAAGAATGTTCCTAGACATAAGAGGTTTCAAAGACTAAATTCAAATAAAAAATAAGTTGAAATGGTATAAAGAATGTGCAATCACATATTGTTTGAATTCCTAATGTGAACATACCTTTTGGAGATGAACATCCAGTGTTTCAATTGACACATACTTCTCGGATGTGAAAAAATAACATTTGGATTAACACATAACTCTTGGGTATGAACAAGTTTTGTTCATCCTTTTTTTCATGTTTTTAAAAATTTTCATCCATTTTAGTTTTTCACCCATTTTTGCATCCATTTTCATTTTTATCCTTGGACACGTGGCATAATATTTTTCCATGTCTTGTAATATTATGTGCCATGTGTTAATAAAACATTCCAAAAAAATTGACCTTGTTCACTTGTTCATGCTCACATTCACACATTCACCAAATAGCAATCCCCAATCCAATGTGGAGAGATATTAAAAAATTACAAGATGAAGAATCAAGATTATCCCACTCTTGCAAAGAATCAAGCCATTATGCCCAACTTTGGGCACTAAAAGTTGAACCAATAACGATGTTTGAGGGCAAAAAAGGGAGTCCAAAAAGTTCAAAAGGAGGAAGCACATAATGTGTACTTGCAGAACATTCTCTTAAGAGCTTCCTTCGCACCAATGTTTTGCTCCCAACTCTTGTTTCTTCGAATTCCATCTTGAATTTTGAATTTTCGAAAAAAACTTAGACTCCCAAATGGATTGCCTCTACCCCTATATATAGGAGGCAAGTGAAACCATTCCAAGGAGATCACTCAAAGTTAATTCCAAGTTTGAAATAGTAGAATCATAAAGCTTCAACATTTCCACGTCCAATTGCATGAGACAAAAAATTGAAATTAGAATCGCAATAGTTGAAGAGAATGGGGATCATGCAAAGACTATACTTAATTTGGAAGTTGACTTGGTGCCAAAATGTGGCCTTGTGGAACACATTTATCAAACCGATCATCAAAGAAACCAAACATTAGAAATTTCTTAGCCTTTCAAAGAACATTTGATTCATTCTAGTACTTGAACTACACAAGCTTATGCTTAGGAGATACATAAGCATATTCTAACATCTATAGCTTCTTCGTGAATATTTCTAGTTTAGAATTCATGTCATACTGAATTGGATTTCATACAAAACATCCAAATTGGAGGCATGATTGCACACAATAAGGTGTTTGTAGAAAACGGAATAATGGTCCTTATTGACCTACTCCATTCCCTTTTCCATCCACTCTTTGAGTTTGATGGGAAAACGTTGCCCCCCCCACCCCCTCAAAGAACTCCTCATAGTACAACTTGATAGCAACATTTCTAGGAAGTGAGTTCTCACACTACATGAAAAAAAACAATCAAAGAACAAAGTGATATGAACAATGTTATTAAGTAGTAGTGAACATGAAATATACAAAAATAAAATAATAAGGAATTGAATTTTCCTAACCTTGTACATGTATTTGAAAAAACAAGCCTTCCTAAAACTAAAGCCAAAAATATTTTTGATATTGGTTGCGATGACCTTGGACCAAACATGGCCATCTTATTTTCTATCCATGCCTTTGCATATGCAATGATGATAGATTACTAAGGGATAGTGGAGGATTTTGAATAGAATGTCACCATTGAATGTCGTGGGTAGAAAAAATACAATTTGAATTGTAATAATTTTGTAGTCCAACTCGTAACATGGAATTACAACAATTGAATCGATAAACATTGATGGTATTCGGTCATTGTGAACAAATAATGAAAATTTACAGGGAAGTTTATTAGTGAAAAGCAAAAAATAATCTAATAGTTAAATGCAATGGTAATTATGGTTACAAGTTTAGTGGATTCCAACTGTTGAAGGAAGTCCACGAGCCAATTAAATGGGAAAGACAGGGAGGATGGCTAGGTCTATTAAATGATGAAAAGGTTAAAATAGTTCTGACACCAGGTCATTTCAAAAGATAACACATAATATAAAACTAAAGTTTATAATAGATAGGCATCAAATCTCATAAAAGATAAATATCCTACAAAATGAAGGAAGCAAATTATTTGTGAGATTTAAAAACATATAGAAAATGTGGAGAAAGTTTGACAAAAGAGAAGACATTGACATGGACACAATTGGACACCAATAAGATGCAGAAACACCATGGCACCAAAAAAGACTAGAGGATTTGCTTTGAAGATTTACACGTAGAAAGTGAAGGACTTCTTCTGATTTCAAATTTGATTGCAAGAATCAACAAATGTAAACTATTGTATGTGCTAAAATATTTAAAACATTTTTACGGGTGTAATCATACTAACATATACCATTAACAATCATAACCATTGTTTAATTTTTTGAATTTTGGATTTTAAAAAAAAAATTACAAATAGAATAATCTTTTATAAAATGTTATTTTGAATACATTATGTACATATCATAAAAATTTGGAATCAATCTAATGACTGAAAATTACATAATTTACATTTAAAAAAACTCATGACCACTGTTTAAAAACAATATTGAAACTAAAAGCACAATTTGAAGATTTTTTTATGACATATTATGGGATATTTTTAAACATATACTTTAACATAATAATATCAAGAAAATTTTAAATAGTTTTAATGTATTTTTGAAAGACATTAAAAGTATTTAAAAAATGTTTTTAAAAAAAATGAAAAAGTAGTGGTCTAAGGGGGCACATGTGGCTCCTTATAAAGTGTTTGGACCTTTTCTTGTGAAGGAAATCGAAGAGTTTGAAGGGAGACGACAAATAGATTTCTCCCAAGAAATGGAAGATGAAGTATGCATGGCAAAATAATTCCTGTTGGTAAAACATTTTTAATTTTGTAGAAGTAATGTTGTTTTGTTCTAAGGACATGAATTTATGAGGAATCTACTTGTTTCACCTCGTAAGAAGTTGAAATGAAAACCTCTAGAAGAGGTCAAGGTGAAAGCACATGAAAGCCCTTGAGTTTTGAATTGTTGGTATAATAGACAAAGAAATAAAGTTTCTTTTTAAAAAAAAATTTTAGTGTGAAGAAGTATGTAAGAGCATGTCCATAGAGGGTGAAGTCTTTTGTGCTTTGTTTTGTGAAGAGGAAGAGAGGGAGGAAAGCTCAAGAGTCTTGGAGTCCATTCAAGAGGAGACATCCAAGGTCAAGGTATGTTTTCTTGTTTTTTTCTTTCAATCTTTCTTTCTATTCTTTTTTTTCTTCTTTCTTTCTTGTTTTTCTTTTTGGTAGAGGGTGCCTTGGAAGATCGAAGCTCAAGTTTGGATTTTTGGGGCAAAAAAAGGCTAAGCTCAAGCTTGACTGTTTTTCTCCCATCATTGAAGTACTTTTGGTGCCAAGAGTAGCAATGGAAATAGTTTGGCAATGGAAAAAAAAATTCGAGCTACAGCTTCGATTTTGGGTTTCCTCCCCATTACCCCCCAAATATTAGCGTCAAAAAATAGTTGGTGTGGGTGAAAAAAACTCAAGTTGCAACTTAGGTTTTGGCATTTTTGACCATCAACAATTAACTTTTGGTGCCATGAGTTGGTCAACAATGGCCAAAAAAACCCGAGCTACAATACAACTCAATTTCTTTTCTTCTTCTTTTTTTTTTTCCTTTTTTTTCCTTTCCTGTTTTTTTTCCCCTCATTGGTTGAAGGCGCATTGGAAGATTTGAGTTTGCCTTTGGATTTTTTGGGCAAAAAAAGGGTTGAACTCAAGTTCGGCCTTTGTTTTTCCATCGCCCAACTATTTGAGTAACATCACAAACCCGAGCTATAACTCGAATTTTGTTTTTCCATCAAATTGTTTGGCAATGGAAAAACAAAAATCGAGTTATAGCTCGGGTTTTTGATGTTCTTGGCCATCGCCAAACAACTTTCAGTGTCGAAAGTTGCTTGATGATGGCCCAAAAAACCCAAGTTGTAATTCGAATCCAATTTCAGACCCAAGTTGTAGCTTAGGTTTTTTTTTCTTTCTATTCTTTCTTTCTTGTTTTTTTTTGGGGTTGAGAGCACCCTGGAAGAGCTAAGATTTTTTGGGCGAAAAAAGGCTGAGCTTGAGTTTGATCGCGCAAAATTGTGCGACCGAATTAGAGTTTGAGTGTTTGATTTTTTCGGCCATAATTGAGCACCTTTCAATGTTGAGAGTTGCTTGATGATGACCCAACAAACCCAAGCTGTAGCTTTTTGATTTTCAGCCATCACCAAACAACATTTGGGTCGAAAAATGTTTGATGATGGTCGAGAAGGATTTGAGCTACAGTTGGGGTCAATTTTTTTCCTCTTTCATTTTTTTTTCCCCCTTTTTCTTGGTGGGTTGTGGGCACCTATTAATACCTGAGCTTGAACTTGGTTGTGATGGGAAAAAAAATCGAATTCGAGTTTGGCTGCACAATTTAGCACAACTAAATTTAAGATTGACGTTTTTTCCTCATCATCAAACAAATTTTGGCATCAAGAGTTGTTCAACTATGGTGCTAACAAGCCCAAACTATAGCTTGGGTCCAAAATTGGACCCAAGTAACAGCTCGAATTCTTTTTTGTCTTTTCAAAATTAAATAATTTTTGGCATAAAAAATTGCTCAACTATATGGTGCAAAAAAACCTGAGCTAATGTTCAGGTCCAAGATTGGACCCAAGTAGAAGCTTGGGTTCTTTTAATTTTCAATACCTAGCAACTCTTTTACTGAGTGTATTTTGAAGTTTTATGAATAAATTAATGTTGTTTTTTAAAAAACTTATTTTTACAAGGTCCTTAAGAAACACAACTTGCAATCATGGATGTTGGAGGGTTATGATTTGATTGGAGTTGAAATGTTTTTTTTTCTATTTCTATTCTTTTTCTTTAATTAAAATTTCTCCTCAATTCAAAATTTGCAATTTCAGGAGGTCTATAGACCTTAGACACCTTGTCTTTTGAAAGGACAATCTAGGTTTTTTAGATGAATAAGATCAACATTATTGAGATTGTGGAGAAGCACAAGATGCTTCCTAAGCGCAAGGCATGAATCAACATGCCACTCTATAGGATGATCTTGATGCCCATAATCAACCCAACTCTAAAATTGATGTTCTAAAAATGGAGCAAGCATTTCATTTTGGCTATCAAGAGGGAGACAAGGTGTTCTACGTGTCCCCATTGGAGTGGAAGGGATAGGAGGAGCTTGTGGATGGTCATGAAGTCAGTTGGAATGCCCACAAGCATTTAAAGAACCAAAGGTTTGAAGACACTTTCTTGGGAGACCTTAACCTTAAATCCCTCTCCAAAGGAATGGTTTTTGTTTGAGATGGTAATCACAGGTTGCAAGCCTGAATGCCATATATACAACGTGTCCATGATGATGAACCTTCATGGCATCTCTGTGAATTCCATATTATTGGACACCTCCCATGGTCTAGTTGAACTTCTGACAACCATGACAAATTTAAACAAGTAATTCTTTAACTCTTATTAATCATGTGAATTTTAACATTTTTTCCTTTTGTTTTTCTCTTCTTTTACAATGTAATGTTCAAAGTTCTCAATAGTGGTCACTTGAACATTGCTTTCTGTGGCAAGGTTTGTGGAACTAAATCATGTTCGATCCAACCTCATCCATGAATTTTTTTGAATCCAATCTACTGGTATCATACCTCTAGAACAATTCCAAGATATTTTGCCAATGGATGTGTATAAAAGATGCCAAAATAAGTCATGAAAAACTCTCTCACATCTGAAGCATTCTTTAACACATGTATTGTTAAACATATTTCATTACCACTTGTTATTTTGTTAGCGAAATAACTCATGTTCATAGCAACCGATCACTATTCACTAAATGATAGTTCATTTTTACCATCATATATTCGCCCAAATAATGGTGAAATTTCTAGTGGACTACACCCAATTTGTGTAGTTGTGTTAATGTTTGTATATTTGAATGACAAAAAAACAAGAATGGGAATTAGAAAATTCTTGAGTTGGTCTGAAAACAAAATGGCTAAAGAATGAATGTGAGCAAGCAAAAACACATTTACCATTATAGAAGCAATTGTTGACATGGAGCGATGTTGAAGTAAACTCTTGAAGCTTCACTTCAACACATGAAGGAGAAAATTTCATTAGAGAGAGAAAATTTTGAACTTAGGAGCTAAATGCAAATAGTTGAAGATTGATGTATTACTTTCATAATTGCACAAGTTGAAGATTTGAAAACTACAACGGGGGAGTAGAAGCTAAATAAGGATTTTCTTGGAAGTTTCAACATATCATGTTGAAATGGATGTACACAAGTTGTTTAAAGAGTACAAAAGATACAACCACTAAAACAAGAGATAAAGTCGTTCGAATTAGAGTTTAAAGGATAGAGGATGCAATTCAAACTTAGTAAGAGGCTTTGAAGGGTGTAAAGGCATTAATGTTGTAGACTTGAGAGAACCATGTGAATCATAACTAGCATTGAAGGCAAGACATGATGAACAAGAGATGTTGCGAGAAGTCAAATTAGTGAAGGTGGAGATGCAATCTTTTCAAGAAGCCCCTTTTGTTTTGCTTGTTGTAGTTGGGGTTATTGATTGGGAGAAAAACACTTGTAGAGGATCACATGCAGGCAATCTTGGGGGCTTGCAATTGACCTAGATACATGATGGCAGTGTTGGATGTGGCTTAGTTTGAAGTTATGAAAGGTGACATTTCAGCATCTTAAATGGTACATATTACAATTGGATGTTGCCTTTGAAAGCATTTGCCAACTCTAAGGAAAGGCAAGATTGATTGAAGTCGAGGAGGATAATTGCATCATGTTAATGGAATTGCCACCTACATCTACAATACCAAAAGATGTTCATGAAACCAAGGTGTTGACTAGTTAGATGAGGGAATGATAAGGGGAAAGAAATTGTTGCAAAACAATTCACACTTGAGTTTGGAGATGTTGTGCAAAGCAATAATGATGATAATGATGAGGAGGGAGACGAAGACAAGTGTGTAGAGAATTTGCAAGGAAGCTTATATAGATAGCATGCCAATGATCTTGCAAACCTCTTCATTACCAATATAACTATGGCAAAGTTCCTTTATGAACAAATCATCACATGTTTTGGATGTGGGCAAGCCTTTACCTATCTTTGTTGTCCTATGTAGTAGTACATGGGACATGGCATGGTATGCATGGACCAGTTTCTCTCCACAATGAATTTTTCTATTGGCTGTGTATTAATATAGGAGAAACTGGGCCAGAAAGGAAGGATCATGTAAGCTGTGCTTTCTAATTGAGATCACTACTCGTTCCAAAAAGGCACAAACTCCTATTATGTAGTTAGCACTGAGCAGCTGCATATTCGAGGACAACATACATAATCATCAAAGCTGTAAAAGTTACATTAATTTGAATCTACAATCAAAATTGACATTGTATTGGAAAATGATTGTGTAGCAGAGCAGAATTTCAATTTTGCTACATGGGACACAAATACATCCACTCAATAGTCAGTGGTGGATACAGAATATCTCTAAATGCGGAAGTGGGCTGACATTCACCAAGTGAACCTGTGTTAGATCTCAGCAATCTCTTGCCTAAGGGTCAATAGCATCACCCAATTTTGGCTTTGGCCACTAGAAAGATTTAAATTAGTTGAGAGGACAAGAACAGATGAAAGAGTCTCTAAGAGGATCCAATATAGGGGAATTTTTATGTGTGTGAAATGACAGCAATCATGTTAGTGTGTCAAATTAAGTGAACAGGAGACATCTTGTGTTGACCTCATTTTGAAACTCAGGTTCAATTTTGTGGTGACTGGCTATTCCTGGTGTTGCTTGATCAAGCTTTTCAGTGTTCAACAGAGAGAGTTTCCAGATACAACCAAAATCATCTTGGTGTGCAGAACCTGATAGTTGGAAACTGGCTGTTGTCTCTTCAATGGGTCTTGTTGGATCTTTGAAGAGTGATGACTCCCGAGTGGTTTCCATTGATCTGATATCAGATCCCACTAGTAGGCCAACTGATAGGAGGCTCCAATAGTACAACAATGAGGAGAAAGCTCAGAGGTAGTTCAGAATGTGGTCCTTATTAGAACTGGCCTTCAGCCGGCAGCTTTGTCCCAAGTGCACATCCCCAAACGCATACCTGCAAATACACAAAATCCCATCTTTAATGGAACAGGCGAACACAGTTGAAGTACAGAGATGGGTGAGTCATCTCCCTTTCTGCAGGTGTCTCATGCATGAGAAATAAGGTTTGACAACATTGCCAAGTGCAAGAAATGTAAAGTTCTGTACTGATTCTTATAAGCAGTTCAATATCTTGCAAGTTCAACACCCATGATGAATATGAAATAATCACGAATTGCACATGTATTTCAAGAAGCCCCAGGCAAGATATTTAAATACAATGGTAGATGAAAATTCTATCTAATGGTTTCCACAGATTGGCAATCAATTGATGACTACTGACAAGTGGTCACAAAAATGATCAATTATGAAGAAAAAAGACTGTGCCAAAAAAGACCATGCGATAAATATCACAACAGACCTAGTGGTTTGAAAACATTCAAACCTGTATTCACAGTGGTCTGGGTGACTACAGCGTGCTCTTCCATAGTCCCAATAGCACTCCTCATCCCTCATTGGCTCCCGATGCTCTGTTCACCAGTAAATGTGACCAGCTCAGTTCAGTTTTGTCAAAACTCTCACACCTTTAGAGCTCCTCTTACGATTGCCAAGCCAATAGTCCTTCTCTCAACAGTCTAACCAATAGTATGAAATGAGCACTTTTGATGTTGAAAGGACTCACCTTTAGACACAAAATGCCGCTTAGCATCTGGGTGGAGGCTGTGAATAGTCTCCAACCACAGCTCCCTCAGCAACACTGAGGACCGTACTATGTTCCGGTGATCCACTGCAAAATTCAACCCCAGTTACACATTGAATGATCTATCTGAAGACCTGCTGAAAATAGCTTAGGAATCAAAACTACTCTCAAAACTACTCTCAAATTACTCTTGCACAAACTATCTTGGCTAGTTTGTGCATGTTGCCTCATTCTATGAGCAAAGTCTCCCAGTCTGATGTGATTCTGTTCGCACAAGGTGACTCACAAAAGTGAACATGCCTTTGTCAAGCTCCCAAACAGCAGTTCGTTTCCCTGGAAGGCTGACACCATCCTCATAATATGTGATGTATTTGGCACCCCCTTCTCTTGTCATGTTTGGTATAATATCAGTGTCAAAGTCGTGCAACACATTCAGCTCCTGTTGTATGTCACACACCTCATGTGCAGTCTGCCAGAATCCACCAAACTGATCACCATTATGCTGAATATAAAAACATTCCGAATGTCTGCTCCCTAGCCAACAATCTTCTCTCTATACCTTTGTCCATCTCCAAGACAAATGCTCTCCAGCCAGGTCTTTTGGCTTTGCAGTCGATATTTGACAAGAGCAAACATGGTACCATACCTCCATAAAAATTATGGGTACAGTTTGAAGTCAAGCAAAAATTTGTTACATACAATAACAAAGGGTAAGGAAAGACCTGGGGAGTTCTTGTGATGTTGACTTGAGGCCCCAGCCATGTTTTGCAGTACGACAGAGAGTTGTATGGTACCTGCCAACTCCTCCCTTCCAATCAATCTACTCCATGCAGCAAATAACAGTGCTGCACAAAATAATGCCTTACAATCTGCCTCTTCACCCCACAGCAGCTATGACCTCCTAAACCCTAAACCCAACACCTTCTAACCACAATTAAACCTTGACTGACTGTACATTAGCTCAAAACCTCATACCAGACTTGATAATTACCAAGAACAGTAAAGATCATACCGAGATATCTCCACTGGCTGGACTTGAAGTACCACTGACTCTCACCCCTGACCTGGCCATCACATTACAACTATTACTTGTTGAGATAGCACCTCAGGTCACCCAGTCAAGAATCACACCCATCATCATCAACTAAGTCAAACTCATTTTAATCAGCAACATTTATCACACTGGCTTAGAAAACATTCCAAACTTTCTCTCTCTCTCCTACCAGAACAGAAGTTTGAAACTGGAAGAACAAGAAGCTAACCTTGATTGTAGAGTGCCACCCTCATTCTCAAAAAAAATGTCTGAGATGACCCAATTGTCGGGATAGGGCTTCCCACTGGGTGCAAAATGGTACCCAATCTGACCACACATCAGCCAACCAATTTTAGCAGAAAATTATGCATCATTATTGAGAACAAAGATTAATCACGAATCATGTCTACAATCATAGACTTAACAAGCACTAATGACTTTGCTCTTGAATACTCAAAATTTGTGCAGAACAACTAGGGGTTTGAAAGCTGACCTCTGTCTTCAAGTCCAGACCATACACACAATAGACATTCTGAATTGGTGGCCTTGTCCAGGGGGTCAACGGATTCAATATGGGATCCTCCAAATAGTACCTGTCATCACAAGACCAATATCCTCAAGGCATGCCTTACTTTCTATGATGTCCACTAGCGAGGCAAGAGCAAGATTGGTAACTTCACTTGAGTTCAACTTGCCATTAGAGTAGACAAGGGATCATGGCTCTGAATCTTATAGCTCATTGGGTATATAGATCTATATGACTCCAGCTGAAGCTAGTGTGACCAAGAGCCTCTTTACAAGATGAGAGGAGGCCCAAGTGCCTGTCTACATCTACTGCTCCCTTTGGGGGGTTGTGCTCATTGGCATCAATCTTTGTAAACATCCATGAGCATTAGTCTTCCCTAGAATAGGTAGACACCCAGTGGGAACAGAAATTACAACTCAGATTATCTTTCCAAGAAGAAAAAGTAATTGGAATGAAGAGAAGATTCCAGAGAAATCTAACTTGATAAGATGGTGCAAGGAACTTGCGCTGTGGACATCAACATCCATAAGATCTTTCAGAAATGTGCCATCTGATATCTGGTGTGCTGAATAAGAGCGTTCGACCACAGCTGAATCAGGCTCAGGTGACACATCTGGATACGTAACCATTGCCACAGCTGGACAGCTCCCTGAAACTCAATTTGCAAATGCAGTGTTAATAATTGCAGGCGACAGCAGGAAATAATACCTTTCCAGAAGAAGGAATGGTGGAATGTTGAGCACTTGACTGAAGACTGATGTCCTTCAAATAGGGAACCACCATGGAATGAGCTTTTGTTTTACAGGATCCAACCTAAAGCAGACAATAAACAAATGCAGGTCATAATCACAGCAGCTGCATCTCACCTGGAGAGGCAGGGAACTCAACTTTTGCAATGTCAACTGGCCAACTCGAGGAGTTTCCCTCGGCCTCATTCTTGTCACAGAAAAAGTGGGGGCCCACCTTGCCATCAGCACATTGTCTTTGGCTGCACATTCTGTCATTAACATGACAATGCTTTGAAAACGGTAACATCCAAAGTGATGATGAAAATGAGTTGCAGAGCAATCTTGCTGTCCCCTGTAAAGCTCATCCAACATTGTGTCACACACATAAAACCTCTGTTTTGACACAAACTGGATGCCGTAAAAACACTCAATGACACACAAGAACCCAACAAAAATGTTTCACAGTAAACAAAAGAAACAGGTGCTGCATGTCATCAAGGATATTAAGCAGTAGTTGCATCCACCTCCAGGCTGGTCACAACTCAATCAGTTCACAAGTTCAACAATTGGGCAACATAGAGTGTGATAGAAAGGAGTACTACCTCAGGTATGGGTAGCCCAAAAGTCACACCTACCATCAAAGCCTTCACAGATTCAGCTGCACCTAAGAGAGGAGCTCCTGAACAAAAGTTGTCACCCACCACCATCACAGAAGCCTGAAATCTTCAGATCTCTATCACATGGTGTTTTTCTGTGCTCATTCAACAAAAAGAGTATAAAGCAATGCAATTCGGGAGGTGTTCATCAGGATACAGAGAGAGACAGACAGACCAACAGCATAATAGGCATGGACATGGTCATCAAGCCATCTCATATATTGCTTGGGTGCAATCTCCAGTTTCAGCCATTCCAAGAAGTAGCGGAACACATTATTGCCCATTGAGTGAGCATACACCAAAGATGGACCTCCCCGCAGCTTGCGTGCTGTCTCAAATGTCAACCTGGAAAAAATCATCTCCAAAGATGATTAGCAATTCACACTTTGTGAGCTGGAGCACCACTGTAGTGCAGAAACCAAATGACAAGACAATCTCCAGATTCACAATTTTCGAGTAGTTTAGAAGCTCATTCATTATGATGGGTCTTGTTGACCAATCAAGAAACTGATGGGACATTGTAATTGAGACAAATGTTTTACTCAATTCTTGTAAACATTGGGCCATGTATGCAAAAATGAAAAAGAACTCAACGTCTGAAGCAAAGTCTTTCACAAGGTCTCTCTAGTGTTACACACTTGAGCTTGTGGAAATAAAGGTCCCGCTCCTCTAACAGTGAACCTGATAGTCGCCAATCATATGGCACTGCAACAATTGCATCTGGCTCAATCCCAAACTCCACCAACCAGTTCACCCACTGCCGCCATACTGAAGACACTGCACCTGTAGTAACATGACCCCACCAAACAAACCCCTCCAGTCAGTCTATTTGGAGATTCGAAAACTGCATGGCCTGGCAGCAGCAAGAAGTTCAAAAAGTTCCATACAAAATTGTAGAAAATTTCCATATCATGATCTGCCATATAGGTACATGCTATAGCAGAGTCCAAACAATAGTCACATCATCATCCCGGAACTCTTGGGCCAGGGATTCAAAGATTAGACCTAGTCTAACGATCACTCTGGATCTCCAGGGTCGGGATTTCGAAGACTAGACCTGTGATGTAGCCAGGGTCGAGCTCAGTAATAGCAGAAAGACCAGTATCAGCACGTGACTTGCACTCCGGATGGTCAGCTTGTGTGAAGGGATCGAGAAGCAGGCACTTGAGCCAGCAATTGGTGGCCGACAAGACCTACAAAACACAGACAGACAGACAGAAAGAAAAGGAAAGAACGGTTCAAGAAAAAAGGATTGAGACTCTGTTGCGATGAGGAGCAAACAAAGCTGCTTCAACAGCAGCAATATGGCAGCTTCTTCTTAAGCTCAATAATTTTCGTAAACTGAGAAGAATACTATGCGAGAGAGAGAGAGCGTTTTATGAGTTCTTCTAACCTTCTTAGTGTCAAGCCACACAGGATCCAGTGGCCGGAAATCGAGTGGTGTGTAAGGACAATCGAGAATTGCCCATGCTCGCAGCTGCGAGGAAACAAAGCCAGGGATGATGATCCCCGATAACTTGGCACTCATTGATCCCCAAACTTCTTTGTTCACTCCGGCTCCCTCTACTACAACTACTTGTGTTCCCGCAATCAGCAACAGCAGCGCCAATGGTGCTGCTACGCATACAAGCTGCTGCACCCCTAACCTCCTTGACTGCATCGTGATCGTTACCCAAAGTGTTCTTCTCCCTCATCCGCCGCAGAGTAGTAGCAGCAGCAACTATGCCTTTACCCGTAAGACATGAATTGTTGGGCAAATCTTGAGATTTCAAGCTTCAAACAAACGTGTTTGTAAAATCCTCTGAAGCGGAAATAGACTATCAAAGGCGAGAGAGAAATTGACCGTCTCCTTGCGACATGTGAGACTTGGAAATCCTTGCAATTCTCTCTCTCTCTCTCTCTCTCTCTCTCTCGCTCTCTCTCTCGCCTGCATCTTCGCTCTTTTGTTGCACGGTGCGCTAGAAAAAGCGTCTCCAGTGAAACACAATGTTTGCTCGCGGATTCGAACCCGCAACCGGCGCCGAACCAGTTTGACTTACCAGCGAATTAGGAAGTCAGAACCGGACCTTCCCAACTTCTGTTAGGAAGTTCTTATCATTATTACTATTTTATTATTATTATTATTATTTTTTCCCCTTTCTTTCAGTTTTGTCGTTTCGAAAGTTGGGAGATTTTCTCCCAAAAAATTAGCATTTTTTCTCGAATCTACACTAAAAAAATGTAAATTTCGAAAAATAATAATTCAGTTTTTCTTTTCGCCAAGTATTCGCCCAAAAACCTGAATTTTTTTGGGAAGATGTCCAAACAAGTGGTCAAGATTCTTTTGTGCTTCTTTTTTGTTTCCTTACCCTGCTGAGAAAATAGGGAGAGGAGGGAAAAAAACAAAAAAACAAAATCACATACTGTCAGTACTGGGAGGAGGTCATTATTGTAAAGTCCAAATTATGTAAAGAACTTATATATCCAAGGGTCTAAATTTGAGTTTTTCTTAGGGATTGTGACCAAATAGTCCTTAACCTATCAATCAATGGGTAATTTGGAGTTCATCCCCTTGGACCACATCTAGCCAAACTCCTCCTTATTTGGGGGAACACTCTCTTAGGGGGCCTTACCCTACACCTGCTTGGATCCATAGTATTGAGTAACTATTTAGGGTACCTCAATTATTTCAAAATAACATAGATCCATATTATTTGTAATAATCAACCATACCATTCATTATGGGGCCTTTACCATTATAAATAATTCCCTCTCCCCACCCCCACTCTCTCCCAACCCACTCACCCCAAAAACAACAACTACAACAAAGATGTTAGTCAAAGATGGCATAAATCCATTTGATTTAAAATAATTTAAGTAGCCTACCCCTCCTCTACATTGTGTCACCATGCATAAAATGAGACACATGGACTTGTGTGGCTTCCCATTGCCCAATCAACTAACTCATTCCTCAAAGGCTTACTAGACATAAGAGATAACTTTAGGGTTTAACACGTATGCTTTTGGGATAGATTAATATGCTTGGAATGGATGATAGTTGCTTCCTTGCTCGTTGTCACAGCCACGTACATATATGCACATGCTTTGCATGCCTCAACCTTGACATTGGGGTTTTCTTTTAAGAATTTTGTGATGTAACCAAAGTGGCAATGACCATCCAGAAAATAATTAAAGTAGCCAAATTTGGCTACATAGTATATATGAAAGTAGGAAAAATAATTTAAAAAATCAGGATTCTTCTATATTCTTGGCTACGTACTGGAACTTATCATAAAAATCTGGTGATTTGAGAAAGGGAAAATAAAAATCTTCAAAATTTGGTGAATTTGGGTCATATTTTCCATGAAAAATCCTTTGTATAGGTTGAATCATATTTGTCCATCATATGTTTGGAATCATAGTTTTCCATCTTAACTTCCTTAAAATTTTGAAGACATTTATTCCTAAGGATAAGATACATTGAAGCATTTAACCTCTCAATTACACTTCACTTGCCAACTCATTTCAGGTTATTTTAATCTCTTATTGGTGAATGAGATAAAAATAAGATTAATTTATTCTCTTAATTTATTCCTTTTACCACCTCAGTGTGAATCCATTATATGGAGGAGTTGCAAACCAAAAAAAGCCCAAGAGAATTCCCTTCAAATGAGGGCCTATGCAATTGGATTAGCATTACCTTCACAAAATCAAAAGAAAACTCTCCATAACATGATGTTAGAGATAGAGACTTTTTATTACAAATCCTTCACTTGAGTTCAACCTCTCCATCTCTCACAATTTTCATCCAAGAAACAAAATGAATTATGTCCAATAGAAACAAGCACAATGCCCAGTTAAACCTTACCAGGTGGAACCTCATGAGGACCATTTGCAAGGTTAGTTTAGAGCGTAATTGGCCTTTCCAAAGTGAACCTGGCACATGGGTCCCAAGCCTTGCAAGATAGGAGGCCTTAAACATGTTGGTTTCTCCTATATATATATATCCTACCAACATATTCATATTATGTTTGGATTCCCGACTTATTTTTAAAGTTAAAGTCGTTGTAAATACAACAAGCAGCTCTTTGTGTAATGTATCTCGACTATAGGGGAGGTTCAAACTAAAAACTTCCCTTACTTGGATGTAAAATTTTGATATATGGATGAATGCATTTCTACGGAACATGCCTATGGATTATATCCACACATAGTACTCCAGACATCACTCACACTTTGCATCAAACATTGGGTCAAGTTTGAGCCAAAATTTTATGCTCAAATCTTACACCAATGCATAATCTAAGCCCGATTGGCGGAGCCAATAAATACAACATGTTCATGAGTCGAGGGTCTAGTCGGTATCTAGAATTTCACCTTGAAAACCCTAAACCAAAGTCAAACGAGACTGCTTGGAATGGTTGTTGAATAGCCTACACGAAGGGTAACCTACTAGTCCATAATGGTGGTAACTTGAACTTAAACTTGCAACCAAGAAGAAACCAAATCCTAAAATAAGTCACTCAAGTTCCCTAGCTTTCTGGGTTGCCTAGTGCATTAATTGTTTTGAAGTATTATTATAATTATACATTCCTGATCCCTAATGGACCGTTATCAGAGAGTGTTTTATTTTTCCCAATTTTGTGATGTAGCTGAAGTGGTAATCATCCAGAAGCCAATTTAGCCAAATTTGGCCATTAAAAAAATCATGAAAGGAAAAATATTTACTCCTTTATATATTTTTGGCTACTTACTTGAATCATGTAATACAAAAATGGCGAATTCTTAAGCTTTTTTTCTTTTTGGAAAAATTCGAAATTTGGTGAATTTTTTTGCAAAAAAACAATGTAATTTGTGACCCAAAAATATTCCATTTTGTTTGCGCAAATGAAAAATGTCACATGAAAACAAGAGGTTCATATGAGGTGGTTGCACCTTTTCATGGTCCAAATTGTTTAATTGTGGGGTTTTGTGGTGAAGAAAGTCCACCACCATCTTCCTTTGTACTTCCTTTAACCTTATTTCCATTTAGGCACAAAAGAGTGATGAGGAATCTCACTGGACACGTGAGAAGTTCTTGAGATGTTCCAGAAAGTACCTAAGCCTCTCACTTTTTAATATGGGATTAGATATTTGGGTTCGAAGCTCAATCCAGTTTTGTCTGGTTCTAGCTTTTGAAGAGAACCAGACAAAACTGGTTCAGGCCAACATTTCTTTTAATTAAAAAGTAAAATAATAATCTGAAACACTGTAACTTTATCCTCCAAGTAAAGAAGATAATTCCCAGCCAAAAAGAAATTCAATTTTTGTGGTATTTTTAAAAAACTGTTAAAAAACTTACTGGAAAGGAATGGTGAATCACAAAATGCTTGCAATGGAACTCTTCTAGAAGTTAGGGTTTGGGATTAGAAACTTCTTAGACCTATCTAAACTTCAGTATATAAATCAATTGAAAATTCGTGTAGTAGGTATCAGATCTTTTAGCAAGCAGGGGGGAGAATGAAATATAACATTTGCAATAGGGTTATCCATAAAGTAAGCGAAAGACAGCACCAGAACCCTGAGTTTGGTCGTAATTGGGGTGAGATTTTTAAAAAACCTCCAAAAAAGTACATTAGCATTCAACAAGGGATAAAACTCAGAAAACCATCAATTTTTGTGATAAACAGAGTTTCATCCTGTCTTTCCTTTTTCCTGAGCGCCTCCACTGCTGTTACATATATTTCCACTGCGACTACCTGTACATCTACTATAATTAGTTTCGAACCCTCTGCATTTAATGCTGAGTTTCAGCATTTCATACCCAAATTTAATAAAATTTCATACTTTGCCGATACCATTAAAAGAGGGGTTTTGGGGGCGAAAGGAGGCCGAAAGACAGGGTGACTCTACCGATAACTCCAATATGTTTATTCCACTTTTTAAAATAAAAAAAGTATTATATTGAATTTTCTGAACCATTGCACCATTGGTATTAACATGTGGGTATGAACTAAATTTATTTTTTATATAATCTTTAACATGACACAATCATCTGATGAAATTGGAGGGTGAAAAATACAATGGAAAATATGCCGGCTAGAGATGTGAAGAATGTAGATCACAAGCCATCATCCCCTTGTTTCAAAGGGAAAGTTCCAACTATATCTTAAAGTTATTGACACATGATGGGGTGATATGAACGATTGCACACTCGAAGGCCACTTGAGGTACTTCCATGAGACATTTTTTGGGGCTAATTGCACCGTGGCCTGCAAAGCTGAAAAGAAACATCCTTATGACATGCTTGACTGGAAGACCTTGTTCTCCAAAGCCACAAATAATTGTTGGGAAACTTGTATCACATGCTTGATTCATAGACCACATGGTATATTGCTTCCACAAGTTGCCTCTAAAATTCTCTGAATGAGTAGCATTGAACTCATGGTGCACTTATTTTTGTTCTTTGTTTGGTAGCAATTTGTGCTTAGAATTTGAGACTCGTATGTGTCCTTCTTTCTCCCTAATACTCAGAAAGTATCATGGGAAATGATTGGAAAAATATTGTTTCTAGAACTCGGACACCCGCTCCAACAAGCATACATAGGAAGAAGCCTAACTTTTTCTCTATTGTCCTTTGTGACATGTAGCCAAATTTGGCTAAATCCTCTCTAGTGGATGACTTCCAACCCATCTACCTCACAAGTTTGAAAAGTAAATAAATAATGATGTGGTTATGATGGATTTTGTTAAAATTATGGTGATCATCTATTGAATTTTTTTTTTTTTGAATTTTTTTTTTTATTCCTTACATTGATTACCTTGAAAAAAACTCTTAACATATGCTCTTGGAATCTCTTTATATTTTACTACCACTTTCCATCATAAGATTGCTTTGAACAAAGGGTACTGAAATTGGTTCCTATTTATTTTTGTTAGGTTTTTTAAAAGGATGTGTGAAATTTCATGTGTTCACCATAATTGTTTAACGAATTGTTGTTCTCCACTTTAAAATGTGCCATAATTGTGTAAATATCTTTATTTACTCTAAATTTACTTGGTTATACCTACATGATCAATATAGGGTAAAGGATGAAGTTTTTGCCACTATGTTTAGTTTTTGAGATATGTATCTTTTGGGATTGAGATGGGCCAATCAACAAGAATTGGTGAACTAGCACACACACCTATACAATAGCATTTTTTAAAAATAAATATTTAAAAAGTTTCTTATAATACAAAAAAATCATTTTCTAAGACAAAACCATGGTCTTTGAATCTAAAGGTAACATTTATTGGGCCAAATATGGCCACTACAAGCCTCATAAAGGTAAATGTATGTTGGTTTGCCGTGACCTAACAAAAATAACTCATAAAAAAGGGGGAAGAAAATAATTTTGACCTTGGGTTGCACTTGTAACAAAAAAAAACGTGGTCACTAAAGGCAAACTTTACAAATAATATTAGTTATGGCATAAGATAGAAAGATGTGTATGTATGATAAATAAATTATAAATAATGACATTATGGGCCATATGCATAAGGATGTTTTGATTAGGGTCCTATTTTGGACTCAGGTATGGGTTAGTTAATTAGTTTTAATTAGTCATAAATAAAAATCAATTAATATGAATTTGGGACAAAAAAATAGATTCTTGGGAAGGAGATGTCAAATAATATAGAGGTTCACCCATATAAATGATGAATGTTCTAAAAGATTAATAGTTGCCATAATATTATTGGTTTCAAATTAAGGGATGGATAATTCATCCATCCTCCCTTCAAGTATTTAAGGGATAATTGGTGGAGTTTTGGGCTCATTTTTCATTTCCACACTTTCATGTTTTTAATCTATTGTTAAGCCTTGTGATAAGATTTTGTGTAATCAAGTTATGTTATAGCAAGCACATGTATTAATGTGATTGTAAAATCTTTACAAGGGACAACTTGTATGTATTTGATGGCTGATCCTCGTATGGCAACTCTTTATGCATGTGTGATGAGCTCGGCCTATTGATGTAATGCACATAAAGACCAAATTTTAAGTGCATGTATGGTCCTAGCCCAAAACATATAATTTAATTTTTTTTGTATTATGTGAATTATACGTGTATTTTGTAAGGGATTTTGGTTTGTTCAATCTACCTTGTGATAAAAGGGATTTTTTTTTAAAAAAAACTCTGCTAGTCTCTAGGTATGGACCCATACCACAACTAATTAATGAAAATCATAGGAAGTACCCTAGTGCAAAACTGAAGTTCCTGTGGTGCAACAGAGATGGCACATAATAATATTACAAATTACTTCAAACAAAACCTCCATACAAAATAATACCCTGAAAACAGCATTGGCCATGGTGATGCTCATATGTGTCTGGATTAGGCCACCATGGATCTACCTAGCATGATCTAGATCCATTGTTTCTCACCTTGGCCATCCTCACCAAGACCATATTGGACACAAGATTACCCATATGGCATCTAATATGCAAGCAAGGATGTTGTTGGAAGTTGGGTCCAGTGTGCCCATGCAGAACCATAAGTCCATAATACAACTAAGAAGATTGGATTGGAAGATCATAGATCATACTTTTGGAAGTTGTCAAATTTTCTAAAGTACTTGTCAGACATGCAAACACTCTTGTGCATAGTTAGTGTGTATTCTCTCCAAGTGGAACTGGACTACTTCCTAAAGGAACTGGATTAAAGCTGACATATGGTTCACACACAACAATTTATCCTTCTTCACAGGACATTTTTTGTTCCTTCTTCAAGCAATCATCTTTCCTTGCTCTTGTAACCAAGTTTGATGGCAAGGTTTCAAAACTTTCTGTCTTATGACCTTTTTTGCCTTCCCTGGTCCTTGTTAACCCTGGCAGATACCTTCTGAAAACACTTCCACTGCATTAGTTGCCCATTAACATAATTTTTATATGGACAAAGTTTTAAACTTTTGACACCATAGTCGTTACATTTACCAAAAATGCAATCGAATCTAAACCATTCCTCTAAGGGACCTTTTGGACACAAAATGGACTACCACAACGGTGTCACACCCTCAAATGTTTGCATATGAACATTGCACTTGGAACTTGAACCACAAATTTCACATTCACATGTGCAAGAATTGGGAACCCCATTCTCTTTGCTACATATGTTAAATCCTAGTCAAAGTTTTGTCAATTTACAGTGGTACTTGCAATCACATGTGTTCCATTTTTTAAGTATTTGCACATGCCACAATATCAATTGCTCAAAAGTGGTCAAGCCAATCTTTATGAAAAGGTTTGCTTCCATGAATTTGGTGTAAAATTCAAGTTGCATAGTATGATGTAACAATCATTCCATGTAAACTTGAACTTATTATAAAATGTATAGCTTTATTCCTTATTGAACCAATTCCTTTGAAAAGAACAAGGACTACACTAGGTAAGGATTAAAGTCATGAGGAGGGCATACACAAGGACTCCAATCCTTACTATCAAATTCATCATTTTGCTATTAGTTGAAAAGTGAACTACTCTTTCAGTAGTATGCTCCTCAAAATAATAGTCCTATTATTAAACAACTTAATAATTATAGTCCTTAACCAAGGATCACATGAACATTTAATGTAGTTGATGTCACTTTTAAATTTGAAAGTCATAAAAACAAATTCACAAAGTCCATATGAATAATAACCCATGTAAAGCTTTTTTTTTTTAAAATTGGGACAAAATTTTTGAAAAATAAACAAACAAAAATTGCAACTCATATGGTCAAATTTTAACTATTGAAAATTCCTTAATTATTAAACGCTTAAATTTTTCAAAGAAACGATTCCTCATATGAATTTATCATCTTGTATTACATCATATATTGAGTTCCAATAAGAAATTTGATATGTGAATCAATATAAAAATTTTCATTTTCAAATTTTTTTGCTTTTCAGCCTAGATTTTTCATTGGCTTTCCTGTTTGGCCCTTGCTACCTAAAATCTACGATGACACGGGCTTGGTGAAGGTGCGGTACGCTATGCGGAAAAATTTCCACTCAGTATCGCCGCGGGCTCAAGAAATTTTGTCGAAAAGATCTAAGGTAGGATTGCGCAGTTCTCAAAATCAAATTTAAACCTAAAAGTCAGCCTGGCCTCGTGCACATAGCTAGCAGATCGGTTCTATTTCTCGAGATGAAAATAGCTGGGGTCCTGGCAAGCAGATGGCCCGCTTCTCTAAAAAAATAGAAAGGCGCCATCCCGCATTTTAAAATGGGCAAAAATACGAAAAGGAGGTTGGAACAATCAATTGAAGGACCTAACCTTTCGTACATGGACATGGGCTCTTAAGAAGACTAGACAGGACCTTTCGTCTTCAAAAGCAGCAAAACAAGTCATGTTCACAAAAGCACAAAAGGTCACTAAGTCTTTTGTCTTTAGAGGAGTCGAAAAAAATGAAACCAGGCAATCAATTTAGTGCCTCTTGTCCAAAGAGGTCTTTCTGAACATATCTTCTTGGATGGAAATTCCAGAAGAAATCCTGCAAGCCCATAAACATCTGACAAGGCTTTTAGAAAAGTACTTAGACGATGAGTTGACGAGCAAAAAAAAAGAAATAAAATTTGTGAAAATAAAAACGAAAATGGCAGGAAGCTATAGAGTGTTACCCATGTAGATCCTAACTTCAATGAAAATGATAACAGAAAAACTACAAAAGAAAAGGATATTCCTGCCTACCAAAGTCCCACCACACTTATATTTTTTGATTTCCAAAGTCCATTACTACTAACAAATGTGTTTTTCATCAATAAATAACCACATAGTTCATTCCTTCTTTGCAATTCAATTTTCGAAAAACTCTACTCTTGTTGCTTAATGTTGAAAGCAACAAATTTCTTTTGGTGTTGAATTCTAGAATTTCTTTTTGCTGCTAGTGTTATTGGTGTTGGTGCTACTGGAGGGAGCTTGTTAGAGGGAGTTTGTGTTGTTACACCTCTACCAACCAACAGCATTAGGATCGGACGAAAGCCAAGGAGTTGGGAAGAGCGAGACCAAAACAAGTTTCAAAGCTTTCTTTTTCTCTCTTTCTCACGCATAGAGGACAAGGTTGAAGACTCTTGAACCTGCGAGGGGTCATTAAAAAAAAACAATTTTTTTTTTGCTTTTGCAACCGCGGGCTGCAACGCTTCCATCACTGTAGAGTAGTGTCGTAGCATCATGGGTTACGGTGTTATAAACTGCAGCGCTGTGAACTGTAATGTTGTGAACTACTATAAACTACAATGTTGCGAGTTGCAATGCTACGAGCTCTAGCATTGTATCCGCCATTGTTGCAACGCTTATGTTTGCAATCATTGCAATGTTGCATCACTAGTCGTTGCAGCCACTTATAGCGTCGCGTTATTAGTTGCTGCAGCGACGCGTCGTGGGTTGCCATGTCGCTGGCTGGTGTAATTGAAATCATGCCTACATCACTGTTGATGTTATTGTCGATATCCATCTGTTTTTTGTCAAGCGTCCATCTAATAACAATTCCATCATACGTCCTGCGTCCTGATGTCCTACATCATACTGCATTTGTCGTCTTACGTCATGACTATAGAACTGTGTGTATAGAACGTCTGTATAATACAACGTATAATACACGGCCATGTGTACAACTATACAACTGCGCGTGTTGTAGGCTACAACTTGTAGCTGCTAGCTACAAGCTACGCATTGCGCACTACACAGCCCGCATTGAATTGTTAGTTCGCAGTCGACACCATCCTGCACCATCGTCCATTGCACCATCGTCCATCATGGGTTTGAAGAAGGACGTAGTGTGGGACGAGTTTCACGAACCTTATGTCCCGAACGGGTCCAAAGCGGCGAAGGCAGTTTGCAGAAACTACTCAACGGTCGTCGGAGCGGCACTTGCTCGTCTCCGAAGCCATATCAGTGCCTGTTCAAAGCGCGCTCGCTCCATTGGGCAGCTTAACCTGGGCTTCACAGCACCGCCCTTAAGAAGACCAAAAGATGCGCCCCCAGTAGTGAATATAGTTCACATTTGTTCACTGTATCAAACAAAAGTATTATACACGTATTATACGTATTATACAGCCCACATTTCAAAAATTCATAAAACACAGTTCAATAGTCATGACTTCCCGTGCCTTGCCGTTTTGTTCGACGTTTGTCCAACTTTCGTTTGACCTTTGTCTAGCCTCCGTTCAACATCCGTCCGTCGCCATTCATTCCCATCATCACACCATCTCAAACTATACATTATGTTAGAATTTTATAACTAGGGCTTTATATTACTACAAAATTTTGGGGCATGGGACAACACCATGTCCTCGGATGATGAAAATACTACTACTCAGTTAGAGCAATAGTATCAGCTTAGGTATCAACTACAAAGTAACACACAATCCTTTGAACCAATATCTTTGAGTTCACAATTTTCATGACGGTACCATCAAGTGTCTACAATGCCACCGTCATCCAACACAACTCTTATTAGGAATTTAGGTTCAGGTTACATTACATCAATAGTACATTAAAGTCCATTTGGAAGGGTTAAGTAATGGGGTATGCCTATTGTTGCACCTGCCCTCACACCAACATCGTATATTTCGTTCCAAGTTGTTACCTCTACACCCATATACACCATGGAGGTCAACAGCTCTTCTAGGAAAATTGAGAAGTTCAGTGAAAGGCCAGGTACCATTTCTTTAAAGGAGTTCAAGGCAACTTTTTCAATTATGGTTTGTGAATTAAAGCTCAAATATGGCGTTAATTACACCGAAGTGTTTGCATTCAAACAATTGGCCCATTATGTGCACTATGAGGCATTAGATGTTTAGGAGCAACATTCTCCAAAAAATTTGGGCGTCATTTAGATCTCTAATCCAGTTTACATGACAACCATCGCCACCACCTCTCAAGCTAAACTCCAAACTGCAATTACACATCATGGGACTGTGCCCAATAATCAAAACCTAATACCTACTTCAATAAATTTTTCTCTTCAATAATTCATTATTGTTACCGCAAACATTCCTCCCACAATCGATGCACCAACTTTTGTTGATCCAGTGGGGGAATTCTTTCGAATTCTTACGTTAGAATTTTTGATCAAGAGTTTTGAAAAAATTCTGCAACTCGCAACCTTTTTTCGACAAAAGGATGAAACCCTCTAAATGCTCTATAGGAGGTTTCTCAAGCTCAAAAAGGATACTTAGAGCATCACAGACCTGGAAGCTGCCCATTGGTATCTTCGTTCATTGGAAGGTACTCTGACACTCCATGCACAAGTTTTGCAACGGGTTTTAGCAAAATTTGGAAACTCGTTGTCGTGACCCTAGCCTTGGGCTTTTGACAAGGGCTACAACTTTCCTTCAGACCCCATCGCAATTGAAGGTCTGCACGAAAAGTTATGGGCTCCCAAAGTCGCAAGAGTCCCAACGATGGGAATTTTGGGACTCCCACTTGGGAATCTTGAAACAAAAAGTCATTTGGATGTGGAGAGGTGCAGAGTATACTATAAGGGGGAAGGTGGTGGCTTCCCCAAGTTTGGGTCGTGGTGAATATTGTGTGTCCGTGTTACCCATGGTTTGTCCTAGCACCAAAAGTGCTCCAACTATGCACTAACCACTTTGTGTTGGTTTTGTGCAGGCCCGTGTGAGTAAGTGAAGCTTGTCAATTCTTCCTAGTCCCATCTCGGAGCTCCAGCATGCCCCTCTACCCCTCCAAAGTGCTGCGAGCTAGGGAGCATGCCTCGACTCCTTACTCTTTCGTTATTTTCTGTTTAGGACTCACATTTGAGTCCTTAAAGGAATTAGGAGCGCGTCACTCATACACTTTGCTAGATGTGTACAACATTTCCAAAAAGCTGGAATTGGCTCATGCACACTATGAGGCCAATACTATGAGGCTTCCATCACGTTCAAGACCTCAACCTTCATTAGTTGCGCCAACCATCATCACATATCACATTCTTCTTCAAGGGTTAAAGCGATGCATTCGGCTGCACCCATCCTACCTTCTTACAACTATTGTGGCAATCATGCCCACAAAGCTAGTGAGTGCAACATTCTTTCCGAGGATATCTTTTGTGATTATTGTGGGAAAGAGGGACATCAGGAAGCTGTTTGTTTTGCCAAGTTCCTGAAACGAAAACAACTACAATTACCATGACAAAATATGCCAACATCTTCCACTGCCTCTCAACCAAAAGCCAAGGCACCTCAGCTTTCCACTCAAGCTTTGCCCACCAAGGGTAATTCCAGTAAGAATGTTAAGAAGGAGCACAATGCTGATAAGAGGGAGGTGCTTCAAGCCCATGCCATTCAAACTTAAACTCTGCAAAATGAACTCGAATCATTGAAAGCTTAACTTTTTAATCTAAAAAGCAAGTCTTCCCAACCAACTAGTCATGCCCAACCAATACAGGGTTTAGGATCAAATGAGGGACCTTTTAGGTCGTTCTATGGCCTTTCACATGATGCCATGGTTGGGGAGTATGTGCTTTCTAGTGCACACAATTATGGTCTCACACCAGAATTTACTACTTTTTTTTTCCCTTCCTACTTTGCAGCACAACAAGCTAGTTTGGCACCTAGAGTTTTTGCCACTGGGCAAGTAATTCAAATTGATGGACTCGCATTTGGTCCAAGTCCTATTACCAGGGCTGAAGGAGCTCAAGCAGTCATGCCACAACCTTTTCATCCTCTCAACATGGAAGAGGAACGCACCTTGTTGGCAAGGGGGGAGGAGACTACTACATTAGAAGATGCTAGGGCATCAAATTCTCATATCCCATGAATACATGTACATCAAGAAAACACACAATTTTCCACTGATCAACTTATGGAGTACCAACTTCAAATGCATGAAGTGGCTCAAAAGCTTATGAGTACATTGTTGTTTAGTTTTCAAGATTTGTAGCTAAACACTAAGGACATAATTGCAATACTAAAGGATACCCTAAACACTACGTTAGGTCCTTTACTAATCCTAGATCCACATGCTACATGGTTTCCATCCAACACCTTGGAAAGACACTTGATTAGCTCATTTGTTGCAGATGGCATTCGTGATCTGGTCACTGATTCTAACATGGCTAAACTAGTGGGCTCTCCTACCTCTGATTCTACATGCACATATTGAAAGGGAGCTAAGAACACCTCACTTGTGGATTTATTACTCAACAAAGGCATTGTGGATAGTCATTATCTTCACAAAGTCTCTCACTCATTTCCGAAAGTGTACGTAATGAGAGAATTTCCATCGCCACTGGAGTTGTCATTGTCGATAATATTAAGTCAACAATCCAAGTGGGAAGACATACACCAAAAGTGGTACTTCTTGACATAGGTGCCCAACCAGTGATTCTTGGAATTCAATTCACTAAGAAAATGGGCATGCTCGACTCCAAAGTGTGGAAATCTATGTGGCAAATTTGCACCAATAGTGGGAGCATAAAGGAGGTACTTGGGGAAAGTTCAGATTTGATTACACTTAATTTCAATGAAGGTACAGATCAAGAGTTTTGCCTACAATTTAGATGTTTAGTCACGAATGCCACCAGTTACGATGTCTTCATTGGGCAAGAGGCCATGTTTCCACCAAGTTTCACAATTGACAACTGGTTCGAGCATGCATATTACCGAGTGGATTGGGAAACTAATGGCCACCACCTAAGATACATACCCCTTGATTTACATGGGAACCATAGTCCTATGGTTCACCACTGTATGTTCAAGGAAGCACACACCATTTCTTACATCCAACAAGTTAAACACGAATGGATAGAAAAAGATGAAGAGGAGATAGCCTGCACCCAAGCTATTACAAGCTTGAGGGTGGTTTTTATAAACATTCAACATGGACCAAAGGTTTTACAAAGGTTCAAAGCAGCCCACGAGCCTTTGGTCAAAGCTTTGTCTAGTTTTGAGAACATGGAGAGTCCTGGCGAACCGATTAAGCTAATACTTCGTTAGTTGATCACCTGGACACCACCTAATGAAGGAATTACATTACTAGAGTTCTTTGGTGGTATTGGTACAAGTTTCGAAGCCTTACTATAATCAGGGATGGCGGTTCACAGATATTTCTATGTTGACATTGATCCTATTACAAGGCAAGTGGTGGCATCAAGAATGATGGAATTCACAGCTAGATTTCCACAACAATTTGCAACCACCGCATGGAAGGCTACTTTCACTTTCTTGCCTTCTGACATACAATTAATTCATAAGAAGCATATGGAATTGCTTGGCCCCATGGACCTCATCATTTCAGGTTGGGAGTGTCAAGGATTTTCAACAGCTGGATTTAGAAAAGGTTTGAATGACACAAGATCCGGTCTCTTCACGGACATGGTACGATTGATCACCTAGGCTCAATCCATTTATCTTTCGCTTAGTTATGTAATTGAAAACACCCCTTCTTAGTTTGACCAAAGGGAGAAAGTCCAAGAACACTATACGCTGGTCAGGCATTACCTTGGAAAACTGCTTTTACTCGATGCGACACAATGCGGTTCCTATGCACACCAACTTCGCAATTAGTGGACAACCCTTGCACCACTTTCAGTTCTACAGTTGGCTCTGAGATACACCATCAAAAACCCCAACTTGCAGGATTTTCACATATTGGATGATCAGAGCTCCTGCCTACCAGTTATACGACAAGAGAAACTTCTTTGATTTCCCACAAACATAATAGGAAAACCAAAAGGTGTTTGGCCCACCTTTGTCTCCTTTGTAGGAGCACATGCCTTTCAAGGAGATGGATCAGGCCTAGTGTATCATCATGCTTCAGCCACTTGGGATGAACCAAGCCTAGAAAAAAGAGAATGGGCTATGGGGTTCCAAACTGGCACTACTAGTCACACTAAGGTGACTAGATTGGAGCGTAAGGTTCTACTAAGGAGAGGCATGAACCTGAACACCCTTACATGGCTATTGGTAACCTGTGTATTTTTTCAAATGTACACAACACCAGCACTGATTCCACCGACTTGTAGTTCTGCCAATATGACTACATGGCACCTCGACAAAATACATTTGCCTATCTTCAACACTCTACACTTCACTCTTAGTGTTGGGGGGGGGGGGGGGGGGGAAGGTACCATGCAATTTGACTCAAGTTGTTTCTGATATACTTGGAGGTACATCAACTTATGGAGAAACAATTACAACCTTTTATGAATTTACATAGTTGGATAGTGGAAAACGAAATACACTAGGTTCTTCAAACACATTTTGTAACTCCATTCCATGTGTTTCTAACTACCTTTTTGTTATGGGAAACCAACTCACTAAAAAGGAGAGAGACCAGGTCACAGAATTACTAATTAAGTATGAGAATGTGTTCGCATTCTCAATGAAAGACTTAGGTAGTTGTAAGACCATGCAGATCTTTATAGGCCTTATAAATGAGACACCCATCTATCGAAGGAGGCATAGGTTGAGTAAACATGAATGGGAATTAGTAGATGAAAGATGCAAAAAATTCCATGATGTTGGTCTCATTCAGCCATCAAATTTTGATTTCACGGTCGCTATAATAATGCCAGCAAAGAAGGATTCAACTGGATTGTGGACTGAGAAAAAGATGTGTGGGGATTATAAGCCTTTGAACTTGGTTACACCTCAAGATAGGTACCCCATGCCCATCCCTGAAAAATTGTTTGATAACATTGGAGATTCAAACATTTTCACAATTATGGACCTAAGGCAAGGCTTCAACCAAATTGTGCTCTACGAAGGATCGCAAGAAAACAACATTCCATGGAAACAACAAGTTGTGGGAATGGCTTGTGATGCCTTTTAGATTGAAGAATGCACTTGTCTTCTTTTAGTGAGTCATGGACTAGGTTCTCGAAGGTGCAAATTTCTTGAAATGCTACATAAATGACGTCCTAGTGCATAGTAAGGGACTCTTGCAACACTTAGCTCATCTTGAAAAGTTATTCAAGAGGTTCCACAAACTCAATATGAAGATCCATCCTAAAAAGTGTGAGTTTGTTGTCACCTTAGTAGTCTACCTTGGACATAAAATTTTGCCAAATGGTATTATGGTTCATTGGGCGAAAGTAGTAGCCATTTTGGAGATGCCCAATCCTACTAATGTTCACACTTTGAAAAGCTTCATCGGACTATGTAATTACTACAAGATTTATGTCCAAGACTTCAGTACTATTGCTCATCCTCTCTATGCATTATCAAAGAAGGATGTTGCTTGGAAGAGGCTCAAGAAGCTTTCGACACACTCAAGGAAAAACTTTCAGAATTCCCCATTCTGAGAAGACATGACTTCAACAAGGTTTTCATTCTACACATTAACTAGAGTGCTCTTGGTATTGGTGCTATTCTTGGCCAACTTGATGAGGAAGACAAGGAATATGTTATTGCCTATGCATCCTAGAACAACAACAAAGTTGAGAGCAATTATTCTTCATACGAAGGGGAATGTCTTGTTGTTGTATGGGATGTCATACATTTTAGGCCCTATCTTTATGGCACCAATTTCACTTTGTATACCGACCACCAGCTTATCAAATGGTTGATGACCAATGACAAGCTTACTGGTAAGTTAGCTCGTTGGGCATTTATACTTCAAAAATATGAGTTCAAGGTTATTCACCAACCTGGTATTACACATCAAAACATGGATACCATGTCACGGGTACCCCTCACTACCTTTGAAGATTTTTCAGAAGCTAAGCAAGACTTCAACTAGATTACAATAGTTAATGTATCTTATGCATTTAATTATCTTGCACTACTGCAATGTAACCTGGTTGAGCATCATTGTGGATATATGGGAGGACTTGGACATTCTGAGGTTTTTTTAACATGGGGAATACTCTCCCCAATTCACATCAAGTCATCGAAATCGCATATAATAACAGTCCAAACGCTATTCATGGAAGGACAATCACCTCGTTCGATGCTTACCGCAAGGTGACCACATGAACGACCTGGTCTTATTCAGAAGGTACACTCGGAGCTTGGACATTTTGGAATTAAACGTACTTATAGCCTTTTTGCTTTTCATTACCATTGAAGAGGTATGTATGTTCAAGTCTAAGACGTCATTGCTAGGTGTGAACAATGTGATAGAATGAGAACTTCTTTTTCCTTTTGATAACACACGCTTTCTCCATTCCCTATTTAAGGCATGTTCTATTGCTAGTCATGTGATTTAGCTAGAGAATTACCATAGACCTCTAGGGGTAATGTCTACATCATGATTATGGTTGAACATTTTTCAAAATGGGTCGAGTTTGTTGCGCTGTCGAACAAGTCATCACATGGCACTAGCTAGACTTTCTTACAACAGGTTCTAAGTAGGTTTGGGGCTTGTGCTGATTGCTTTATTGATCAAGGATCACAATTTAGAGGAGAATTCCAAGACCTACTTGACCATGCTCTCATTGACCATCGGCGAACTTCAAAAGATCATCCCCAAGCTGATGCCCTTGCAGAGAGGATGGTTTAAACATGCAAGAAAAGACTTCGGAAGATTTGCCTCTTTAGGAACAAAAAGGATTAGGACCTGGTCCTCCCCTACATTGCCATGGGTTATAGGATGTCCAAACACGCTTCTTTGTCTCATTTCTCTCTTTACTTTCTATTTTTTGGGAGACATCCCATTCCACCCTCTTCCATTGTTATTCAAATGGACCAGGTTGTGGAGTTGGACTCTCCAACCACTTGGGCTAAAATCATCGCGGAAAGGGCTGCTCTATTCAGGAGGTTTATGCCCATGGCCATGGAGAAGTTGTCCATTGCACAACATTGAGACACCTTACGGTATGCACACATATGAGGTGGTAGTTACAAACCTAAGGTGAAACAATTTGATGTTAGTGATTTTGTGTATCTCTAGAGACAACTTAATGATACTTTGGACACTTCTTTGAGTCGCACTATCTTAAGGATTAAGGCAATCAAGGCTTCAGGTGTGTTGGAATTACAAGGAGTTGACAAACGCACAATTCAATATCACTCCAAAAATTGTGCACCTTGCCACCTACCGAATTTGGATCTTACCATCATCACGTCGACCTGGATTCTTGACTTGACTATCCATGTCAAGTATGTTAGAAGACAAATGATGCTGATCAGATGTTGCTTTGCGATAATTGCAATGGTGGATACCATCTTTTCTGCCTCAAACTGGAGCTCATTCAAGTTCTTGTCGGCATTTGGTGTTGTTCATCATGTTCTCCTACAACACCTTGATTTCTACTCAAACCATGCCACACTTTTCTTAGCTCGAGTCTGAGGGGGGGGGATACATGAGAATTTCATTTCAGCATCCTCTTATGCATTATATGTGTGTGTGTGTGTGTGTATGTGCATCTCTTTTTGGTTGATTAGTTTCTACCTTTGACTGATTTTAGTCTTTTTGTTTAGTAGAGTTTCCTATGGATTTACACCCTTACGACACTGTATGTCACAACACTACATGTCACGACAATCACCAACTATAAACATGAAAAACATGAAAGAGTATTTAAATGCTACCACACCAGATAATCATCACCATCCATCAATAAAAAGCACTCATTTCTTTATATTAGCCCTTAAATTAAAGACATACAATCTCTTGTGCACATTTTAAATTGTATACACCCTAACTCACTTTCAGGTTATTTAAAAGGTTGTAGTTCTGTGAAGGTCACTTCACTTGTGCCATTGGAGATGGCCCAAGTATGGGCAATCCCTCTAAAGTATATTATTTCAGACCTGGATTTACATTCGTAGTAAATTCCAGATCTGCCACCTGCTCCCCATTGATTTCTAAATAGAAATAATTTGTGTTTGTTTGATCACCAAAAGTCTCAATTATGAAGTTTGACTAGTGGTCCAATTTGATACATTCTTGGCAGAAAAAATGCACATGCACAAGTTGGACCGCAAATTGAGTTGAGAAAATTTAGACTGTGAAGTCCCCTTTGTTTCTCAATTAAATGTGACAGTTCTCTCAATCAGAGAAGCGCCTGAAGAAACCACTATCCTGCAATCACAAACAATTCATGTCCTTCTTCATAAAAAAATAGATAGATAGATAAATAGATAGATCTTGATTCCTCAATGCTTTCAGCCAGTTGTCTCTTTGGGTAATGGTTAGATACAATTTTCAAGTCTTAATTCAAGAATATGGTAGTAATGAGACCCTTCAATTTTCCTGGAGTTAGCTTCAAATTGCTTGACTCACCAGCACCTTCTGGAATTCACCATGCAATCCATCATGTTCTAGACTGTTGCTTGTATGTGCATCCACAGTGTTGATAGCCTGCTCAAAATCCACCATTTGTGTTTTTTTTGGCTCATTTATGTACAGTTTGTCACAAATCCCACAACAACATGAGACCGACCTATAGTACCTAGGCTAGTTCAGCACCTAATTATTTTATTAAATAATTAATTAGGTGGCTAATAATAATAATAATAATAGTAATAGTAATTATAATAATTATTATTATTTTGACAGTTCTCATTATGCAGTTTGAAATATAGTACCTTACAATTAGGCATTACATTAAATAATGAAGCTGGTATGCTTGAGAATTTCATTCAGACTTTCACCATGGTAGGTAGGATTAAACTGGTATGTACTAGAGAGTGGGCCGTAGATGGTGGATTCTGCAGGGTAAGCAGACCCTGGGTGAGCCTCGGGTGTGCAGGCCTGGTGGAATCTGGCGTCTGCAGGCTGATCTGCAGTGTTAAGATCAGACCTGATTCCAGTTTGGTTGTTTTTTTACCAACCAGAACTGGAACTGACCGTTCTAGCTGGCAAAACAGGTGACTGATTGCCCAATACTAGTTGATACCAGTCCAACACTGGTCGACTCCCAATTTTGAGAGACTGCATTCCATGTTATGAGAATTGGGGAGGAAGGGAAATCACCTGAATCCACTTTGCAAGGTTTGGTCGACCAGCTGTGATATCATACTTAACCCCAGAAACTCCAGAAAAAGCAATCTGAAATCTTTCAATGTAAGGGGCATAGGCTATGTCAACCTGTCACACAAAACAAAGAATTGTGTACAAAATTAACTTCACGAGCATGATGAACAAACAATCTTTTCTTGACATCAGTGAACAAAGAGATTCCAGTTTTATTTTCTTATGCACACAATCCTAAAACATGGACATATCAAAGATGGTGCCCCAAAAAAACTGAATACACCCAAAGTACTTACCAGGCTGTAATGTCCAAGGAAGAAGGGTCCTTGGGTGGCATATTTCCTGAGTGCATTCTCTAAGTAATCAAGCACTGGTGCTGGAAAAAAGCAACAGTATGGGAAGTTCATGAAATCATCAGTATACATGTCAGGAAGTAGATCCCAGCTCCTGGATATCATTCCCAGAATCTTCAAATCAGCAAGAGAAAACCTCCACTGAAATCTTCTTGAACATTATCACATCTATGATCTCACACACTTGTTTCTGAAGTTCTACAGACATCTAGAACAATAGTTCTAACAATGATGAAAAATAAACCACGGTTGGGTGTGGTATAGCAGGAGAATGGACTCAGAATTTTACCAACAGCATTCTCAATAGCAGCTGGAGTGGCATCATAGGAGCCAAGGCCTCTACGCCAAGCTGTGTGGAACGTATCAGTATACTTCAACAGCTCTGCAGCTGCCTCTTTCTTGTCCTCCTCCTGTGACCCACCCAAGCATGGATGTCACGCAAGACTCTAGGACTTTCCGGATCATTTTGTATACAGATAAAGTTGAGACATGCATTCTATTTGTCACCCATTTCTTGCACTCTAAGTTCATCAGAGATGGGAGTCAGTCATAATTTACAAATTGCTACTTCATGAAGAACCAAAAGTAACCACTCCTATGAAGAAGAAGATCTTGCATCCTTTAATTAATCTTTCACATATTCCAAGACATGGATTAAGCTTGATCTTGACATTCATGCTAGCAGGCTTCCAAGAAAAAGAAGAAGAAATTCTTGAAAGACAATTTAGGAGACATGGGTGTAGTAGCTTCACTGTGGGCATGATGGTTGGCCCTCCAAATTCTTGATCAAGATACTCAAGCAAGTCCAAGCTTTCACCCTTCACTTGGCCATTATGCTCCAATACCGGAACCTTACCCCAGGTTCCCATATTTTCAGAACTACTGAAACAGGCCAAGAATGTGAAATTCACAATAATTCCAACTGATGCTATGTATGGAAATTCATAATCTTTGAAAATTCAGAAATAATGATGAAAGGCAAAAAATTATATTCACTCATGTAACTTACTTTGCCAACAGGATAAAGTTTCTCTGTGAACCAAACAGGCTTGTCTGAAATAGAGATTGCCACACACTGTATTTCCTCCTCCAAACCCTACTCCACACAGCAACAACATTATCAGAACTGATCTGCTTGCCCCTTGCTTCTGATTCATACTTCAGGGTTTGAAAATAACTCAATTGCAAGTTTCCTTTGCTGAAAATAAACCCCAGTCCCTTCAATTTTTTATTTCAATAGATGCACAAAAATTATACTCAAAAGGAAGCATCCAAAAACTGCACATGAACCATAAGCAATTTTTTTGAATATCCACATCTGCTTGGAAAAAATCAATGGGTCTCATTTGTCACCACACTAGACCTTGTAACTCCGTGCAATTCGCACACGTTGTCCATAAAAGCTAAGTGGGTCATAATATAGTCTGTTCAACACACCCGACATAGAGTTTACAAATCACCCCATCAAAACTTTTGACCTCAACAATGGTAAAAACCATGGTTCATCGTTCATACAAAAACAAAGAATGTGGAAATGAGATACAGCATGTGCCTCATGCGGAGAATGAAGGATGTGGAAATGAAGCACATGCCATCTTATTTTGAATTGATGAACATTGGGAACTTTCACCTTGCAAGCCTTGGAATCTGATGCTTAGATCTAATCCTAGTTTAACATATTACTATTGAATTGATAATCACCTGTACTGTGCAGCTTCTTTTGTGGCAAATTTTTTCCAAAAAATAATATTCTGTCAAATGTTCCCCTAAACATTGCCCAAAATTGAAAAAAAAATTCCAAAAAATCATTATGTTTTTACAGGATGACTACTAAATCAATACTAGAGGAATTGGATGATATTGGTCATGCTTTCACACTCATTGAATTGAATGCCTCCCAGCTGATTAAGATCAATGTTCTTTTTCCCATTTTATTTATCATCATCCCTTAAAAAATTTAGTATTAATCAGCAAAACATAACTTGCACAGAAAGCTGTCCAAACTGTTAAAATCTCTGTGCGAAAGTCGCTCTTTGTAAATTTTATGAAACACATGAAATAAAAGAATTTTTTTGGGTATGCTATGAAATATATATATATATTTTTTCATAATCCAATTCTAAAAACCTTATTTGTATTTATGGGAATTTTTTATTTTAATTTTTTTTCCCTTGATTTTTTTTGTGCACTTTTTGCAAAAAAATGAAAATAATTTCTCCTGATAGAAAATGGGAGGAAAAAATGCCCCAAAACTAAATACTGCACATCAAAATGTGGCGAAAGTTTTTCCAATTTTTTTTTCACAAGAAATTGGCAAATTTTGTTCTACAAAGCATGGAATTTATGACATAATAGTAATACTCCTGAATGATTATTTTTGAGCTCCAACTTTTGCAAACATTCACCACAATAGAAAAATCAGTGATGAAGATGGTACCCATGATGTCCAAATCGATGCATGGGTATATAGCACGAGATCAAGAGGAATTCACAAAGGCCATGTATCTTAAAGGCTGCAGTACGAATCAATGGATGACCTGCTGCATGTAATCTATCAATGGAGATTCAAAGCTATGAAAAGTAGGGATTCATTTGTTTACAAAGTGCAGAAATCAGTCATCACCTGGTTGTTCCATCAAAAAGATTGGGGCACTTTGAGTTGGATTTCAACACTTGAGGAAACTTGTGGCTGCAAATTCTCCCTCTCCCGAAATTAGAACGACCAGATCCACAAGAGGTAATTTGATTGCCAAAAAAATAGATAATATAGTTCTGATCATAGAACCCAGAATAATTTGTTTGAAATGTGCACTACAGTTCGGCTTTGTTTGCAATCAATCACAGCAACTACTTCCACATCATCAGGTCTACATAAGATAACCTAGAAGCTCAGCTTAATGAACTTCGTGAGGGAGTACCTGGCTGCCGATGTCATATTGTGTATTGAGAATGACTTTTCTTATTAAGGTTCAAGCTGTAGACCTTGAGAAACAGAATTTGCTGCTACTTGTCTTTGGAGTTTTCTTTCTTGAGGCTGCAAAGACAAAACCTACATCCACTTGAATAAAACCTATGTCGAGAAAAAAAATTGTCTAAACTACATTAGGCACATACACACACACACACACCCACACAGCACCACCAATGCCTATAATGCAAATGATTAGATCATCCCAGCAAATTAAGACTAGAAACATTTTCACTATGCCCATGAAAGCAGGTGTGTACTTGTACTACTCACTCAGAAGTCTGTTCGGCTATATTACTAGAGACTATAACAAACCCAGTTCATCTCTAGTCCGGATGTGACAATAATTGGGCACTAGCAAAGCTGCACTGAATTGTTTTATTTCCCTCAGACTTAATAACAATTCTGTACAACTGGTCTGAATGTTGTAACTGTACTCAAAATTTAAGTCGAAAACAACCATAGGGGGGGAGGGTGGGTGGGGGGAAACCCAAACAAAAAATTTCTTTCTGTCCAGATTCAGCTCGATCACAGCTCTGGACACAACAAAGTTCCTGCAACAAAACATTTGGACATATCTAAGTGTATTCATACTGACTGCTGAAGACTGTGAATAAATATGAATGGGCTGACTGTAGTACTACTACTACTCAAATAGGGAAGTGCTGGTGACCTGAGACAGGATGATGCGTGTGTTCTTTTGTTATGAATGAACATAGGAAAAAGCTAGTTACCATCTTAAATCCTGTGACAACTAGAACTTGCAAAAAACAACTTCCTGAAGAAGTAATGCAAATAACTTCTTGAAGGTCTCACCTTAAATCTTGTTTCATGTGTATAACTATTAATCTCTTCGGCTGAGCTGAAATCCTGTAACAACTACAACTTTGCGAAAAAAGCACCTCCTGACTGTCTCCACTTAAATCTTGTGTCATGCATACACCTATAAAATCTCTTTGGCCTGATCCTGTTTTATAGCAATGTTCAAGGGTGGTCCCCACAATTGCCCCATGCCTCCCCCTTCTCCCCCTGCATGTAGGTATGTCATTCCTTTTCTGCGGCTGCCGCTAAGGACCAAGTAGGCAGCAGCCTTTTTTTTTGGCTGGCTACAATAGCCGAAAAGAGAAGTTAAAACCAGTGTTTTTGTTTTTGTTTTTGTTTTTCAATTTTGTGATGTTGCTTAGGTGGCAAGCATCCAAATATATATTTAGCCAAATATGGCGATAGTCAAAATATGAAACAAAAAAAGCACCCTTTCATATTGCAAGAAATTGTGGTGATTGTTGGCAATTTAATAAAGAAAAAAAAAGTTTTTCAGTGTTCTTTCCTCCCACCCTCCCCCCCAAGAAACAGGGAATTTTTTGGCTACATACTTCACCCATGTTGTAGGCAATCTGGCAATGTTTTTGTAGATTTCAGTCAAGTTCTAGCTATTGAAAATCTCAAAAAAGACACTTGATTTCAGTCAGTGATTGTTTTGTAGTGAATTTTCACCTGTTTGAAAAAAACCATGGTTAAGTTGTAGGTAAATTTGGCTAAACCTTCCTATTGATGGTTGGCACTTGCGCTACATGGCAAAATTGACAAAAGGGTGCAGGCCACTGACTGACGAAGGTGGTGGATCAGCAGTTGGCTTTCTCTTGTACACAATTCGACTCACAGAGCACGTGAAGAAAAAGCAAACAAGCAAACAAAAAGAGCCTGGCCCATAATTAAGACGTTCTAACATTAGAATCACCCATGTTTTCTTCACATGTAGTAGTAGTTTCCTCATGCTAAAACATGGTATGAACCTTTTTATCCTTATTATTGCAATTCTCATATAAAGTAACAAGTTGAGTTTGAACGAAATAGTAAACAAGCTATCATTTCTCTTATGTTGAAGGTAGTTAGCAAACGTAAGTATACATCCATAATATACCTTTACCTTCTCATCTATAGCTTGTTTGATCACCTATATACCATATAGACTTGTTCATAAGTTTGGACAACATGTTTGGACAATATGTATCGTTTACAAAAATTTATTTAAAATTTTTCAAAGGTGTAATTAAAATGAAACTACATAACTTTCTCCCCATTGTGAAATTACATCCTTCAAAATGAAACCTATAAAATTCATTAATTATATTAGAATCCTTCTTTCCCCCCATTGGCCTAAATGGCTTTTCTGAATATTCTAACATGAACATCAAGGTCAGTCCTTGGAATAGAAATGGGGTAGGGTAAAGATTTTTTTATTAAAAAAGGCACTAGGAATAAGGCTAACATGTATTAGATACCATGATGAATGCTATGCATTTAAAAAAGATCCCATCCAAGGTCCTCTAATAAGTACATTATCTTTTCCTATAGGTCCTCCCCCTCCATATGGTCCACTACCATTAAGAGGTCCATTGCCATGAACAAGGGGTCCACTACCACCATTAAAAATTCCTTTTTCGATAGGTCCACTACCACCTCTAAAAGGTCCTTCCCCAGGAGGTCCAATGTCATTGTTAAATAGTACATTATCTTGAGGTAGCTTACAATGTGACCTCTAATTCTTGATTGATTATTTTCCAAATGGGTTTGAAACTTCTCCTCATGGGGGTCCCATTGTTGAATTCCTCCTATCATTCAAAGCAAATTCACCTTTATTTAGCTGTCCTTCATCGCCGGGTCCTCCTCCAATCACTACGATTCTTATCATTGAAATTGTTGATGCTATCCATTGTGAATGTGGTCTTGAGTAAACAAGACTAAAATGTCCACCAAAATAAGGGTGACTTATCATAGGCCATGGGGCATGGACTCCTCTTGAAGTTGCAAAATTATGGCCATATGAAAGAAATTATGTTATTTGGTTTGGGAATACATTTTCAATATTAAAACTATTAGATTTCTATCCCATGATATTTTGGTAATTATAGGTGGTACTATAACAATATTAAGTAGACGTAAATTCATTTCAAGAAATTATAGTATTGTAATCAACACATCAACTATTGAAGCTAGAAGTACAATGACTTGGAATGGAAGTCAAGAAAGAACTATGGTGGAACTTGAAACAAGGCTGACCATGGCAGTTACTAGAATTTTTTTGTGGCAGTCCTTATCCATGAGGATTATCCTTGAAGAAAGACCATTGGCCCACCATTCAAACTTTATTATCTCAAAACTACTATAGTCCATCAAAATGTTTTTGAAGTTACAAAATTTCATCCTCCCAAGCTTGTGAACTAGACAAAACAATCTAGTGGTACCAAAAATAATGTTTTTTAATAAGGTCCCAAATAGTTTCCTAAAAAGTCTTTGATTTTGATCCCATAGAAATCCTTTCTGGTAAGGTCCTTCCAACTTGTTTTGGTATTGAATATCCTTCTGTTTTCAATGCTAGTTTTTGGTAATCACCTCCAACTTTTCCGTTTTGCCTCTATGGAACATAACCACATGTGCCAACTCCATTTTCAATAGTTGCACTCCTTGGCTCTTCAAAGGTCCACCTTGGGCACTTTCTTGCAAAACTTCCTCTAGTTTTTTTCATGCTCCCTATTGGCATTGAACTAGCATATTGTTGCAAAACAAATAAAGACATTTTTGGTTTTTGGGATGTTTTAGTATGAATCTTAATGAATAAAAAAACCAAAGACAAAATCACTTTGCAAAGAAAAAATCACTTTTCCAATGGAGACAAATAGTTCCAACCAAAACTCTCAAATTAAAAGTTACTAAACCAAAAAAAAATTGGTTTTTGTATCCATGGTGCAATCATCAAATGTTAAAGCTACTTGATAATAGTCCAAGTTTTTGGAAAAAATAAATTATAAGAACAAGAAATGAAAATACAATTTTGCAATTTCAAAGTGAAAAATAGTCACAACAAGGAAATTTTTGAAGTGGTAGTGTAAATAGACTATTGATTTATTATGTGATCTTAAAGTAACAACATTTAGTATGAAAAACAATAACCTTTGAACATTCACTTTTCTACTTCTTTGAAACAAATATAATTTTGAAATGTAAAAAAAAAAAGGTAGTGGAAAAAATGACTTCAATTTAATACAAGAATTTGAATTACACTCAACATCAAAATACAATAAACAAGTTATGTTGATCTTAGCCAAACCCAACCTTTAAGTACATAAAAAATAATAGTGCAAATCTCAGTCAAAATCATTGATCCCATTGAAAAAAAAAAAAAAATTGGGTGAAAATACACTATAGGTGGCCCAAAATTATAGTCACAAATTCATTTTTTTGTAATGCATGGACACCATATCTTGGATTATTTTTTTGTTTTCAATACGCTTGATTTGTTTTATACTTAAGTTAATAAACTCTTCAAAAAATCAAAGAATTTGAACATATGGGATATATTGTCAACAAAATAATACATGGCACAAAATATGAAAAAATGCATATATATATTTAAAAATAGAGTTGTGGGTGGAATTTTTTGTGGTGAATGATATTGATATACATCAATTGAATCTAAGAACATTTAGGAGTTGAAATTTTTTGGTTGAAAATTCTCTTAAAAATGTGTATTTTGCACTTGTTGAATTATAAAGGCATAACAGTCTTGTTTTTACAAGAAAAAATCATTACCTCGTGAAAAAGGAGGAAATCTTATAAGTGCACATTACATTGTTTTTTTCAATTTTCTTTTGTATGGTCACGTTTCATGAATCACACGCATGAAAATTTAAAAAAACATTATTAAGAAAATGTGTTATATATGTTGTGTAGATGATTTTATCCAATCCTGTTCATATAATTGTTGGATCAAAATGATTATAGAGTTTCAAAATGTTACCATGCACATTCTAAATATTTTTGTTTGTGATTAGGATTGTCAAATAATGTCATCAAGATTTTATTTATTCTATAATATAATACTTGTGATACATCACCTTCTTTGAATGAAAGTGGGTGACCCATAACATGTTTTCACCCTTCCTAAAGTATTTCATAAACTAGTAGAAGTAAATCCTATCTATAGTCAAGAAATCTTAATGCATAGTTTGTAGCTTATCATGATTTTTTAATATTAAAATAAGCATTATTTATAGCAACCAACTTCTAATAAGGCTTCAGACCTTCTACCACTACAAAGTTAACTACTTTAACTATTTTTTTTCATATTCGGGTTGTGACAACCTCTAAGTTAACTATTTTTTTTCATCCTCGGGTTGTGACAACCTCTAAGTTAACTATTTTTTTTCATCCTCTAGTGGTGACAACCTCGGGTCACCACTTAGTGTAGTTAGTGGCGTTTTAGTGGGTTTAGATTTTTAGTGGTAGAAAGTTTGTAAGGCTTTCAAAAATACAAACCTAATAGTAAATTTGGTAATGAGTTTTCGATATTAAGATCTCATAATCAAAATTGGTAACAAAGTTTATGTACAACAAATCCTAACAATTTTTTCTAACCTTTAGCATCCAAGCAAATACATCTTTAAATTATGTTAATGTTCAAACCTTTGATTTCCTCCATATAAATAGTGGATAGTGATGCACTAACTAGTAGTATAGTACTAGTTAGCACATCATTATCCATTATTTATGTATATATTTTAGGGTTTTTTTTACTCATTAAATTAACCTTGGTCAATCGTTCATGAGTTGCTAAAGTCCATGCTATAATTTATTTGTTTTTGTGGTGACATTTGTAGCCTCATCTAATATCATCAATATTTATTTCAATTCATGATGATAAGACGATACTAGATAGCTAAACACTTCAGATGGTTGCATCTTTCCATAAAAGGCGTACGGTAAAAAATTGAACTCATTGGAACTTAATTCACCCACTTGCCACAAATGTAGGACAACTTCATAAAGGTGTTACTCATCATTATCAGTGAGGCCAACTTCACAATCATTATCATCCAAATTACATGGTTTCTTGGAAGGGGAAATAGAAGTTTTCTTCGACATGCTTGTCTAATAGTTTTATATTTTGTAGTAATGGTTAGAGGATTATTACCCAATCATGGTAATGATTGGCTTGTTTTAGCCAAGGTCTTCCCAATAGCATGGAATAAGCTTATTAAATAGGTTTTCCATTTGTAATATTGTCACAAAATCTTTATAAGTACATTTTCCTAGTTCAATTTTCAAGTTGCATATTAACCCAATCGGATACACTTTCCTTTGGTTAATCATTTGTACATTGAAAGGAGTAAATTGAAGTTTCCTTGATCCTAACTTCCTTCTTAGCACATTCGATATGATATTCACATTAGATCATCTATTTAATAATGCATCTTGGAGTTCATGTTTTCCCACATGCATTTGAATAATTGACATAATTTCATCAAAAATTTCACTTCTAGTACTACATATTCAGTAAGCATCAGTGACAAAATCATTTCTTTGTTTTGACAAACCTTGAACATAAATAATTTAAACTAAGGACATATATCTATCAAATGTCTTAATTTAACTTCTGATTTCATGTCCATATATAATTTGTCTCCTTGGACATTTCAATTTTGAATACTATTATTTGAATCTAAAAATTGACATTTCAATTGTGAACATTTTTATTTAAATTCAAAAACTAAAACTAAACATAATGGCTAAACCTAGTGGTTAAATTTAGCGACTTAATGTAATGGCCGAACATAATTGTCAAACATTGGCTAAACCTAATGATTAAATCTAATGGCTAAACATATTGGTTATATTTAGTTGATAAACATAATGGTTAAACTTCATAATTAAACTATGGTTAAACTTAATGGCTAAATTTAATGGTTAAACATAATCACTAAACTTAGTTGATAAATCTAATGGTTAAACTTAATGACTAAATATAGTAATTAAACATAATGATATTTAAACATTTGTTGAACATAGTGACTAAGATTAATAGCTAAATTTAATGACTAAACACAATGACAAAACTTTGGTGAAACAATATGGTCAAATTTGGGTTAAACATAATGTTTAAACCTTGGTTAAACATAGGTTCAACCCAACAATTGAATCTAGTGGTTCAACATAGTGATTAACATTTGGTTAAACATAGGTTAAACCTAATGGTGAAACATAATGGTTAAACCTAGGTTAAACCTAATGGGTAATTTAATATTTAAATATAGTGGCTAAACCTAGGCTATACCTAGTGGCTAAATTTAAGTTACACTTAGTGGCCAAATCTAATTGTTGAACTTAGGTTAAACCTAGAGCCAAATCTAATGGTTAAGCATAGTGGCTAAATTTAATGGCTAAATTTAAATTAAACTTAATGACTAAAATTTGTCTAAATTTTGGGTAAACCTATTTATTAAACATGGTGGCTAAACTTAATGGTTACATTTAATGGCTACAGTTCATGGCTAAACTTAGGTAGGTTGGTTAGTAAGTAAGTAGGTAGGTTACATGAAGGTGAAAAAATATAGGTAGGTATTTTAGTAAGTAGGTGAAGAAATATAAGTAGTTACACATATAGGTAAGTAGTAGGTAGGTGGGCGGATGGATAACATGTAGGTAAATAAATGGGTGAATAGGTAGGAAATAGATACATGAGGTACATACATAGGGCTTGTAGATCATGTCACATTTGACTAAAGATCATTGGCCATATTCATTAAATGTTCAACTTGATTAAAAAACATTGGCTATTTTTATTCAAGTTGTACAACTTGATTATATTTATATAATCAAATAAACCATTATACTCAAGTTGATAAGTAAAAGAAACATGTGTCATTTAAGCCCATAGCTTTTAGTTAAAATGTACGTGTCCATAGTAAAAAATAACAAATTAGTCAACTTGAACCTTTTTAAAAACCATGATTTGTAATAGTGTTTCATCAACTCCCATGAAATTGATTAAAGGAAGAAAATCATCCCCAATATGGTTGCCAAATGAAAGTGATAAAATTTATAAGTTTTTTGAACAATTTATCATGATTGGGTTATTACCCATTCAATTATCCCAAACAACACGTGCCAAAATAATTAGGGCAAAATTTTCATTATAAGGATGATTCTTTTAATGTATATATTTATTTAAATTATTTATATGTATCATAATCAAGATCATTTTGAATATTTCATTTAATTTTCTATTGTAGAGCTACTTTTATCACTTGGATTACCATCACCATCTTGACATGGGTTTGATTGATAAAACATCCTTTACATCTTGCCTATTGCTTTCTATAATGACCATAATTGATGTACACATCTTTTTTTCACACACATCAAAAATGATAATTCCATGATAACAATTTCAAAAATGGTAAAAAATCAAAAGCTACAGCTTTTCAAAACTATTTTTTAATACTATTATGTAATCAATTATAATTACTTTTGGCTATCCATTTATATCATAAATATCTTGTAAAGGTTGAAAATGCAATCCTTGAACATTATAGTCCTCAAGAAAGCAATGTTGAGGAAACTAGTTCAACTTTTTACTTTTAGTAAAAACTATTATTACCTATTAATTTCACTACAACTATTCAAATAATAGTAAACAATTATGCAAAGAAAAAAGGAAGAGGGTAAGGTTTATCATTTAAAAACAAACCTATTGTCCTAATTGTAGGTCATTCTTGTAGTGTGAAAAAAAGGAAGTATAAAAAATAAGCAAATGAAATAAAAGGGACTGGGAATTAGTGACCTTCCAAACCTTTATGGTACCTTTAGTGCATCATAATGGAGTCTAGTGGGTTTGTCGGCCTTTCATAGTTATTATCTAACCTTTACAATGCATGCAAACCCTCTAGTGGTGTTGTCTACTATTTACAAACCCTCTAGTCGCATTGCCTACCATCTATAATCCCCTTGCAAGCCTTCTCAATGTTGCTTATTGTTTATAGCCACTACAAGCCTTTTGTAGTTATTGCCTACCATTTGTAGTAGTCCCATTTATCATGTAGATTTCAACCTTCAAGTCTAATCCCTTCCTATTGCCATATATCGGTTGTTACCTTCATGTGGCAACAATAGACTTCCCATTTTAAAAACTAAAACATAGTATACATTTTTATTACTTTTGTAGAAGAAACAAAGAACCACTATATAAATGTCACAAAACATTACGAGAACTTAGAGTATACTACCTTCTCTCATATTCTAATACATTTTAAGATAAAAAGAATTCCAACAAGACATCAAGTTATTATGTCAACCATTTCCCATCGAAATAACACAAGTACAAATACAATTCCATGCTCCTCCGCCCCCCTTCTAATGTTACACATATAACAACTCTTTAAGAGAACTCTCATAACACCAACTCCAAACTACAACACCATCCAATGGAATAAAATCCCTTTAAATTCTCTTTTCATCCTCCTTTCTCACAAAACCATACAAGGCCCATATTGACCCCATGAAAATAGGTCCTTATCCTAACCCTTTATAGGAATCTCCTAAATGATTGGGTGGATTACAACCAACCATTCACCAACATGAACTCATTAATTCCATTAGCTTCTTGTCAAGGACGCGAAGATACATAAGAACAAAGGCCAAAGGACAAGTGTAAGTTTAATTTTCAAACAAGGAACAAAACAAGATTATGTGATTCAAAAATAAAAACATGAAAATTAAAAACAAGAACATGAGATGTGCAAAACCAACATGGAAATGGATCTTTATTATGTTAACATATGCAAACATGAACATGAAACAAACATGAAAAGGATATGGTGTAAGATCATGCTTAAGACTAATGTTGAACAGATCGAAGGAAACGAGGGGCTTTATTTTTATATGTATCCTTTTGGGAATTTAACTCAACGAAGCTTCCAAATAGGTTTATATGTGTGCATCAAATAATTATTATTATTATAACCTTTTAAACTCAAAGTCAACTATGAATTAATTAAAACGTAATTGAAAGTTAACTTGGACTTAACTAAAAATAAACTAATAGTTAACTAAAAATGAACTAAAATCTAACTATAGTCAATTGAAAGTGAACTATGAGTCAAGTGAAAATGAACTAAAACTTAACTAGAAGTTAACTAAAAATGAAGTGAAACTAAAATGAAAAGTTAGGTACAAGTGTATTACAAGTCATGGATGATCATTCAAATGAATGAATTCCATGACACTTCACCTCTTTAGTAAACGACGATAAGTCTACCACTAGTAATTAACTTGTTGCTATAATGCATATGGCACTAATCAATCTATGAATTTTTACCCCTTAACGTCACTTATGTTGGCTATCTACAACATTTAGTTTGATTAGCTATAACATTCAATAAAAATGACTTTGATTATTTTGAGGTTTTGGCTAAATTATTATGTTTGGTTGTCCTTTAGATTAATTGTTGAGTTCAACTACTTCTTGAGTTCAACTAATCTTCATTTCTTAACAATTTAACTATTGACCCTTGAAATGAATATTTTTTTGTTTTAGTTGTTTGTTTTGGCAACATGACCCACTTTAATTATCAACTATTCAAGAACTTTTCAATGGTCTAAAAAAGCCCAATTTGAACAATGTTTGACCTTTCCAACATTGTTCCAAAAATTTGAAACACCCTAGGACTCCCAACTCCGAAAGCGGAGATTCACTTGGCAATGTTGGGACCTATTCTCTTACATTCTCCCATGTTTGTGAAGGTGCATTTGAATTCTAGGACAACTTGACCTCTAGGTGGACTCATTTCCTTTGCCATGCCCCAACCTCAGTTGCAAGCCCAAAGTTAAGGTTGTGACATTAAAACCTTGGTAGATAAATCATATTGGTTGTGCATTCAAAGATTCAATTGAATTGATATACCTAAAACAATACTAACCTCATACTTGTTTGGAAGTAACATGAAATAATATTAATTTCATATTGCTTATTATAACATGGTAAGGACATGAAATAATACTATTTTCATATTAGGGTTATACCAATATCAAATATAGACTTGCTTGGTATTGGCCATGGACCCTAATACCATTTTTTAAATAAAAAATCCAATACTAATACCCCATTAATATGAAAATTTTGAAAAATCCGAAATCAATACCTAGATGATGGGTCCAAGAATGCTAATAGTAGCCAAAGGCACCCCCTTAGGTGACTTTATTTTGAGATACTATTGAAATATTTTAGAAACATTTGAAAAAATCCTTAAAATTTTGGAACAATATACATTTAAAATCATTATGCTCTAATGTTAAATTTTACACTATTTTCAAAAAAATTTACAAGTCTTTAAAAACAGTAGTTATAACTACTTTCAAAATATTCTTGAATATTTTCTATTCATTTAGACTATTTTCATATATATATGTTCTTATGGTATATAATGGACGATGTTGCTATATAAGTAAATTCAAAAATTTAGTTACCAATTTAATACATGAATATAAGAATGATTACAATTGCTTTTGGCTCCTCTTAACATGCTTAAACCTTGTTATGAAATTTTAAAAAAAGATCCAACAACAGTACTAAGCTTGTATGTTCCAAAGTCGATACTTACCTGACACTAAATTTAACCATCGATTGAGTAAATTGAGAAACCATTATTCTACCTAGTCTCTATGACATGTTTGAATGAAGAAAAAAGGACGATGGATTTAGGGCTAAAGAGGTTAGGTGAAAGGTCTTCTTACTAAACTTTCAATCTTAAAGCATTTATAGCGGCATGACGAAATGGAAATATTGCTCAGTAATTTTAACAAGTAATGTTATTTTAACTATTTGCCTCTCCCCCACCCATGAACAATGAAGACGACACTATATACCGAATGCAAATAGCAAGTTCAGCAGGTATCTGCCAAGTAATTAATTTGGAAAAATAACGTTTAGCACATAAAATAATTCCAATAGATGCTTCATTTTCCTTTACAAAAATTGTTAGGGGAAATTTTTCTATAATAAATATTTTGGCACCTCTAATATAATATAAAACCCAACTATACATTGTAGGGTACTCTTAATTAGCAGCTAAAGGCCAGAAGTGGACCAATAAGGGTGACCGACCAATGAACAGTTGTCAACATGTGGTCAATGAGTTATGGGCAGCCTACCAAAAAATCATTTCTTTTTGGTCAGGTGTTTTGGAAGTGGGCCTCATTCTAGGAAAAAGGCTTGATTTGAACTAGGGCTATTGGCTGGAATTTCTTCAACTCTGGGGAAAAGTCATTGGGCGATGGGCACATGTATTACAAAAGCTTCAACTTGGGCGGTACTGTAGTGGTGAGCACACTTGCATAACAATATGTTCCAATAGCATGATGAGGTCGCAAAAAGGTCCAAAGCTGCAACAGGTGAAGGAGCACCAACTGTGAAATGTGCAAGCCTTGGCTGCATCAACATTCAGCTAGGTTGAAAGTTGACGCTGCCCTAACACTAATGAAGTTTCTGCCCGATTCCAACCCCGCCTCTGGGGGATTTACAATTATGTTATGTGGTGGGTGGGGGCTATGCTTTACGTACATGACACATGAAGAACTAAAGGTCTGGAATGATTTTCGAAGAAGTGGAAGCTGCTGTTGAGGCAGAATTTGTGATGACATCAACCTGATGGAAACAGACCCTAAATGCTGAGCACCTCAGGGAAACTTTTTTGATCCCCCACGTCATAACAGTCAATTTTAACTGCAGCCCAACTTTTTATGGCCCACTGCCGTCGGAATTTCCTCTTGGCTTCGAGGCCCTGGATAAAGAATGTGACTTGGCTGCCAAGTGATAAGCCCCCTCAAGGGTGCTTTGATTTTGGCTTGGCGGAGTATGTTATTAAAGTTTATTTTTTAATGCTTCCTAAGTGTCCCTAACTCCACCCGTGCTTGGTAGTACATCATCCTGCAAATTAAAATTAGATGAAGAAAAGTCAAAACATGCTTGTTTGGCTCAGCAAAATGGTTTTGCCCCCAACATTTTTACACAGTTTGCAGAGGCCAATCAAGGGTCCAACAAAGTCTAACACCTGCCAAAGAAAAGTGTAATAGATATGATTTGGCTGCTCTCTGTTTCTGATTGGCTAATCATAATGATTGATCTATGTGGTTTATTATTAGTAATCGCCCGCCCACTGTTTTCCTTCCAAAATTTTGTCAAGTAGGTGGACTGGATACCAAAGAAATGAGCCACAGTTGGCTACAGGTCAGAAAGGACAGTAAATGTTTTGGAATCCTGCCTAGTTCTCGTGACTTATAGGAAATCACTGTCAAAATCTGGGGAATTTTAAATTATCTTCTTTCTAAATCTGGTGACTTTTGTATATTTTTTCCCAAAAATGCTTTTATAGAATTCATACTGAATTTTTTTTGTCATTACGATACAAAAATTCGCCAAAAGAATGAAGAAACACTGCTCCCACCTATTTGCAATTCCAATTTTAGTTTTATGGATGGGGTTAGAAAAAATTAAAAAACCAAACTTGGATGTGAGAAATATTTTTGCAGGGTCACATACTAAGCACGGGTGGGGATGCTAAGTGTACAAATTCACTTGTTTCATGCATTAGTGTAATTTTTTTAGAATGTTCTACAATGACACTGGTCCAATTCTATTATTAACACCTTAAGAGCATCTCCACTGGTGCTCAGTAGTCACTCTGGATAATAAAATTAAATGTCTAAGTTTAGCTGTTATTTTTTTGGCAACCCCACCAATAAAACTTTGGAACTGCATATATGTGGGAACTACTAATAGCAAACCACCTGGACCAATCATTTTGATCGACCAATTCAGAAATATGGAGCCGCATTCAGGTCCAATTTCTTACACGCATTTTTGGAGGTGCACAACTGTGTTGAGCCTTCTACCAGCCATGGCAAGCTGCACAAAGTTTCAGACCTTCTACCACTAAAAATCTAAACCCACTAAAACGCCACTAACTACACTAAGTGGTGACCCAAGGTTGTCACCACTAGAGGATGAAAAAAATAGTTAACTTAGAGGTTGTCACAACCCGAGGATGAAAAAAAATAGTTAACTTAGAGGTTGTCACAACCCGAGGATGAAAAAAAAAGTTAACTTAGAGATTGTCACAACCCAAGGATGAAAAAAAATAGTTAACTTAGAGGTTGTCACAACCCGAGGATGAAAAAAAGTAGTTAACTTAGAGGTTGTCACAACTCGTATATGAAAAAAAATAGTTAACTTAGAGGTTGTCACAACTCGAGGATGAAAAAAAAATAGTTAACTTAGTGGTTGTCACAACCCAAGGATGAAAAAAAAAATTGTTAACTACTGTAGTGGAAGAAGTCTAAAAAATTTCTACTAGCAACCTTGCAGACCTTCTACCAGTAAAATTTTTTGGCACTAAAATGTCACTAACTACACTAAGTGGTGACCCGAGGTTGTCACCACTAGAGGATGAAAAAAAATAGTTAACTTAGAGGTTGTCACAACCCGAGGATGAAAAAAAATAATTAACTTAAAGGTTGTCACAACCCGAAGATGAAAAAAAATAGTTAACTTAGAGGTTGTCACAACCCGAAGATGAAAAAAAATAGTTAATTTAGAGGTTGTCACAACCCGAGGATGAAAAAAAGTAGTTAACTTAGAGGTTGTCATAACCCGAATATGAAAAAAAAAGGTTAAAGTAATTAACTTTGTAGTGGTAGAAGGTCTGCAAAGTTCGTTCGGAAAAACCAATTTCTTGAGCTAAACCTGCACACTTTGACTTTTTCACAATAAATTTTATTGGCTGGAGTCACATACTAAGCATGGAGACGCTCTAAGAGGTTAATAATAGAATTGGATAACTGTCATTGTAAAAAGATTCTAAAATTTTGTACACAAATGCATGAAACAAGTGAATCCACCAATCAGAGGTGGATTAGCATGATGCATGCTGCCCACCTGTTCCCTCTGCCGCCCATTTTTGCAACAAACTGTACCTTATTGTCCTCTCATGTGATCCTCTTTAGGCACACACCCCTACATTTGAGAGGTCATTGCACGCCCTTTATTTTTTTCCATCATACTACACTCAAAAAAATTGGCATGGACGTGAGCATGCCATGTAGAGAGCCTATGAGAACCATCCACGTGGCAGAAACACTTTCCAAATAAGTTCAGCTTTTGGCTTATCAGGCGTTTAGGTGCGAATCATTTATTTATATTCTGTCACACATATCAGTTTTCCAGTGACACGTGCTGGAGCTCAAAGAAAGTGTGGAGACCAATCAATTCTGTGCCGGTTTCTGGAATCTCTTCACGTCCTCACAATGACCTGTCACAGATTTGGAGGGCGCCTTAAATCCATAATATTTCCTCACACTGGTGACTATCATCCATTTCTGGATGGATGATTTCCTAGTATATTAGGGCGGCTTCCTTATTCTAGTAACTCCCCTTACCTACCCCATATCCCTTCCACTTGTTATTCCTTGATTTATGAAATTTCTGGACCTAAAAGGTGGAGCCGCACATCACCAAACACGTACTTATCACTGAACAATTTCCTATATTTTCCTCATTCATTAACCAAATTGAGTGACTTTGTGCCATTGGACTTGCAAATGTTCTTTTGAGCATCAGAAGTAAGTGAGCAATGCAGAAAACATAGGAGACTATGAGTGATGATTTGCTTCAAATCTTTTGAAAAAATAGCTCTAGACCCCTCTAGTTCTGCCCCTATATTTTTGTCATTTTTAGTCCGTTTTGAGTGATTTAAAACCTGATGAGTGCCCCAACTAGGGCTTTATAAAGCTTATTTCTATTCTAGGGCAAAAGATGCAACAATCAAAAAACTTTTAAGCTCGAAATTCTCGTCTGTTTTAATTTGCCCATCACTGAACACTGAACTCCCTTACATCAAACACCCCATATCTTCCCCGTTCCTCTATCCAATTGAGCAATTTTTGTGGTGCCAGAAGTGCTAAGTGAAGGACTACAAATGTTCTTTTGAACTTCAGATGCAGAGGAACAATGTGTGAGTTCTTAGATGTTCATTCACCAGCTTATCTACTACCCTATTTTTGTTTGGTGTAAGAACTTACAAATCATTATAAGGAGTATGCTTTGTTAAGTTTCCACATATAAATATTCTTATTATAAGATTGAAAAATGTATAATGACCAATGTCTTTTTGATCAAATTTGTGTTGGAGTCAAAGTGGCAATCAACCACAAGAAGATTTAGCCAAATTTATCTATAAGTGAGATATGAAAGTTAAAAATTTTAAATGCTCCTATTTTTTTGCAACCTTTGAACAAAGTGTAGATTTTTGGCAATTTCCCTTAATTCATTTTGGATTTTGGTGATTGAAAATACCAAAAATCTCTTCATTTTTTAAATTTAAATTTGAACTTCGCTGTATGGTGAAATCACATTGGTAAAAAAAAGGCTGATGGTGAGAGGCCAAGATACCATGGTGGAATCCTTAGGAATTAAGTTCATAAGAGGATTTGTAGCAATTGGCAGGTAACACAAGGGTAGAGTAATCTTAATCACATGTAAACCACTACTTAGGCTCAAAATTCCCTTTGGTTTGTGGAGGTAATTCAAAACATGAATGGGAGGCTAGTGGGAGGGGGGCTACATTTGTGAACTTCCTGTGACAAGGGAGCACGCGATACATCTATCTATTAAGGTAGTTTAAAACATTTTTAAAAAAATCATCTTACTTATACATGCTTTAAACACTTGATATCTTTGTTAAAACAAAGCAAACTTATGAAAAAAAAACCTTTCCTGCAAGAAATATGATGGCATTCTTCCCCTTTGCACCCTACACTTCTCTTCACGTTTGGCACAAGCCATTGTTGTCAAGCATGATGGCCTTGTTCCTCCTTTGCACCCTACATTTCCCATACCATGAATAGTCTCTGTGCTCCCAACCCTTGGCTATCATACTTTGTGCTTGTACTGTATAATATTGTAATAATATTCAACACCAAATAATTCACAAAATGTCAAGCCCACAAATAAATAAGAAATTACTAGTGCATGCTGAAATATTTGAGAATTTAACTCTATCTTGGGGGGGGGAGGACCGGGGGGTGGATCCACTATCCCCAGCCTCTAAGTTACTATTACAAACACATAATATAAGGCATCCTTTGTGTAGTCATTCTTCAATTGTTGAAATTCTCAATTATTAAATTTGAGATTGCCAAAACTCATTTTAATAAATAAATAATTTGGCAAGAACTACTCATTGTTAGTTGTATGTATGGTATTCATGGTAACCTGCAGGCTATCCTGTACTCACCATAATACTACTTTTGGGTACCTAAAGTGTAGGATAATGAGTTTCTGCAGGAGACCTAAAGTGTCCTCTGAAGTGGGAAAATTTATTGGAGTGCTTTCCATTGTTTCAGCATGTCTTTTGTATCTGGGAGTCTGTACCCCAAAACACAACAATGACCAGTTGTGATACCTTACCCTAAGGTCAGTTTCGTCATGAAATAATCCTCAAAATAATGAAATGAATTTTTGTGAAAATATGAAGTTGGCATGTTGAAAATCATCATCATTATCATAGGCTTACACTCTGAATGATTTCACTACTCATGTGACAATATCATAATAGATCATGGATTTATTTTTTAAAATCAAATTAGAAAAACACATTATTTTTTTGAAAAAAGAAATTATTCATTTTGTCAATGTGGAAACTGACCCTAGGCTATGGTAATGGCAAAACAAAAGGGTGAAAAAGCATGTGGATCACATTTCCATGGTCATTCCAAAAGTAGTATTATGGTGAACAACATACTTAGATGAAGTGTTGTTGGCTGTGCCTACCAAGGCAAGGAGATTGTGTTTAAATTCATTAGAGAGTATAGTAGCTTAAGGGATTTTGGCCCCTAAGTAACAGGTCTATTTTTGTATGAGGATTTTTGAAAGATGATATTTTGGCTTGAGTTGAAACTTGAAATTAGTTTTAGAGTTATAATATCTTGTGGAATTTGGTTTCTTTTAGAGGATTTTTTGAAGATTATATTTTTTCATGATGAAATTTATGAGTTTCCATTTGCATTGAGATAATTTCGGCACCACTGCAGCAGCACAAGGATATGTGCACTAATATTGAATTGGAAGGTTGTAGAGATGCTTCACAAGCATAAAAGTCCAAGTTGAAGGCACAAGGTCACTTGGTTTCCTTCTGGTCAATCTAGTTTTTAAGTGTCCCCTCCAAACCATGGATTAGAAAAACCAAAAGGATCTCATGTGATTGACTTAAATGATGTTAGTGCATAAAACCGTGAAACACATGATGTAAAGTCTTATTTTTTCTAAGAAACCCAAACTTAGAAAAAATTAACTTCACAAATCAAAGGGTGATTGTGTGAAACTGTCAAGCCTGCCTTTTGGTGATGATTCTAAACCCATTTTTGGCTCTACCTTGGAGAAAATACTTTGGAAAGTTCAATGCCACTTCTACCACCGAAACTCTGTTTAATTTGCAATGTGGACTTATATTATAACAATGTATACAATACTTGTCACCCAGGCTTGCTTTACATAGTCAGGGCCTCTGACCATGGGAAACCTGAGAGCACTCAAAACTCATCCCATCAAAAATTCAATAATCATTTAGGTGTGAGCCCATGCTCTCAAGTGCAGTGTATAGTGAAAATAGACTTTGTTGAGGCAACTTAACATTAGAACATGAAATAGGTGAAGTTTGTTAGACCATGAAACATTATCCATAAGCTATCACTTAAGTAAGATTCTATGTCAGTTTTTCATTTGCTTCCATTTCTTTGGTCCCTTTGCCATTCAAGCTTTGTGTAAAGTGAACTCATATCTTAATAGTCCTATTCCTCCGATTGTAGATTTTCTATTTGAATGGTCATGGGTTTTCAGGTTTTAGTGTAAAGGGGACTTGATATTCAATCCTAACTAATCTTTTAATTTTGCAATGATGACTTTGGGTGTATAACCTTATTTGATTACAATTTTACAGTTATCCATAGAGTACCCTAAACTGTGGGTACTGGGACCCAGTTTCATCAAAACTTGGGACGAAATGAGATTTCAGGATGAAAATATTACACATGAAAAACAGGGAACCAAATTAGATTATCTCACCCAAATTTGTCCTCTGGGGAGTTTCCCACCCAGTTTTGGATTTGCCCTACCTGTACCTTGATGCTGCTCATGTTTTTCATTAAATCAAGCCTTATCAGAGTAAAATCCTGCAAATCTTCTGAATTGATACCCAGTTTCATGGAAACAGCGCCCAATTTGCTCACTTTACAGCTACAATCAAACTAGGGATGAAAGAGGGATTAGAGGGTCAAACTAAGGACCAAATACGGGATGAATTTACAGATAACTTTATTAATGTATAAGTATTACATTAAAGTTATCCGTAAAGTCATGAAAAGACGGCACCGGAAACCCCTGTTTGGTCATGTAGGGGATGAGACTTCAAAAAACAGGACAAGAAAGTACACTAGGCTTTTAAGGGGGCATGAAACTCTGTTTAGCAGCAAATTTGGTGCTAAACTGAGTTTGCCTTGTCCTTGCTTTTCCTGAATGCCTTCAACCAGTCACTGCTGCTGGTTTGTGCACTGTAGCTATAAATGTTCTCACACCTCGTGCATTTAATCCTGAGTCTCAGTATTTCATACCCTTTGTTTTTTTAATTCATGATTTTGCAGACAACAGCAAGGTGGGGATGAAGCATCACATGAGGGGTGCAACTCAGGCCCAAGAGGGCATGACTTTACAGATAACTCTTTTTGTGTTTCAAAGTTTGAGGGTGTAAATTGCTATGTTAAGAGAATCAGTTCAAGAATGTCTTTTCATTTTATATGGTCTGTTTTATTCCACTTTTGCTGAAAGATGGTTGACAATCATAGTTTGAAGGTTGTGTAGAAGGGACCTCTGAAGATATTGTTCTGGGTGTGATGCTAGCAGCCTTGGGCTATCTGCTTGTTACCCAACAGACCATTTCTGCCAGACGTAGAACATGAACAGTTATGGTTTCAGTGCAAGTTTTGGTTTAGGATTTTATGATGTTTCGCTTGACTAGCTTGCATTTGAACTAGTTCATGAATATCTCAACTTCAAGATCAATAAGATTACACTAAGTGATAAGGCCCAACTTGTTTGGATCTATTACAATCAAAAACAATATAATCATGCATTACCTTGTTCCAAAACAATATGTGAGTACATACTACTAAGTAAAGCCATTTCATTTCTGCATGCTTTCTTCAAAATGGCAATAGTAAACTTGATTGATTTCAATGTTCAAGACAAATCTTTAAATCCTCTGATTGTGAAGAATTAACCTCATTGTGACTCCTCAATAGATCCCAAGGATAATATACATTCCAAGGTAAGTTATCTATAAGTTTCAAAGTTCCCAATAAGATCCTTAGCATTGATTAGCTTCAAATGTTGTTAGTTAAATGGAGTGCAATTTGTTACTTCTTTAGAATCCCATGGAATGAATCTACTTCCATAATCCATTGAGGATACATATAGTCCCAACAAATGAAGTGGCATTTCCTATTTGATTGAGTAATGTTGTGGAAAGAACATTGATGAATTAAGTGCTATTGATCCAATCCAATGAAATAATTTTGAGATTAAGAAAAACCCAAGAAAAAGTTCATTAACTTGTTGCATGTCAAGATCGTTAGTTCATTTACAACAAATGTTGTGGTGCCTAACGAATATCAACCATTATAAAATTATGCACAACGAACTAAAAGTTTTGGTTTGATAAGAATTCATAGAGGCCTATCCCAAACTTATTCCAAACTAACATCATTTTCATTGCAACCAACACCAATCTTGTTCGTGTCAATTGTTTTCTCACATTATGATATTCTTCCAAGGGAGTCAATTTTATTCTCGGTCATGGATGTGTATAAGATTTTATCATATTCATCCATCAAATTCCATTTCATATGGGTGAATGTGACCTAGGACCACCATGAAATCACTAGGCATGAAGGTCACTTGAAATCACTATTTCTTAAAAAAAATTGGACATCAATTGGATGAGCTAATTTTGAACATGAAAGAGAATTAAGTTTTAGAGAATTGCCATTACTCCCCATTTCTCCTTATAACAATAGTTCAAACCCTAAACCCTTCTACCTCAACATGTACATGTTTACATACAATGCATGAGGACATAATTTCATTTTAACCTTGTAATCTAAGTGAACTGATATTGCAATTAATCAATACAGTAAATGTAGAAATGAATATATACACACAAAACAAGGTTTTATTTTTTCAATTTTGCAATATTGCTCAAGTGGCAATCACTACTACAAAATGTGGGTGCAGTTCATTAATCCCCGTGAATTTACTCAAAGTCCAGTGAAATCACTTGGTGTACAAGGACATCTTTAGTTGTAGTGAATCGTCCATAAAAATATTTAGCCAAATTTGGCAATATTCAAAATATGGAAATACAAAAAACTTAAGCACCCTTTCATGTTGTAGGCAGTTGTGGCAATTTTTGGCGATTTTTTTAACATGCAATTTGTGACAGAGTATTCCTTTAAAAATTTATTTTTCAAAAAATTAGCAAGAATTTGCCACAAAAAGGTGGATGTGTGAATGCAAACCACTTGTCTTGGTGGATGTGGGGAGAAACATTTCCAGTGCTTTTGTTGAGATCTTGCGAGGTTGAAGGAGAGTGTGTTCAAGAAAATATTCCACAAAGGCCCTAATTTTGTTGGGATGTTTGTGATTTTATCTGTCCTTGCCAAGGTCTTTCACTTTAATGGTTCACTTGATGCACATGCCTCAGTGTGATAAATAGCATTTGAAGAACAAAATTATGTTTATTAACAAACTACCATAAGTGGTTGCAAATATGATTTCTTCAAAATGTGTCAAAAGTAGAAACATACAAGATGCTACATGGGGGAATGTTCAATAGCATGTTGCCATGCCTTGTGTTTCGATTAACAAGATTCTGGGATGTGTGAAAATATGAATAACCATTGGCAATGTTTTGAAACTTTGTTTTCCTGTTGAATTTAAAAGCAAGGTCTTTCCTATTGAACCCTAAACCCAAGGCACACCTAAGGTATGTTAATCTTACCAGTGTTCTGAAAATCTCCCATTCATTGTAGCATTGAAAATCCTGGCAATAGTGATTTTCCAAAGCACAAATGATAATTCAACTCAATCCTAATATCAATATATCCCTTTTGTGCCTACTTGTTGTGTAATTTTTAAAAAATATATATGTACATAGGGAAGTGTAATTCTTTTTCAATTACATTACACCGGCCGATGTAAATGTTTTTGGGAAATGAAAATGTATATATCTTATACCCATAATGATTATGCCTATTTGCAATCCACATTATTTAGTTGTGGTTGCCTCCCAAAGTTCAACGTTTTTAATTTTTATTTATTTAGGGTTGGAATGGGCCACTTTGATTGGCCCTTCAAAACTAATTCTAATACTTCTAATGCTCCCCCAAATGGAAGCTTTTACTACCATTAGTGTTCATTTAGCACATATACATGCAATACAAGCCCACACTTTTGGGCAAAGGATATGAAACAAATTGTGTTGCTACTCAAGAATTTATTGGATGCACAATTTTGAGGGCATGTTGCCCCACCTCATTATTTGAGTTGAATTTTCATTCTTAATTTTGTTCATCAACATTTTTGGTTTACCCTTTTACAAAAGCTTGGGTATCTATGGTGATTCATATTAATTAATTTAATTAATTGCAATGCATCTGTATTTATTTGTTTATTGGTTGCAATGGACCACTTTGATTGGCCCATTATTAAGAAAATTATGAAACTTTGGGAGTGTTCTATTCATTGGCACCCATGTTGTCATCTTTTTGCATGAATTTTTTAAAATATTTTTAAAACATTGGTTTACATGGTGGGTAAATGTAAATAAATTACAACTTACACATCCACAATTAGGCATTTACGCTTACACATAATGTAAATAAGTTTTAAATTTTCATTTACACTTGCATGAAGGGTATGTCTAAAACCGTATTCACAACTAATATTATGAAACACACAATTGAAAATTTGATCATACTATTGTGTTGTCTTTTTAAATTATACGATAAACATCATGGTAAAAAGCACAATAGGAATATTATATATTAGGAAAATTTCATGAATTGTTTAAAAGTAATCATAAAATTTGTAGGTATTTTTGGCCATATACAATTTTGTGCAAACATTTAAATTGTTCCATCTCGATCCAATGGTCACAAATTAAAAAATGGTCAAGACATAAAACAATTTATAATCACTTCAATTTGTAGCCCTTTTAATTTTGATTCAATAGTCAAGACCTTAAATGGTTGTATATACAATATATAATTGTATATCACAAATTAATTTGGAATTGTTTTGTGACGCCAAGACACCCATGCTTTTTGTTTCATGCCATGTTCATAAACAAAAGTTAAATGGAAAAAAACATAAAAGCCCCTTCATATATGTATTATTCTTTCATTTCATGGTGGTTTTCTTGAAGAAAAATAAAATTACAATTCTTTTACGGTTTACAAAAAAAAAAAAAACATTTGACGAATGACATACCTTGTGTAAATTTGAAGAACTTGTTAATGTCAATGGAATTTGATAGTTTCTATCAACATCATGATCACCACCCAAAGTTTCATGCAAAAAATCACTTACAACCCCACTTTTGAAATATATTTCTCATTTTTCATATTTTATGACATATATTATTTTTTGATAAATATGTTCATAAAATATAAAAATTTCATCAGGTTTTTATAGAAATGATTATCCCAAATTTGAATCTAATCAAATCTCTTCAAATTTCATAAGAATAATTCCATTTGTGAAAGTGCATTTGAAAAGAAATTCATGTTGCAAAACAATATTTGTGATTACAATTTTTGGGGAACTTAGTGTGTTTTTACCCAATAGATGAAAAGTTGAATTATGGGAAGAAGGTCAAAAAAGTTTGCTTCAATGTCAAGGGTGGAGATGTGTCTTTTTTCTAGCTAGTTTTTGAAGTTGTAAAACAAGATTGAATTGGACACAAAGTTTAAAACATATTTGAAATCATGAATGAATCACTTGTAAACTAAAATTGAATTATTTACATGATTAGTTATGGTTAGTAAATTTTGAATTTTGCATGTTGGTAGAATAATATGTTCAGCAGTTGACCATCAAAAGCAAATGTGATTGGTATAGAAGCTACAAATACTAAAACCCAATTAATGTACTTTTTTTAAAACGTTTTTTCAAGAGCATCCATGGCTTGAGTCCAATTTGAAAATTTACTTTCCTTAGCATGGTTTTCAAGTCTTTATAAGGTGGTGGAAACAACTTGCCAAAAAAGATGGAAGAGTAAATGCATGGCTCATTCACACAATTCAATGACTCCACATCTATTTGAGAGTTGCCAAAGAATTCCAACTCTATAGTGCTAAACTTGTATGCTCGTTGTATGTCATTGAATGTATAACAGCAACAAACATCTTGTTGTTTTTTGTCGATTGACATGTGGAAGATGATATCAACAAAATGTTATAATATTTTTACCATTTTGGCATAAATTAATTTTTTTTTGTTTTGCCGAACTTTTGAAGTTTTATTTATAATTGTTGCCAAATTTTAATAAAATCAAAATTTCCACTATCATATTTGAACCAGATAATCTAAACAACTAAATTATTCCATAGCACTAAGAATACCTTGTTTATTATTTTTTATATCCATTACATGCTGAAATTTTCAAAATTAAAAAACCAAATGTCGAAGTTAAAATTTAAAATTTAACTAATTATTCGGCAATCTTTTGCCAAAATGGTAAAGGTATTATGGTAGTCAACTTGACACAATTTTGTGTGGAATGTCTAAAATAAAATGCCTCATAGTTTCCAACATGTTTTCCTTTGTGTGGATGGATGCAAAAGTGCGAGGAATTATTGCACACCCTTCTACATGAAAATATGCAACCCACAAAATTCATTCGAGGGTGGAACTATTATATAGTTGTATTTTAACAAGTTAATGTGGTTCAATAGAATGTAATGAAACTCATCAAAAAAATCTAATGCATTGTGTCCACTTGGAGGATACTAAAACATTAAAAATAATCAAGACTTACCATGATAAGATGTGAAAAAACAACGTGTTGGATGTTTAATCAATGTTCACGTTTGATAGTCGAACCCCCTTCATTTTGTTATCTTCATACAATTTTCAAATCTAGCATACATAAGGTTGCTAAAAAGCCAATATCAAAGGCAACAATGATGTAAATTTTTGTAAATTTTTATTTTCGAAATCAAAAGTTATGATTCAAAATCAAAAGTTATTTTGACCAAATTTGAGGAAAAGATGAATTTAAACCCCCTTTACTTTTGACAAGTGTAGCTCCCTTGTAGCAACCTCAACAATGTTGAAATTTTGAAAGAACATTCTACACCTCTGAAATTATTTTTTTTTGAAGTTCCAACAATGGATTTAAGAGGAACAATTATTTTAGTATAAAGTCCACATGCTTGTTCATGGAAATTATTCTATGAACTCCAATTACGATTATTTGCTACACATAACTTTCTTCCATGTTTTTTTGTTTACACACCATTTGCTTCCATGAACAACATTTTTTCACACATAACAAATTAGTTTTCTTTTCACACATTCATTTTCCTCTTTTTCCCAACCAAAAAAAAAAAAAAAATCTTCCCATGACCCTTCCTTGAGTTTGTTTTCCTTGTCCAAAGGAAGTTGTGGAAATCCTTCCCTTCAATCAATGGCGTCTTCATCCTTCATGAGTCAATGGGAATAAAAAATGATTTGACCTTCCAATGGAATTTAGGATGAAAATTCCTATGCCCAATGAAACATTAAAAGGTTTCCATCTTTCAATCAAAATAAGATGATAATCCTCATGACTAATGGAATTGGAGGATTCATCATTTTCCTTATTTTGGATATTTCGATGGGGTCCTTAAACTCGATCATTGCCAATTCCATTTGTTTGACTTTAATGTCCTACTTTTTCATCCTAATTGTTTCAAGTAACTAACTTTTAGAATAATTTATTAGTAATAATAAATAAACATCCTTGAGTTCCCATTTGACTAAGTCAACTCAATAACATTAGTAACATTTTCATGTACCATTTATTTATTTATTACCCCCTAGTTATTCCTTACCATTTATTAATTAATTGTGTAGTACATAGTAAATTGGAAGTAAAATTCCCATTACAAGAATTCCCATGCATTTTCTAGATCCACCATCGAAATTAAGGCTTCATGAATTCATTGGAACTAGGATGTGAAGGTTTTCATGTAATTTTGTTGTCATTGTTGCACATTACTCCTACCCTAATTTCTTAAATAAATGCATCAACTTCCTTCGAATGCAAGTACCAAATTACTCCGACTACCCTTTTGATTTTTGTTGATGCAAGTAAGATTCAATCACGACAAATGATGTTGCTACACCTTTGAATCTTCCAATTGTGCCAATAAAAAAAGAAAATTTTGAAAAAACATCACTTGATGTGAATGTATCCCAACGGCCACATGAAAAAAAATCTTCTAGAAGAATGGTCCACACTTGAACCGATCGTTCAGCATGGGTTTGTCAATTATCTCTTAACCCACATGCCTTAATAATTTATTTAGAATTTGTTTCTACTCATGGAGCCATGCTAAAAAGGTTCAAAGAATGTTAGTGTGAAGATGATGATGTTTGTTTTCATTATCAAACTTAGATTTTCGGCGATGGCCATTATTGTTGGTTATGAAGTCCAATCAACCCCCTTTCCATGGAGCATCAAACCAAGTATTTGGTTTGCACCATTTGTTACATTTTGGATTTTTTATAATTGTGATATTTCCCATCTAAGTTATTTACTAAGTTATAGTTTACTTGAAACTACTTAGGTGGAAATCCTAATATCCAAATTTGATCTCAATTTTGTTTAAGAACCTAATATAAGTGAAGTTTGAATAAAGATGTCCTAGGACTACATTCTAGAAATCTTATAGGTACATCATTAATGCCTGAAGATTATTCTACAAAACTAATTCAATATTATCATGGCAAAATGTTAATGTTAATTATGGGCTTATATTCTCAATAAATTAATAAAATCGTGTATAATTTTACATCCATTTTCATATATCTGCAACATAAGAAGGATAATGCATTTTAGAAGGTTTACTAATTAAAATTAATTAATCATTACAATAAATCAAATAAGCAGGTGTCATGCGAAATGAGGTGACCGACTTCGTTAGGAGTACAAGGTTTGGTGTGGCGGCTAGGTTGAATTAATTGATCTTTCCTTTCGGTGTTCATCACTCCTGCATGGAGAGTAGTAGTCGTTTTCTCTTTGGGAAAGGTGTGTTCTAGGTCCTGGGAGAAATGGCGGCGGATGATGATTAATGGTGATGGCGCCGAACTTCTAGAAGAACGGAAAGGTGGTGAACGGTGAGGACGGAGGCTTCGGTGGGAAGCTTACGGCTTCCGGAGATGTTTTTAAGGCGATTCGGGTGACGATAAAGCAAGATCTTGCTGGTCGTTTTTTAGGAAGATAGATTTTTGGTTTTAGGAAAAGAGGAAGTAGATAGGTAGAGGTAGAATTGTTCGGACTAGAGGAATGGAGAGGGAAGAAGTGCTTGATGAACACTGAGTTGAAGGAGTACCTGCAGTTGAACGATTTAGGTTGGTTGCCTTTCTTTTTCCGCTGCGTCTGGTCAATCAAGTTGATTCGTTGCTGCAGATGAATTTTAGGAGAAAGAGATAGCGAGCGATTTGGATCGGAGCTGTTGAAGCTCTGTGACTTGAGATCCATGGAGAGCTTGTGCTCCCAGGTGTAATTACTTTGTAAATGTTGAATGAATTTGTTTTCTAGTTGAAGTGTGTGTGTCTGTGCGCAAAACAAGAAGTCTGGACCTTCGAAGGCCGATGTCTGGTGGTGTGTTCATACTGTGGATCTGTGGATTTTGGGTACAATAGATAGATCAGGTCCTTTGGGGAGTCAAGTGATGTGTGTGCAGGATGTCAGATCAGAATCTGGCAAAGTGGTAGCGCTAGGGGTCAGATGGTCGTGATTGTAAGTTGGACCTTTCTTTTTTGGTGACACAGGTTCCTTGCACTTGGAAATATCCAAAAGCTAATTCAACTATTAATAATTACTACTTGAAATTTTATAAGGAGTCAAATCATTATTACTGAAGAAATTTATGAAACTAAAACTTAACAACTTGTTGAATTGTAATATGTGATTCACACAAAAGCATGTTGAAAAGCTAGAAGAACCCCATCCCTCATGGCCTTGCCCACAAGCCCCCAATTGTTGAAGAAGTAAGACCAAATAATCATGCCTATTTATTTTTCCACTTGATCCTGCCATTCCTCTTCTTTTAGTGTGAAAATAACATAACCAAATTCAATCATCACCTATTTTGAACTATCTTTTGGACCAATTGTTGTGATTCATTGGAGGACTTTCAAAGATTATTCAAAAGTAAGCACTCAAATGAAGCCTATCTAAGTCAAAAGTATGTGTCAAGGTTGACATGAAGCTTTTGGGTAATACCTGAGTATAAATTCTTTAAATGTAGGTCTTTCATTGCACCCCATTAGGAGTGGAAAAGGAAAAGGGTCAAGAGACCATGATGTTGGCCATTGTTATCAACCATAATAAGTACCCCATCATTGTCACCTATCAAGTTATAATTCAAATTTTGAAACAAAATAATTAAATGGGTGTTTGAATATGATACCTATTCACTTATTTGATTGTATGATGGTGTGGCAACCTAGGATTGGTTGTGCAGGTGATGGATTAAAATTCCATATTTTTTATAATGATTGAAAATATTGGTGAAAAAATGGTCAAACTATACTAATTATATAAAGTTTCACATATAATTATTGTTCATCATGGTGTCATTTTCAACACATTTTTTTAAATTATTAAATAACAAAAACACCAAAGTTATAGTATTGTAAAAGCTACACCCACATTACTTAAATAGGTAAAAAAATTATGTTATTAGGCTTCAAGTCTATTCCCTTAATCAAAACCTATTTTCATCATTTCAAATAATTCTTAACATTTTTAATTTAAACATCGTATTTCTTTATTTGATCACAAGTAAATGATTATCATTAATTAAGTTGGCTTTCAATTGTACACATATATACCATTGTATGTATTACAATTTAATTAATTCAACATGTGAAAAGAGTTATGATAAAAAGGTTTTCATGATCGAATCGAATATTAGGTCATCCAATTTCCAAATCTAACAAAAGGTGGAGGATATATTCTCATTTTTTAATTAAGGTTGTATTTAAAAGTGGGATTGTAATTATGCATTTTTTTTTTACTTTGTAATTTTAGTTGGTCCATGTTATAACTTATATTCAAAACCAATATTCTACATCTTGTCACATAATGAATATATATATATTAATGAAAACTATGAAAAGTGAAAATAAAAATATTTAATTGAATTACATGCAAAGAAATCTTCATAAATTTGTTTACAGGGAATCATAACAAATTTAATTAATAAATTGATTTCGTAGATGTGACCATAACATTTCTACCAAGTTGATTATAAGCAAAATAACTATGAAATTATAAAATTTATGTTCAAATGTAAAAATGGTAATCATAAATACATTTTTACATGCCATCGTAAGTCAAAAAGAAAATTAAGAAATATCAAGTAAGTTTCTTTACACATGTGACATTTTTACATGTTCATGTATTTTTTTATTCATGGTTGCATGTAAACATATTGCAATTGCATGTAAGAAATCAATTTAAATTGATTTTTTTATGGTCCCACTTTAAAATGTTACGGTCATGCATATAATAAGTAAAAATAAAATTTTATTATTTATACAATCACATGTAAAAATGTATAGTCATGTCAACTTGTTATGAATTTTTTATTAATTTTGTTTATGGCCACACATTTAAGAAATACATTTTAATTTCTTTTTATACAATTACACGTGAAAATTATGGTTATGATTGACATGTAGAATATAATTTGCTTAATATGGTTTCTTTATGGTCAATATATATATTTAACTTCATGATACATTAACTTGCACAACTTGTCACAAGTCACAACCTTTGACATTAATGGAATCATAACACACATGAAGATCAACCATTTATATTTAAACCAAGTGCAAGATATTTCTAGCATTAAGTGTTATAGATTGACTAATATTCTTGGCATGAATTGCAACAATTAAAGTCTTGTCTTCTAATTTGTTAAAGCCTACAAACCTACTAACAATGAGGAATGCCCAAACCTGCATCCAAATCATTATGTATTATAGTTTCATTTGTTCCAAAAAATATTTAAATTTTACTTTCATATATACAAGCAACAATAGCCACATATACGTGCAATTAAAATTTCAACTACTATGTATGAATAAATTTTAATATTAAAAAACCCTTTCTTTTATATAAGCAATAATAACCCTAATACATATAGTTGAATATTTGATCAGCAAAAGAAAAATAGAAAAAAAAACTTACCAAAAAACTAAAAAATAAGATATGTGATTAGGAAAATGGGAAAAAAAGACTCACTTTCACTTTCATACAAGCAACATTTTGTTTTTCACAATGTGACCATAAAAACTGAATCAAATTGATTGACTTAGTTTGGACTTGTGACTATGAATAAAATTAATTTTTTACATGGGATTATAACATTTATGTGTGCAACAATTAAAATTGAATTAAAAACATCCTACATGCAATTGTAAATAAAATGAACATCAAAGATATTATTTCCCACACATGGTTGTGCCAATTGTGAAAATTCATCACCATACAAATTATATAAATGTGAACTATTCATTTTTTCACTAAGTTTTGTCCTATGTAGTTTTTAATTTTGACAAATAATGGAAAAAAAAATCTTGTACTCCTTAGTTTAGAAACTAATACACTGATTATGAATGTGACATTTGGCTCAATTTAAAAACTAGTTCACCTTGGGCTTTTCACAAGTCTACAATAATTACTTGAACTTAGTAAGTTATTCAACCATAGATTTAAATTTGTTCCCACTTACAATTGCCATTTTTTCAAATGGAATTATAGATCTTCAAGAATATATGGAAGCCGTATTAAGATATTAGGTTTTTAAAAAGAACTATTGTTAAGGCTATTTGCAAGTGAATGATGCAAAAAAAAATGGATGATGCTTTGAATGTTGGGGATTCCATTCAAAATTTTATAATCACAATCACTAGAAAAAATCTTGTCCATTCCAACCATATGCTTATGATTATAAATTTTATTAAATTCCAAATCAATTATTTTTACAACTATAGTTAGGTTGGTACTATGTGTCATTTTAGTCATAAATGTGTGTATTCATATATGTGACTATTGTAGTCACATTTGCAACTACAATGTTGATATAACCAAATGAAGTCACAAATGTGACTCAAGTTTGTGACTATTACATGCTTGGATGGAAAAGAAGTGCACATTTTTCATCCAATATTGAATGGATTCGTGGATGAATGAAAACTTACTTATTTTTGTAATTGGTCATAGTTGTTTTGGCAATTGGGGTTTAATATTTTTTCCATTTACCATACCTTAATGATTAAAACATATGTGGCATCTTTGGAATTACAATATTTGTTTGATAATCAACTTATGTATAAGTATTTATTGGTATTTTTATTAATTATTGACATTAGTTTAATACTTTATTATATTTGTAGTAAATGTATTTTAATTCTGATATATTTATAAATGTTATATATGATGATTATTTAATTATACTTCACACAATTAAATTAATTTTGGGGGGTAAAATTATAACATATTATAATCATAATCAAGTAGATGTCTAAGAAATATATCATTTATTTGATCATAAAGACATTTATCATAAGTTTAGATAAATTTATATATTACACATGTAAAACTTCAAAATATAGAAAAATATTATACATCATAAGTAATATAATTGATATAAATAATTCTATTATGTATTTTAAATGTGTTCAATATATTATCCATTTATAAAAATCATATGTGAATTAATTAAAATGTGATATATTATAATCACACTGTATATTTATTTGTTTAATGAAAGGAAGGATTAAAATGTGGGAGATAAATAAATAAATAATATATATATTTAAAAAGTTGTAAAATACTTTCTATTTCTAAATCATGTGCTTGAACTTGTTTTTCCAACAAATCGTCATTAAAATGTAATTAATTAAACAAAATTCACCAAAAATTTCAAATTAATTAAATTTTTTGGAAGAAAAATATATTTAATCGTGTACATCATTGAAAGTACTTTAAGAATAAACTTCTAACTTTTCCATTTGGATAAATATCAACAAGATATGTAATATTAAAGTTGATGTGCGTGCAATGTTTAAAACCAAGTATTTGGTAAATAGAATGTATCCTATTATGTTTTCACATCAAGTGGGGTGGTTTGATAGCAAAGGAGTTGATATCCATCTTTGGGGTCTAAGAGACAAACCCCACAAGTGACATAATTGTGGTCACGATAGTATGTTGACCATATATGTCCTATAGAGCTAGGATATTTAATCTAAGTGCCTACCTAGACCCACTTAGGTACCTAGACTAGGTGGCCTACCTAGTTACCTAGATTAGGCTTTTAGCCTAACTTTAGTAATGACACATGTCAACAATTCATAGGATGAAAATTTTATGAAATTAACAATAATATGAATGATTATATTGCATCATTTCTATAAATATAAAAAATTATCTAATACATGTCATTTTAAAAATTATATTGAATTATTTAAATTTAATTATTCTTTTAATGATGCCCAATATTTTATGGAGTCGTATATGTAGTCACAAATGATATGCGATTAGTAATGTGATTATACATGCCACGTGGAGTTTTTTGTGACTGGTTGTTTTTTGTCACTTGTCCAAGCAAGGGTTATAGTCACATGTGCATATTGCAACTATTTTTGTCTTTTGCAACTAAAATTATAGTCATTTATTTCCAAATTTCTTCTAGTGTTAATGTTCTTATGCAACAAAATTTTGAAAGAAAATGCTCACTTATCATTTTCACAATGTTTATGTTTCACATCCATTGTTTAAAATATATTCCTACAACATTATAGCCACATTCAACATGACAATATGAATGATGCACAATATTGATGTTTCCCAAGAAGATACTTATAACACACAATTATTATGTGTTTCCATAAACCATAATTTTTTGGGTATGTATTTTAGGTTTAAAGTTTTTTTGGAAGCAAAATAATGATATCACCTCAAAGCCTATGAAAAGACTATATGAGCGCAAACAATCTACTTTCTTCATGGAATATATTTAGTTTCTCAAATGTAGACAAAACATGAAATTGGAGCAAAAGTGTGCACCCAATAGCTTTTCCCAATCTTTAAATTGTACGTAATCATATTACAGAAAATGAAAACTTATAATTAATGTATTTTATATATTGAAAATAAAAATTATAAAATACTTAATGATTGCATTTTTGAATTCACATTGAATTTACAAAGATTATATATGTGTAGTCATGAAATGTTATTTTAAGTTGTGTTTTTAACCTTTTAAATTTATTTGTTGTAAACTATAACATGTGTTTTGAATACATTATTGAATAAGTTTCAAGATCATGTTTTCATTTGTGACATTTGAATGAATTTTGGAAAAAAAAACACATGTTAAAATTTGAATTTCCTAAACAATTTCATGGAAAACACAATAAAGTTAAACCTTTTCTTCTTTCTTAATAAAGTCTTGAAGTAGTTTTGTGGTTAAGACCTTGGTGTGTTTCCATCAAGTCTTGGGTTCAATCCTTGATAGATGTTTACTTTAGTGTATATTGTATTAATGTAGTTTACAAACATAAACATCATGGTGAATATACAAACATTATACATTATGGTGAAATGGCTTCCAAAAACTTTCAATGGCAAAATTGAAAAAAAAACTTAATTTTTTTTCATAACATGTAAGTTTGTTATGGCACACCATGATTCCATTGTCCGAAAAACAAAATAAATTAAATAGAATTGTATGATGATGTGGCACATTATTCCAAAATATTAATTTGGGACCTCAGATATCCATGTCATAATTTTTTAATTAAAAATTATCTAGTGCAACATGTGACTATCCAAGACAACTAAAATAAAATTCATTGAAAAGTCTTAATCAACTAGTCCTTTTTGACCAAAACCATACAAGTTGCATATTCGTTAATTTTGTCTGATTTCAATAAAAACTTAATGAATTTGGGTAGTGGAAAAATGCAAGATTTTCTTACACAATGAAAAGGATTGCGATGGTGGAGAACTTCAGTGCCACACCCGCCTCTTCTAAAAATAACCACACATAGAAAGGGGAGTTGGTGTTCCCCTTGTTCTTGCTAATTGAAGGAAACCCAAGTGAAGATATGGTAGGAGTGAAGTTCCTTGCCCAATTGCATCCACAACCAAAGAAAAATAAATAGGGGAGCATATGCTCCCCTGTTGTTGCAGGATGAAAAACATCACGATGGTGGGAAGTTTCATTCCCACACTTGTTTTTCTTATAAACAAACATACAAAAAACGGGGGTTGAAGTGATGGTGGGGAATGAAGTTTCTTTGTTTGCCTACACCCACAACCAAAAAAGGTGGGGGGAGGTTGAAGCTCCCATTTATTTTTTTATTTTTATGTGTGTTTGTTTCCAGAGGAGGTGGCCACGAGCACCACCATTATGGTGTTCTTCATTGTGCTCCCCCATTATTACATAGTGAGGAACATCCCAATGGCAAGAAATTTCATTCCTATGCCTGTTTTTCTTGGAAACAAGCACAAAGAAAAAAGGGGGAGTTGGAGCAATGGTGGGGAATAAAGTTTTTTTACTTGCAAACACCCACAACCATAAAAGGGTGGAGGATTGAAACTACCCTTTTTCTTTTTCTTTTTCTTTTTTTATGGATGCTTATTTCAAGAAGAGGCACCCACAGGCTTTGCCATTATAATGTTCTTCACCGGGCAAGCAACAATTGCTATGACAGGAATTGAAGCTCCTTCATTTGCCTACATCCACAACCAAAGAAAAAAGAAAAAAATGGGGGAGTTTATGCTCTCCCATTGTTGCACGGTGAAGAACATCACAATGGCAAGAAATTTTGCTCCTGCACCCACTTTTCTTGGAAACAAGTATGCAAAAAAAAGGGAGTTGGAGTGATGGTGGGGAGCGAATTAACTCCTTTGCTTGCCTACACCCACAACCAAAGAAAAAAGTGGGGAGCCGAAGCTCCCCCAATCATGGACAGTGAAAAACACCACAATGGCAATGCCCATGCCTGCCTCCTCTAGAAACAAGCACACATTAATAATAAAAAGGGGGGGGGGGAGCTCTTACAATGGTGGAGAATGAAGTTTCTTTGCCTACCTACACCCACAACCAAAAACAAAAAAAATTGGGGAGTCAAAGCTCCCTTGTTGTTACACGGTGAGGAACATTATGATGGCAACACTTGCACTTGCCTCTTTTGGAAACAAACACACATGTAAGAAAATAAAAGAAGGAAAGGGAGCTCAAGTAATGGTGGGAAGCAAAGCTCCTTTGCTTGCCTATACCCACAACCAAAATGAAAAGAAAAAAAGGGGGAACTAAAACTCCTTCATTGTTGCACAATAGGGGACATGGTGATGGTAGAGCTCATGCCTTCTTCTTTTGGAACCAAGCACACATTAAAAAAGGGGGGGGGGGGGAGGAGCTTGAACAATGGTGGGGAGCAAAGCTCCTTTGCTTGCTTACACCCACAATAATAATAAAAAAAGGAGTTGAAGATCCCCTATTGTTGTACAATGAGAACCCTCCCTTCGTTGCTCTTGCTGCTAGAAGAACATGACCACTATGATGGCAAGCTTCATTCCCATGCTTGCATGCTCCAATAATAAAACAAAACACAAAAAAACCATTTACCTGATGAGGACACTAATAGCTTGTGGCTACAAACACAAACAAGAGAAAAGACTTGGAAGCTTGCTGTTTGGGCAAATTGTTGCCAACACTAATTTAAGCTAATCTTTGATGAAACATGAACAAACAAAGAATAAGGAGGACAAGGTAGTTTGTGTCAACTTGTGGAAAATCTTGGCTCACTTGGAACTATCACCAATGATGGTTTTGTTTTGCAACTCTTTCTCAAGCGAGGATCACCCAAAAAGAAACCCAGACTAGGAAGCCCACCTTATCAAGAACTTTAATCTTACATTATTAACTAATATATTATTTATATTATTTATAAAAAGATTAAAATTCTAGAAAAATGACATTATTTTAAGACTATTGTGCATCAAGTTTTTTTTAAACGATGGAATATTATGGAACATACCTTAAAAAATTTATTGAAAAAACTCAAATTTGTTCTATCAACTTAAAAAGTTGAAACCAATCCTTTATTTAATATTGTTGGCAACAATTTAGAATTCTTTGCATTGAAGCTTCCCACAAAAAACTAAAGCACCCAATAAAGATGTACACCTTGTTGGAAAAGGGAAACCGTGTTGAACTAAAACAAAAACCATCTTGGGTTATTACATTCCCCAAGACCAAACACCTTACACCTTCAAATGCAACAAGAAGACTATTGATGGCACCACTTTTGAAAATGAAAGTGGACAAAAAGGATGATAAGGAAATGGGAAAGGAGTGACTAGGCTATTATTTTCACTCCTAAACTTCAAAGCTTATCCCTTTGCTAAGCTTCGTGAATTCAAATTTGGAACCCAAGCTCAAGTTCATGCTTTCCACAAAATCATGCATCCCTTAAATAATATCTTAAGATCGTGGCTAACAATGGATTTTCAATGCAAGATATAAGAGGTGTGGGTGAGGGATATTTACATCTAGATTGTTGTCATCATGTGTAGAAGCCAAGTTGCCTTTCTCATCTTCATTGTGTTCATCCTTTGCATCATTTTGTGTAGTCATTTTATCCCCAACCATGCTTCCAAGAACAATGTGTTGAACCTCCATCATCTTTGGTATTGTATCCTATAGAATATCCTTCAAATACTTTGTGTGTGTCCAATTGTTCCCTTGTCTCTTCCTCCTTTTGCCCTTGGAGTTTAGTTGTCTATGGCCTTCGAATTTTGCATCTAAAAATGTTCTTTCAAGTTCCACACAAGCTTTCAAAATGGATGGGTATGACCCTTGTATCCTATTCAAAATTTGTAGATAATATCTCCTTATTATGTAATTACTTGGGTTTTTAATGTATTTACTAGTTGCTATGATTTGATGGTAGTGATATCTTTGTTTAATCATTAAAAATATTTATTATGATAAATGAAAATAATCCATTATATTGTGCAACAAAACTTATTTCATTTATATACCATCATAGTTTTCATTATATCATTGCATAAATGTAATATAATTGTCATGAAGTCTAATATTAAATTACAATTTTCCTTTACCCATCCACTACCAAATATTGAAGGCATTTTTATAATGTTTTATTTTCAATTGTTTTTCTAAAAGGAGTAAAACTCAAAGGTAACATAACTACATTTTTTATATCCTTGTTAAACATGGCACAAGGTTTGAAATTTTTTAGGAACATCACATATGCTAAAACATTTACATCCTTTCAAATCAAAATATTCAATTTCAAACATTGTTTGTATACATACAAATAAGGGTTATAGGATTAATTTACATATATACACAATGTCATAGGCCCTTTTGAACATGCTCATATGTAGGTGTGCAAAAAAAATGATAATCTCAAGGATTATTTTTTGTGGTCATCTTAAGTGAATTAATAATGAATGTGTATTAGATTTAAGTGGGTTTGTGAGAAATTTAAAGGACCAATGGTATGACTAGAAATGGACCTTTTTTTCAGTGTTTAGCAAGATACATGGTTGTGTGTAGGCATGAAATTTTTTTTTTCCAAACCAATGGGGTTGCTTTAAGTTGCTAGATTTGGTGTTTGTTTATTAATTATCTTGAGTGAAGTAATAGTCAACATGTAACTACTATTTACACACAAGGTTCTACCACTATACTTGTGCACTTGGGTGCAACCATACTAACATGTACCATACGCAGTAATAACCGCTTTTTTAATTTTTCGAATTTTGGATCGTAAATTTTTAAAATATTTTTTAATTTAATTTTATTGTGAATAAATTATGTACATATCATAAAAATTTGGAATCAATCTAATGTGTAAATTTTAAAAATCACTTTTAAGGACTTGTAACCATTGTTTGGAAGCAATCTTGACACTAAAAACATAATTTGATAAAATTTTAATGACATATTTAGGAATATTTTTCAATATAGAAACTAACATAATGGTATCAAGATTTTAAAAAAAAATAATAGTGTTTTTTTGAAAGGCATATTTTTTTAATTATAAGAACATTCTTTTTTAAAAACAAAAAAATAATGGTTTAAGGAGGTGGGTGTGGTTCCTTATAGCATGGTTGGACTCACTTATCAAATGGGTGTTGGTTCTCCTAGAACATGCTAGGGTAGGTAGAAGACACTTAAATTTTCCTCACAAATTCAATATAAGATTTTTTTCATATTACAAGGAAGAATTAATAGAGGTGTGAGTTTTAATAGTGGTTTGGTGGTTCCTTGTTTGAACATTCCTACCCATAAATCCTAGCATAAATATTCATTATTGGGTACTACAAAAATTGGGATTGTTTATGTGTCATCAATAGGTCAATTATTGTGCCCAATTACCATCCAAACCTAATGTCATATTCGTACTTGAATTTATTTATTTTGGTTATTGGAAACATTGTAATCTGCATAGATATGGAAGATAATTAAACCTTTTGTGGTTATTATTCCACAATTTTTATATGTGTCTTTTTTAAAAACAAACTAAGTTAATGTGTGCATGCAATAAATGTGGGTTTAAAAGTTCATTCATATCAATGTCTACAAGTGAATATCAATTTCAAATTACATCCATATGTGCTTTCACTCATAACATTGTACAATTATACAACCATATCATGAAATATTTTTTTTGAGAAAGGCAACATGTTCAATTAGGTTAATGATTGTATTAAATTTAACTTAATGATTTTTTTGAACATAACGAGTATTTTATTTCATACATTGTTTTCTTACATGTTATTGAGTGTTGTTGGTACACTTAATAGGGTTAACATTTGTGCTAGTTCCCAAATAATCATGGGATCTAATTGCATAGTCACTTAATTGCATACCCTCCAATTGTGATAGTCTGGATGTTGTGACATGTGGCCATTAACCCATGTCTTATACTAACCTTGAGATTATACATTCAATGAAAATCTTATTTTATTACACATTCATGAATATTTCTTAGAATAGGTTTCCAAAGGGCATATGTTTTCTTTACATGTTATTGAATGTTGGTGGCACATTTAATAAGGTTAACACTTGTGTTAGTTCCCAAATAATCATGGGATATAATTGCATAATCACTTAATTGCATACCCTCTAATTGCGATAGTTTGGATGTTGTGTCATATTGCCACTAACCCATGTCTCACACTTCCCTCAAAATTATACATTCAATGAGGAATTTTTTTTATCACACACTTATGAATATTTCTTACGATAGGTTTCCAATGGGCATATGTTAGAAAAACATTGCACGTGTTGTTTTGTGTTATGTGTTTTTTTATTAATGAGAGTATGCACTTTACTTGGTTGATGAATTAGGTTTGTTGTGTGAGTGTGTCATAACCATTGAGGAATCAACAACAATTTTCTAGTAATTGTTAGTGTATTTGGGTTGTTTTCAATACATTTCATCATCATTGAGTTCTTTTTCTTCACATGTACAAATTGTGGGGCTTTGTTCTTGTAATCTTCCTTACACAATGGAAACCTCACTACCCTCTTTCCTTTATGTACAATATGTTAATTCTAGTAAATATTGCAAGTATCCCTTTCTTGGTCTTCTTTGTACTATTTTAGAAACAACTTTGGCAATTGATTTCAATTTGAAGGTGAACACAATTTTTGTAAAAGATTTTTTTTTTCTAAAGGAGGTCTTGCTACAATTCATTGCCCAAGTCTCCTCAATGGTTTGTCCATCTTCTTATTGAAGCCATGATAAGGTTTTTTTTGGTGATAATTGGTCAATCAATTTATATTCCTATGGCCTTACCATTGGAGAATTCTTCAAAACAAGTTGCAAATTCAAGTTCCCAACATCTTGTAAACACCATGCAAATTGTAGAGGGTCATGGACAATCATTGAATATTGATTGTTCCTATCATGGTCCTCTACAACAAGCACCTTAACCATCTTGACACACACCCTCCTTGTGGGGTTAGTTTCCTTACTCCCTTTTTTGTTTGCTTTCTCAAAATCTAGCTCCACAAGAAGACTTGCAAAATTGGACCTTGAGCAATTTGAAATTAAAAAGGTCCAAGTCCTCCCAAGAGAGTACAAAAGCAAGATTGTTTTTGAGTTTCCTATAGTGCAAGAAGGTGGTACTTCTCCTCATTGTATGGATGGTGTGGATTTGAGATTTGATGGTCATCCATGGTGTAAAAGAAATAACATTAGTATGAACAACCTCCCTTTTGGTGTGAAATGTTGTAAAGTGCTTTGTGCTTGAAATCTTCTTTGTGCCAATGAAAGTTGTGCATACAAAGCCAAGTACAAGGTTCAAAATAAATGATATTGGAAAGAACACACAACTAAACCATATTTTCTTGAGTTTACAGTTCCATATAAAACATAGACATGCATTTTTTGCACTAGCCCAACATTTTGTGGGTGTAGATGTGGTGCATATCTACATTGACCGATGTATGCATGTTGGTGGGCTAAAAAAGTTCACCCATTTGGCTTATTACCCTATGAATGAACTTGACCTTGAGGAGGTGGCTTTGGTGCCAACAACTAATCTTGCATAAAGTGTTCATTCCTCCACGTGGGTTTTTGTTAGTATTGGTTGCAAAATGAAATAGATTTGTACACAACCACTATGGACAACATGGTGAGGTCAACATTGCAATAACAATTTTATCATTTATTTTTATCTAGGAGTAGAATAGGTACATGACCAATTGAAATAAATTTATTTTTGCATGTAACTTCTTGTTCACTAAACTTAGATAAATTTGTGAAGGTGGTTCACAATGATGTTTCAAGTTCTCCTTTGCATTCTAAAGGAATTGGTTTAGAAGGTGACAAACATTTAGTGTTTGTGAAAAAAAAGTTGGATGCAAATTCAAATAGACTTGACATGGGCATTTTCACAATCAACATACCCATAAAAAATTGCCTATTTGCTACTATGCATTAAAGTTTGGATTTGTTACATGTTCCATTTTTTGTCGCACATCTAAGTGTTGGAAACACCATTCAAAACAACTTAGATGGGGAAATTTCATCCACCTTCAAGGTCCCACCATATTCCCACAATTGTAATTAATGTGGTAACACTATTTGGGATTCCAGTGGTGGAGACTTATGTTCCATTAGATCAATGGCATCTTCAATGGACAATTGATACAACAACAGTAACTTGTTGTGATGTTGCATATACAAATGGTTCTGCTTGTTGTTCAACATTTATAAAACGAAGAGGACCAATTGCGGGACCTTGCATATTTGCACAACTTTAAAGTTTCCACCATCCCTAAGGCCTTGAAAAAAAAATTGGTTTTGTTTTGGTAATATGGCTTGTTGTACAAGTGGAGTTGTACACAACTTGAGGCATAACAAACCTCCTCTTCCCAATATTTGGCCTTTTAATCTAGGCACAAATATCACTCAATGTGAGGTTGATGCATTGGGTTGAACAAGTTTCATTCTTGTTCATGGTGCACCTTTTGTTACACCAACCACTGAGTTCAATGAACTGCGTATTATTCTAGGAGTTGCCCCTAACATGAAAAATGGATGTAAAATTCGTATGAGGCAATGCTTGCCAATAAACATGGCTAGGATGAAAGATGTTACCACCTTGGATGCTAAGGTCGTCAACATTAGTTTCACATTTAAAGGACATATTTACATTTATGAATTGTTGGTTCATGAATCAATTGTTAGCAACCTACCATACACCTACTTTGTCACAATTGGTGTCTTCCCAAGTTGTATTTGTCCAAATTTTGTTTCCAATGCAACAAGTTCTAGACATAGTTATTTCCTTTCATACAAGCACATGTATCACATTTACAATATGTGTTTGAAATTGGTAGTAGACAACCAAACACACCAGGCATCATTGAATTAAAATGATGTAGAAAACATTTTAAGCTAGATCTTTCTAAACCTTTTTTTCTACCTAATTGCATAATTGAAATATAGTTATTGATTTTTGATTTGGAATTTTCCAATGTAATCCAAGTGGTCATGGATTTTTGTTTTGGATTGGTTTTTTTCCCCTTGTCCATGAATAAACCTTATGTTTATATATTGCCTATTGCCCATTTCTTGTATTGACTTTTGTGTGAACATATATTGTAAGTTGTTGACAATAGTTCAAAAATTATAGACATCGGTCAGCCTTGGATCACAATTGTTGGAAAAACAAAACAATGATTCTTTTTATTTCCTCTTTGGTTTATTTGTTCTAATTTTTCATGTTAATTGCATGTTCATGAATTCATTTTTAAAAAAACTCGTTTGGTTGGATGTAATTCATCCGCGCTAGATGGATGTCAATCATCCATTCATAAATTGGATCCATTGATATGATACTTCCATATTATGGTACAAATTGTGTATAATATTTATTTTGAAATTGATGAATATCATCCAATAAAAGGATAATTGTCATTTATTTTACTAGTCTACGTGGGCCTATTGTTAGGGACACATTCTATGGAAGCGCCCTCCCAACAACAACCCTCTTAGGCAAGGACAATACATTCACTTAAGGCCCAAACAGTGGAAGTTGCTTGGATCTTGCGGTGCGAAATGATTTAATACTTTCCTTTATTCCAAGGATCCTTTCGCATTAAATTTTTAAGTACATTCCAAATATATTCCTATCTCGTTTTATTTTGTTTTCTTGTGCAAATTTTGGTTTTGTTGCATTAATGTTACTATTCTCAGGCTCTGTTAACTAATATTAGTAGTGTTATATATATATATTGTAAATATAATTTAAAAATAAAGAATGTAGCATGGCGTCACCCTGGTGTACTTTACACCTTTATTGTGAACATGTGAAAAACTGTTCCAACAACGGAGGGACGTTGTTGCCAAGTTTTTCTATCATTTTCGGAGCTCAAATTTTGTCCTTATTGGTTCTGACATCCGTGAGTTCATTAAATGGGTTGGTGGGAATGGCCGCCAATTTTACGGCCAACAGCCAATTAGAACGATTCTTTCCCACCTGTCTTGGGATTACAATTAAAGCTGAGAGCCACTTGTGAGCCGCATAAAGAGAATCTTTAGCAAAGCATATACTGTCATTACTACTTACATAGCCCCCCTACCCTTCACTTTCTAGGATCCTGGATAGCCTTTTCCTATTTTTCCTTTTCCCCCGGGGGGGGGGGGGGGTGTTTTTTCTCGATTATCCTGAAGATCCGAGCAATAAAACAGCGCCAACTCAGCGTCTTCCTGACTCTTGATTTGCTGCTTTTGGGGGGTGGCCCGCCATATCTCTAGGTGGACCAGTTCCAAACCTTTCTTCTCGGTTCCTGCAAACCAGGTAACCGGTTCCTGGGTGTCATATTCAGGAACTTTTTCACGCCTTTTCAGGTGGGACAAGCAGCTTCAGCCGGTTTCACTTTTGGTGCGGTGGACAAGAGAATGTCCTTGTGCCAACCGTGCGGAAAACCCGGTACGCTCCGGAGCAGGTTCTGGTAGAACCAGTTACGACCTAACGGGATGGTGGCGAGCCCAATTGCGCCTAGGTGGTAAGGCCCGTTCCATAGTACTTGAGGAAGGCCAGAGTGAATTAGCACCCACCAATGCACCAGTTGGCCGTTCTGTCCACCGGATGGGTTGCGTTTTTTCATTTGGCGCCGGATGGGGCTCATCACAGTCGATTTCTTTTTGCTGCTGACCACTGTACTTTTCTTTTTTTTTTGGTTCCTGGCCGTTTTTCCTGGACCTGACCTCACACATACCTACCCTGCTCACTTTCCTACCGTCATAAGTATCGCACCAACCTACTGACACAGCTACCCTAATAACTAGTTATCCTACTGACCTAGCTACTGTACTAACCACCCACCCTACTAACTTAGCTACTGTACTAACCACCTACCCTACTAACCTAGCTACTCTATTAATTGCATACCCTACTAACTTAACCATTAGGTTTAGGGTTGAGACACAAATTAATTAATAAGTTTTTCATGAATGTATAGTAATTAATCTAAAGTAGGTTAAATTTGGGGGGAAAATTTTAGGGTTTACACATATGTGGATTAATACAATTGCATTTTATATCTTCTTCAAAAAGAGTGGAAAAATTAGGTTGGAAGGATCACACAAAGATAAAACACATATCTTTTCTTTTGGTTTTATATGAAAATTATTTGATTATTTTTAAAGATTAACGTATTTTCTTTCAGTTAATAAATATTTATAGTTTAAAACCTTTGAATGTTGGTTTTTAAATTTTTTCCTATGTTCTTTCAAACTTTTTTATTTTGCATTATATGATTTGTATAGCTTGTATAATTTTTTAGGTTTAGGGCATATATCACTAAGATTTTTTTGTTCAGGTTTGGTGAAAGTAAGTATAAGTGCAAATATTGAAATTATGCCCCAAAATTCTAGTTGGTAAAAGTAAGTACGGGTGTAGGTATTGCAACGAAACCCTAAAATTCTAATTGGTAAAGGTAAGTATAAGTTTGGGTATTTCAAATTGAAATGAAAAAACAAACTTAAATGTAATACTCATGTTTCAAAAAAACCCATCTAAATGGTTTGGATACCCTTAAGTGAAGACCTAGCCCTAAACACAATATGCATATGCAAAGTCACTTTGAAATAACCCAACCCTAAATGCAATACCTGCACTTTGGGTCACTCCGAAAGGATGCATGTAAAGTTTAAACGTTCTTTATATGAAGATCTTACCCTAAATGCAATACTTGCATTTAGGGTCACTCCAAAAATACCCATGCGGGGTTTAGGGTTCTTTATATGAAGATCCCATCCTAAATGCGATACCTGCATTTGGAGTCATTCAGAATAGCTACCTTGCTCACTTTCCCACCCTCATAAGTATTGCACCAACCTTGGTGCCTTATTTATTATCCCCTACTGACACAACTACCCTAGTAATTAGTTATCCTACTAACCTAGCTATTGTACTAACCACCTACCTTATTAAGCTAGCTACTCTATTAATTATATACCCTACTAACTTAACCATTAGGTTTAGGGTTGAAACACATAAATTAATTAATAAGTTTTTCACAAATGTATAGTAATTAGTCTAAAGTAGGCTAAATTTGGGGGGGAAATTTTAGGGTTTACACATATGTGAAGTAATACAATTGCATTCTATATCTTCTTCAAAAAGGGTGGAAATAAGTTGGAGAGATCACACAAAGGTAACAAACATATCTTCTCTTTTGGTTTTGTATGAAAATTATTTGATTGTTTTTAAAGATTAACGTATTTTGCATTATATAGTTTGTATAGTTTGTATAGTTTTTTGGGTTTAGGACATATATCACCAAGACTTTTTTTTGTTAAGGTTTGTATAATTAGGGTTGTAATAAGGCTTATGGCAAAATATCATTTGCATTTTGAGGGTTATGCTTTATTGTTTAGTGTATAAGCTTTTGGTTCATATATTTCAGAACCTAAGGTTTATACTCTAAATTTTGCTCATTGTATTGGTTTTTGATCTTTTCATTTGTTTATATTTATACCATAATTTGAATTCCCTTTGTTTCCATATGTTCCATAGTTCCTAGAGTTTAATATTTTGTATGGAGGAAATCATACCCCAAATTCTTTGAACATCATGTATTGAACACACACATGACGTCTAATATGGCACAAAGGTTATTATTGTTTCCAAGTAATAAGCACAAAAAATGTGAAATGCAAAAACACAAGGATAATGATAATATTAATGTTGGATGCAAGTATTGTAAGTAGGCCCCAAAATCCCAGTTGGTAAAAGTAAGTACAAGTGCAGGTATTGCAATCATGCCCCAAAATCCCAGTTGGTAAAAGTAAGTACAAGTGCAGGTATTGCAATCATGCCCCAAAATTCCAGTTTGTAAAGGTGAATACGGATGTAGGTATTGCAATGAAACCCCAACATTCCAGCAAGGAGCTTCCGAAGATTCTCCGAAGCTCCGGAGCTTGCTGCGTTGCAGCAAGGAGCTTCCAAAGCTTCTCCGGAGCTTTCTGCGTTGCAGCAAAAGCAAGCACCGGAAAAGCTCCGGAGCTTGCTGCGTTGCAGTAAGGACCTTTCGGAGCTTCTTCGGAGCTCCGGGGCTTGCTGCGTTACAGCAAGGAGCTTCTCCGGAACTCCGGACCTTTCTGGATTGCAGCAAAAGCAAGCTCCGGAGCTCCCGAGAAGCTTCGGAGCTTGTAGCGTTGCAGCAAGGAGCTTTCGGAGCTTTCGGAGCTTCTCCAGAACTCCAGGGCTTGCTACGTTGCAGCAAAAGCAACCTCTGGGCAACCTCCGGAGCTCCGGAGAAGCTCGGAGCTTGCTGGCCGAACAGCAGGCTCCGGAGCTCTCTGGAGCTCTCTCGAAGCTCTCTCGGAGCTCGGAGCTCTCTCGGAACTCTCTCGGAGCTCTCTCGGAGCTCGGAGCTTGGAGCTCTGGAGTTCGGAGCTCTGGAGCTCGGAGCTTTGGAACTCCGGAGCTCGGAGTTTGCTGGCTGAGCAGCAAGCTCAGGAGCTCTCCGGAGCTCGGAGCTTACTGGCCGAGCAACAAGCTCCGGAGCTCTCCGGAGCTCGGACCTCGGAGCTTGTTGGCCGAGCAACAAGCTCCGGAGCTCTCCGGAGCTCGGACCTCGGAGCTTACTGGCCGAGCAATAAGCTCCGGAGCTTGCTGGCCGAGCAGGAAGCTCCGGAGCTCTCTCAGAGATCGGAGCTCTCTCGGAGCTCAGAGCTCTGGAGCTCGGAGCTTGCTGACCGAGCAGCAAGCTCTGGAGCTCTCTCGGAGCTCTCTCGGAACTCTGGAGCTTGGAGCTTGCTGGCCGAGCAGCAAGCTCCGGAGCTCTCCGGAGCTCAGAGCTTGCTGGCCGAGCAGCAAGCTCCGGAGCTCTCCGGAGCTCAGAGCTTGCTGGCCGAGCAGCAAACTCAGCTTGCTGGCCGAGCAACAAGCTCCGGAGCTTGCTGGCCGAGCAGCAAACTCAGCTTGCTGGCCGAGCAACAAGCTCCGGAGCTTGCTGGCCGAGCAGCAAGCTCTGGAGCTCTTTCAGAGATCGGAGTTCTCTCGGAGCTCTCTCGGAGCTCGGAGCTTGCTGGCCGAGCAGCAAGCTCCGGAGCTCTCCGGAGCTCAGAGCTTGCTGCCCGAGCAGCAAGCTCAGCTTGTTGGCCGAGCAACAAGCTCCGGAGCTTGCTGGCCGAGCAGCAAGCTCTGGAGCTCTCTTGGAGCTCTGGAGCTCTCTCGGAGCTCGGAGCTCTAGAGCTCGGAGCTTGTTGGCCGAGCAGCAAGCTCCGGAGCTCTAGAGCTCGGAGCTTGTTGGCCGAGCAGCAAGCTCCGAAGCTCTCCGGAGCTCAGAGCTTGCTGCGTTGCATCAAGAAACTTCCGGAGCTTGCTTGCCTGTTCAAACAAAAGAAACAAAAAAAAAAACAAAAAAAAGTAAACATCTTACCTGATTGTGGGGGTGTGGGTCTCGTGGGCGCTCGAGCTTCTGCTCCAGCTCCACAGCAACAGCTCCACAGCTCGAGCTTCCGCTCCACAAGTCGAGCTCTGGCGATGGAGTGAGGGGGGGTGGGGTTCGTAGGTGGTAGGTAGGAGGGGGAGGTAGGTTTAGGGTAGGAGGGGGGAGGTAGGAGGGGGGCGGTAGGAGGGGCAGAGAAGAGGTGAAAAAAAAAAAACACATCAAGTGAAAAAAAAATCACATCGGGCAGGGAGGATGTTCATCCGCAAAACGGGCTGAACGGGTTCATCCTCAACTAGTGCATTGGTGGGTGCTAATTCACTCCAGCCCTTGAGGAAGTGAACTCAACAGCATGACATTAATTCTATTGGCTAGAATTCAGTTTCCACCAATGAGAGGCAAGGATAATTGCATGAAAGGCCAGTTTGGTAAGGCAGGTCTGGTCTTTTTAGAACGGGCAAAAGGACAACAACAGTAGCCTCATGCGTTTTCACTAGTAGGCAATCTTACCCTGTATTGTAGAGGGTGACACCCCTTGAATCAAGGATCGAACTCAGGCCTCTACCTAATACTAACGCCTATTATTCACTAAGGTGTCTTCTTAATAAAGGTCCCTGCACACATGCCTCTAATGTTATTCTAAGGCATTGTTAGGCGATCACAGAATTTTTAACTCATTCTTACCTAAAGCGGCAGGTATCATGTAAAGTACTCCAATAAATTTCAAAAAATATTTGGAGAGTGTCTTATATACATGAGTATCCCTCCTTTAAAAAAGGAGAAATCTTACACTTACTCCTCAAGAGTCGGAAGGAAATTATGCCTATCTTTTAAGTGTAAGGTCTTTTTGAATTTAAGGGGTAGACAAAAGAAACCCTCCTGTCCTACGCCTTGTGTTTTAAGTATAAGGTAAGGAACGGCCATCACCTGAGGTGAAACCCAAGCTTACCTGACTTAAACAAACCTAAAGCTATTCTTATAACATTCACCTCAGGTGATGGCAGTCCCTCAGCTTTAGGTTTGTTAAATTCATATAACATTCACAGTGGTGAAGCCTAATAGTCAGGGGCTGGAGTGAATTAGCACCCACCAATGCACCAGTTGCGGATGAGCCCGTTGAGGCCGTTTTCTGGATGGACGAAAATCCCATCCTCCCTGCCCGATTTTTTTTTCTTTTTTCACCTCTTCTCGACCCCAAAATTTTCCCCCATCCTACCTACCACCTACCTCCCCCCTCCTACCTACCACCTACCAACCCCTCCCCCTCACTCCATCGCCAAAGCTCCTGGCTCCAGAGACGTTGAGCGGGAGCGAGTTTGGAGCTTGGAGCCGGCTTGGAGCGGGAGCGAGCTTGGAGCTTGGAGCCGGCTTGGAGCGGGAGCGAGCTTGGAATTTGGAACGAGCTTGGAGCTTGGAGCGACTGCAGCTGGACCCACGCAGGACCCAGGTAAGCATTTCTCTTTACTGCAGCTCCGGAGCTTGCCGAGCTCCAGAGAGCTCCGAGCTCCGAGCAACGCGAGCTCCGGAGCTTGCTGCAGCTCCGGAGCTTGCCGAGCTCCAGAGAGCTCCGAGCTCCGAGCAACGCGAGCTCCGGAGCTTGCCGAGCTCCAGAGAGCTCCGAGCTCTGAGCAACGCGAGCTCCGAGCTCCGGAGCTTGCCGAGCTCCAGAGAGCTCCGAGCTCCGAGCAACGCAAGCTCCGGAGCTTGCTGCAGCTCCGGAGAGCTCCGAGCTTCGAGCAACGCGAGCTCCGGAGCTCCGGAAGCTTCGGAGCTTGCTGCAACTCCAGAGAGCTCCGAGCTCCGAGCTCCGAGCAACACGAGCTTCAAAGCTTGCTGCAGCTCTGGAGCTTGCCGAGCTCCAAAGAGCTCCAAGCTCCGAGCAACGCGAGTTTCGGAACTTGCTGCAACTCCGGAGCTTGCCGAGCTCCAGAGAGCTCCGAGCTCCGAGCAACGCGAGCTCCGGAGCTTGCCGAGCTCCAGAGAGCTCCGAGCTCCGAGCAACGCGAGCTCCGGAGCTTGCCGAGCTCCAGAGAGCTCCGAGCTCCGAGCAACGCGACCTCCGGAGCTCCAGAAGCTCCGGAGCTCCAGAAGCTCCGGAGCTTGCTTGCTGCTGGAACGCAGCAAGCTCCGGAAGCTTGCTTGCTGAAACGTAGCAAGCTCCGGAGCTTGCTTGCTGTTGCAACGCAACAAGCTCCGGAGGATCTCCGGCTCCGGAACTTGCTTGCTTGCTGCTGCAACGCAGCAAGCTCCGGAGCTTGCTTGTTGCTGCAATGTATGGAACGATCAAAAGGTGGCTAGTCGCACTCGTGCCAAAGCACAACGCGAATGGGAAAACCTGGTAGCTGTTGCAAAACAGTGTCCACCATTCCCAAAACCAGGTTTGGTGAAATTAGCTTCAGAGAAACTTTTGAAAGTGTTGGGGCTTACTGCTTGGGGTGTGGGCAGTGTGCCTCGAGATGTAGCATCGCGAATGGAGAAAGATGAAAACTTACAAGGGATTATTCGATCCACCCGTTGCACATATGCACGGCAACTCAAGACGGCATGGGATGCCAAATATTGGGATCGAGAGTCCAATAAAACAAGTCGGAGAAAATAGTTGGCAACTATTTTGGATTTTCATGAATCTAGAATGATTCATGGAAGGTAAGAAACAATCATAAGCAATGTTTATTGTTTTTTTATTGCATTTCATCCAAGGTGTGTTAAGGTTTAACTTGGTGGTTTTTGGGTGTTTATAGGGTTCAGGGCCAAACACAGGAAGAGTTTGTGGCAACTGCAGTTCAAGTGGAAATGCAAAGTCGGCATTTATACACTGCTCGTCATGCAACAAAGGCTGCAAATGCAACTGCTGCGTACCGAACTAAACACGGGATTGTAGATTGCTAGACACTGATATGGGTTAGGGTTTAGGGTTATACAGTTAGTTAGGTTTTATAGCCCTTTTACTTTTTGGACTACCCAATTTTGAACTACCCAATATAATAACATCTTCTATTCACACTTGTTTTGTGGTATATGGTTAAGCATATGTCTTCTTTGTCATAATTTTTTTAGTACTTGAGATGTAAGAATCAAACCAAAGATCAAAATGAACATTGTGCAATACTTACATCTAATATAATAGCACTCACATCACTTGAAGAGTTTCAAAACAATATACACATTTTAAACATATAAAATACCTACATAATTTTTTATTATAAATCTCATAAGGAGATTTTCAAATATGCAATACCCACATATACGTCCTAAAATAGTCACAGGTATATTACATTCAATGCAATACCCGCATTTAAGTCCCATAATAGTTGTTGCAATTTTTGGCATCCCTTGCAATACCCGCATCTAAGTCCCATAATAGCCGCTGGTATTTTTGGCATCTCTTGCAATACCCGCATATGGGCCACCCATAGTTGTTGACATTCGTCATTCGCTGCAATACCCGCATATGGGTCCATGGTTTTCGTTGGGTTTTATAACATTTCTTGCAATACCCGCATATAGTTTCCATAATAGCCACTAGTTTTTTTTTGTGTCTCTTGCAATACCCGCATATAGGTCCCATAATAGTTGCTGGTTTTTTTCATTCTTTGCAAAACTTACATTTTGTCATAAAATTAATTTAGAATAATAATCAATTTAGGTATATAAAAAGACATATTTTGAGTATCCATAGCACTTATTTGTTATTTTGAAATGACATTACATGCGAGTTTTGCATTCAGGGTTTAGGGTTTAGGTTTTAGGTTTTAGGGTTAGGTTTCACATAAGGTTTGCTTCTTACCTTTGTGTGATAACTCCAACCTAATTTTCCTAATCTCTTTGAAGAAAATATATAATAAGATTGTTTTAGGTCCCATATGTTTAAACCCAAAAAATTTCCCCCCAATTGAATATAAAATATTTTTGATAGTACATGAATTATCAACAAATTTTGACATATAATTAAATAATTAATAGACCATTATTTCAGATAATTTAAATGATTAATTATCAAGAATTAGATAATCATTTATTTATTTGGAATAATTAACTATTCATTTGGCTTAACTTCATTTATTTGGATAATAAAAAGTTGGATCTAAAAATCAAATTAACTTTATTTGATTGATTAACTTTAATATATTTTTATTTTAATAAGTGATTAAAATCACTATTTAAGATAACTATTCCATGTTATAGATTGCATGTTCAGCTTTTTCATGAAAAATTCATACACTAAAATAAGTTTGATCACAATTGCCATTATACTATTTGTTCCACAAACAATACAATTTTTTTTCAAATTCATGAAACAAAATAAGAATCATGGGTTTAGGGTTTAAGGGTTTTTTAGGTTTAGGTAAACCCTAAACCCTAAACTCCTAATCAACAACCCCAGCCTCACACCTTTGTTAACATATTATTTTGAAATTAATTAATTATTTTAGAATGACCCGAAATGTAGATATTACATTTAGGGTAGGATCTTCATTTAAAGAAGCTTAAACCCCAGAATCGTATTTTTATAGTGGCCCAAAATGTAGGTATTGCATGTAGGGTAGGATCTTCACTTAAAGAGGGCTTAAACCCCCCATGCGTACTTTCGAGGTGACCCAAAATGCAGGTATTGCATTTAGGGTTCAGTTTATATCATTATTTATATATTAAGTGTTATGAATAACAATATATTTGGACCAATATTTAAACCAATATTATACATCATGAAAAATAAAGTTTACATAAGGACTTGTGTTATAAATCTATAAAATATAAAATATTTTTGACCCACTATATGAATATTTTAACCAAGAAAATATTTACTATATATCAGAAAAGTATAAATTAAAATTTCAATTAAACATAGGATTAATATATGGGAGAGATCATTTTTATTATTATGTGAAACAGAAAAGAAAAAAGTAGAAAATTACGTGCTTTGAATTTTTTTTAAACATAATTTAAAATCTTGTTAAATTAAAGACTTTATATTTTATGTTTTTAGTATGAATATACAACTTTAAAAGGGGAAAAAAAATATGAACATCTTTGAAAAATATTTAAGCTTGAACTTTTTTTTTTTGATCTTGACAAGCTTTGTATTGCATTTAGGGTTGGGTTTTCACAGAAGGTTTGTTTTTTACCTTTGTGTGATAACTCCAACCTAATTTTCGCAATCTCTTTGAGGAAGATATAGAATGAAATTGGATTGTTTCACATATGTCTAAACCCTAAAATTTTCCCCCTAATTTAATATAAAATATTTATGATAATTAATGAATTATCAACAAAATTTGTCATATAATTAAATAATTAATAGACCATTATTTCAGATAATTTAGATGATTAATTATCAAGAATCAGATAATCATTTATTTATTTAAAATAATTAACTAATCATTTGGCTTAAATTTATTTACTTGAAAATAAAAAGTTGGATTTAATCAGATTAATTAATTTGATATTTGATTGATTAACTTTAGTATATTTTTGTTTTAATAAGTTTTTGAAATCACTATTTAAGATAATTATTCCATGTTATAGATTACAAGTTCAACTTGTTCATGAAAAGTTTTTACACCAAAATAAGCTTGATCACAATTGTCATTGTATTATTTGTTCCACAAACAATAGAACCTCTTTTAAAATTCATGAAAAAAAATAAAAGTCATGGATTCCTAATCAACAACCCCAACCTCCATACACACTTTTGTTAACATATGATTTTGAAATTAACTAATTATTTTAGAGTGACCCAAAATGCAGGTATTACATTTAGGGTAGGATCTTCATATAAAGAACCCTAAACCCACATGCGTAATTTCGGAGTGGCCCAAAATGCAGGTATTGCATGTAGGGTAGGATCTTCACTTAAAGAGGGCTTAAACCCCACATGCGTACTTTCGGAGTGACCCTAAATGCAGGTATTGCATTTAGGGTGGGATCTTCATATAAAGAACCCTAAACCCCAGATGCGTATTTTCGGAGTGACCCCAAATGCAGGTATTACATTTAGGGTGGGATCTTCATATAAAGAACCCTAAACCCCACATGCGTACTTTCGAAGTGACCCTAAATGCAGGTATTGCATTTAGGGTAAGATCTTCATATAAAGAAAGCTTAAACCCTACATGCGTCCTTTCGGAGTGACCCAAAGTGCAGGTATTGCATTTAGGGTTGGGTTATTTCAAAGTGACTTTGCATATGCATATTGTGTTTAGGGTTAGGTCTTCACTTAAGGGTATCCAAACCATTTAGATGGGTTTTTTTGAAACGTGGGTATTACATTTAGGTTTGTTTTTTCATTTCAACTTGAAATACCCAAACTATACTTACCTTTACCAACTAGAATTTTGGGGTTTCGTTGCAATACCTACACCCGTACTTACTTTTACCAACTGGAATTTTGGGGCATAATTTCAATACTTTCACTTGTACTTACTTTTACCAAACCCTAACAAAAAAAAATCTTAGTGATATATGCCCTAAACCTAAAAAATTATACAAGCTATACAAATCATATAATGCAAAATAAACTAATTTAAAAGAACATAGGAAAAATATTAAAAACCAAAATTCAAAGGTTTTAAACTATAAATATTTATTAAGTGAAAGAAAATACGTTAATCTTTAAAAATAATCAAATAAATTTCATATAAAACCAAAAGAAAAGATATGTGTTTTATCTTTGTGTGATCCTTCCAACCTAATTTTTCCACTCTTTTTGAAGAAGATATAAAATGCAATTGTATTACTTCACATATGTGTAAACCCTAAAATTTTCCCCCCAAATTTAGCCTACTCTAGATTAATTACTATACATTTGTGAAAAACTTATTAATTAATTTGTGTCTCAACCCTAAACCTAAAAATTTCCCCCCAAATTTAGCTTACTTTAAATTAATTACTATACATTTATGAAAAACTTATCAATTAATTTATGTGTCTCAACCCTAAACCTAATGGTTAAGTTAGTAGGGTATGTAATTAATAGAGTAGCTAGGTTAGTAGGGTAGGTGGTTAGTACAGTAGCTTGGTTAGCGATGTGACCCAAAATGCAAGTATTGCATTTAAGGTATGATCTTCGTATAAAGATGTTTAAACCTCACATGCGTATTTTCGAAATGGCCCAAAATGCAGGTATTGCATTTAGGGTAAGATCTTTGTATAAAGAAAGCTTGAACCCCACATGCGTACTTTCGAAATGGCCCAAAATGCAGGTATTACATTTAGGGTAAGGTTTTTAGGGTAGGGTATGTAATTAATAGGGTAGCTAGGTTAGTAGGGTAGGTGGTGAGTACAGTAGCTAGGTTAGTAGGGTAGGTGATGAGTACAGTAGCTAGGTTAATAGGGTAGGTGGTAAGTATAGTAGCTAGGTTAGTAGGGTAGGTGGTGAGTGCAGTAGCTAGGTAGAAAAGTGAACAGGGTAGCTATGTGTGAGGTCAGGTCCAGGGAAAAACGAGCAGGAACCAAAAAAAAAAAAAGTACAATGGTCAGCAGCAAAAAGAAATGGACTGTCATGAACCCCATCCGGCGCCCAATGAAAAAACGCAACCCATCGAGTGGACAGAACGGCCAACTGGTGCATTGGTGGGTGCTAATTCACTCTGGCCATAGTCAGGGACATTCCTATAGGAGACATTCCCGGAAGGACCAGTCATGGATTTCGTGGTGTATAGGGAGGGTGCCTTAAATCCATAAGATTCCCTCCTACCACTGAAGGTCATCTTACGATTTTGTCCAGGCTTGTCCAGGCTCTTACACATTTCATAATGGTCCTCTTTGCACAATGAAAGGATCTTGGCTGTTAGATATTAAGCGATTAAGCACAGTAAGGACCTTGAACTGAGGTGTTACCAGAATTTGACAATACAGTGAACTGTCATCTTAGGTAAGCCCTGTATTCTGGTAAGCTCCCATTGTGAGCCTTACCTCCCACAAAATGCAGTGCCAGAGTCCATTGTGCTAGGCCCTGTAACTTGGAAAAGCCCCCACCCTAGGGCTTTATACTACGCTTGATCCTCAACGTGGTCCAACATGGCACATGATCCTACATCCACAGGTAGACAGACATTGCTATCATCACGGAGTTAGGTAGGTTCTAATCTTTTAAGTGTGAAAGGGGATCCTAATGTCACAGAATATTTTGATGTTTAGCTGACATTTTCTCAACCACTTGTACTAGGCTTGGTGCTAGCAGTGTTAACTAGATGTAGCGAATTCTTGGTGTACAGGGTACTTCATCAAATCACATCTGAAATGTCATTGCCATACTATGTAAGTAGCACCAGTAGGACAATTTGGGAGGCCAAAGGCCCTTGTTTAAGGGAAATCCCACTCACTTCAAGTGAACACATATTTGATGATGTGAATCTGCCAAACAGAAAAGAACAAGGACATGGGAGAAGGAAAAACCAAATCAGAGAAGGTCTTTAGCTCAGTAAAGCCCTTGCTGATTTAATTGTTATGTTTTAGATCCCAGCTACTACAAGACACCAACATAAAAAGCATTGTTGAACTACCAATAGCCAAGACAGTGGGAGTGGTCTTAAGCATTCTTACTATTTAGAAGGGAAGGTACCTTACACATATAACTTTGTATACGTTCCCTCATGCCCCTAAATAGTGGACATAAGATCCCCCCTCTTTTCTACCAAGGATCTTCATAGATCCCAATATATTTAGGAAATTTCTGAGGTGATTTATGTGCCCAAATGTTTCACAAGGATTGAAAGTTGAAAGAAGGCCACCTTACCAACCAAGAATCTGGGAGCTTGCCTATTTTGTCGAGAGTAAAAGCTTGAGTGCTTCAGTATTACTGAAACAAGGGCACACAAGGCAAGAGCTGAGCAGAAACTCAATTTTGGAAATGCTCTTGCCTATGGGGTGTCCAAGCAATATTTTCGTAATAATCTTGCCTGTGGGCTTTATTGATGGCATAAAAATTGATGCGCCTTTCAGAGAGTGGGGGGCTCATGTTTTCTGTAAGGCCCACCTTGAAAGCAAAACACCCACTGGCAGGGCAGACGAATGTTCTGCACTATGGCTAGAGTGAACCAGCACCCACCAGTGCACCAACGTGGATGGATGGTGCACTGATAGGATTCTCTTTTCTATCCCTGTGCCATCCCAGGTTCACTTTTTTTGTTTGCCCTTTCTCAGCCCTGATCTCAGGTTTTTTTTGCAACATTATTTTCTCCCCGCCCCCCTTCCCAGTTTTTTCCCCCTGATCTCTGTTTTTTTTTGGAACTTTATTTTCTCCCCGCCCCGCACCTGGTTATTTATTTATTTTATTTTATATTTTATTTATTTATAAAATTTTCCCACCCACACACCTACCCCACTGTCCCCCACCGACCTACTCACTTATATATTTGAATTAACAGTAGGCTCTTCCCCATCTACCTACTCACCTATGAATCAAAATGTGCTACTTTCATCCCCACTCACCTACCTGCCCTACCATCAACCTACCTACCAACACTTCAAGTAGGTACCTATCAAACCCCACCTACATGGCTACACCTACCTACATGGTTGCCATTGCAATAGACCCCCAATGGTTGACAACGATGAGGAAAGAATAAAATGAAAGTATTGCATGGAACTTACTCTTGTTCATTCAAACAAAATAAATAAGAGGATGATTAAAGTATTTAACACCCCCTATATAAGTGTATTACAAGTTCTCCTCAAAGAGTGTTTTCCATGGGGATATTGCAAACTGAGTGGATAATCAAAGCGATACGAAGCTCCAATTCAATTTAGACACATTTAATGCATGTTGTATTCAGGTTCATAAAGTAAAATACTTAATGAATGTGTAATACCCCATTCTACATACCCCTAAAATAGTTTGGGTTTCATATCATATCTTTCAACAATTCGAAAGGTATTGCATAGCCCTATCAAAATCTAGAAGGAATTTAATACCTTCATAGGGCAAAACTATAATACCCTCATTGGGTTACATTGCAATACCTTCTTTGGGCCACAAAATGATACCCCTCTAAAGGTATCCCATAAATACATAAGGTTCCATGATATATCTTTTGACACATGAAGGGGTAATGCATAGCCTTACCAAAACCTAGAAGGATCTCAATACCCTGATTGCACTACATTGTAAACAACCATGGGCTGAATTATTTTGGTCTAAGCTATCAGAGGGGTATTGTTCATGCCCAAAATTATTCAATATACCTGCAATACACCTTTTGAGGTATCCTAAAAATACATTGGGCTCCATGACATATCTTTTGACAGGTGACAAGGTATTATGTTTTTTTAAAGGGGTATTGCTCATGCCCAAAACTACTCAATACACCTACAATACCCCACATAAGCTATCATAGATTTACATTGGGCTCCATAACATATACTTTGAAACTTGGAGGGGTATTGCATAACCCTACGAAAAATTAGAAAGGATGCATTACCCTCATTGGGCTACATTGTAAACATCACGAGATGAAAATTTTGGTCTAGGCTATTAGAGGGATATTGTTCATGCCCAAGAATACTCAATGAACATGTAATACCCCTTGTAGGGTATCCTAGAAATACATTGGGCTCCATAACATATTTTTTAACACATGGAGGGGTATTACTTATGCCCAAAACTATTCAATACAATTGCTATACCCTTTATAGGGTATCCTAAGAATACATTGGGCTCCATAACATATCTTTTGAAACTTGGAGGAGTATTGCATAGCCTTACAAAAACCTAGCAAGGATGCAATACCTTCAATGGGCTACACTGTAAATACCATGTGTTGAATTATTTTGGTTAAAGCTATTAATGGGGTATTGTTCATGCCCAAACAAATTCAATGAACATGCAATACCCCTCGTAGGGTATCCTATAAATACATTGGGTTGCATAACATATTTTGACATGTGGAAGGGTATTGCATAACCTTACCAAAACCTACAAGGAAGCTAATACCCTCATTAGGGTATTCAATAATTAAACACCATGGGTTTACACTATTGGAGGGGTATTGTTCATCCTCAAAACTACACAATACACATGTAATACCCCTAGGTTATCCCACAAATGCATTAGGTTCCATAACTTGAAATCTGGAAAGGTAATGCATAGCCCTACCAAAACTTACAAGCAAAATAATACCCTATTTAGGGTATTCAATAAACCATGGGCTGAATTATTTTAGTTTAGACTATCAAAAGGGTATTGCTTATGGCAACGAATAATCAATGAACATGTAATACCCCTCTCTAAATGTCCCAAAAATACAATGGGCTCCATAACATATCTTTTGACACATTGAAGGGTATTGCGTAACCTTACCAAAATTTCCAAGGAGACTAATACTGTCATTAGGGTATTCAATAATTAAACACCATGAGTCTACACTATTGGAAGGGTATTACTCATGCTCAAATCACACAATACACCTATAATACCCCTTATAAGTTATCCTATAAATACATTGGGTTCCATAACATATTTTTTCAAACTTGGAGGGGTAATGCATAGCCATACCAAAACCTAAAAGGAAAGCAATATTTGCATCATATTGTGATAATATTTTAAACCATGAAACAAAATGATATTTTAAAAAATACTTATTCCATGCTTATTATAACATGCTTTACATATTGATTCAAGTAAATGAAGGTATCACAAAATTATTCACATTGATCGTAGAAGGTCATTTGAACAAAATTATGGAATTTAAATGCAATATCTGCATCATCACGGGATATTTGCATTCACCATGAAAGATAAAAATATTTTTTAAATATTTGATTCCCCACCAATATATCATGAAATTCATGTTTTCAAAATTATTTATTCACCTTACAATATGATTTAACATATGTAAATGAATGTAATGCAAAATTGGTCACATTGATGGTACAAGGGTTTATGGTTTAATGTAAAATTTACTAATTTAATGTTAAAATTCAGAATTTGTCAAAATAAAATAAAATAAAATTCATGCATAACATTTTTTCAATGATGCACATGTTTATGTTTTTCCCTCTTAAAGTTGTAAATTCATTTCAAAAAATAAAAAAATAAAAATGTAATCTAATAATATTTTAATGCATGTTTTAAGAAATTAATTAAAGCACATGATTTTCTACTTTTTTAAATGGTTCACATAATAATAAAAATGGTCTCTCCCATATATTAATCTTATGTATAATTGAAATTTTATTTAAAATTTTTTTGACATTAAACCATAATTTCTAGCTTAAAATAATTATATAGTAGGTCAATAATATTTTATATTTAGAAAAGATATAACAAAAGTCCTTATGTAAAATTTATTTTTTATGAGGTATAATATTCGTTTAAATATTGGTATATATATATATATATATATATATATATATATATATATAACATATCAATTATACATTATATAAAATTAATGATATTATGGAATTATATTATGATTAATTTTAATAGATATAAATGTCTTCATCTTTACTTAAAATATGATATTAATTGATTAAATATATATAGTTTTAATAAATATATATAAACTCATGGTTATGTATAGTGCAATTTTTTTTGTAAAATTTAATTTTTAATGAAAATTTAAAAATTCCCAAAGATAAGTTATTGACAATGTATTTAATAATGCATGTAATTGAATATTATTTATATGTAAATTGAAACATTGTAATTGAAGTTTGAAATATAAGTTATTAATATTATGTAAGTTTAGTCCTTATAAATTAATTCTACGTAATGTTAATTTACAATGTACTAAATGATGATATATTTAATTTATTAATTTGTGAAATTATATATTTTTGCATTTATAAAGATATAATATTTACATAATTATTTTAACTTGGTAGAAATTTTAATTAAACATTTGATGGAAGAGGAAGGTGAGCAAAGGTGGGGTATCCTTTAGAGGTGCATTTTTCAAACGAGGTTTCTAGAACCTTGAAATTTATTCCAATTGTGGTTGTTTAAAATTTGTGTTGCAAATGTTCTAAAAGTAGCAACTAAATTCATTAATTGGGTTATGGTATGTAATCATCTTGTAATGGATGTAACATGATTTTACCTAGGATCCACTATTTAAATCCTTACATTTATGATGATTAGAAACTAAAATTATCATAACCCTAACCTTGAGCTTGTGAACAATGCAAGGGCTTACAAAGGTGCAGGCCAAGAAGGAAGCCCGAGAGTCAAATTTCATGCTTCGTGAGTGTAGGAGAGTGTGAGGTAATGAACCCCCACACTCCCAAGTGAGCTCCCACTTTGGGAATTGGAGTCATGATGGACTTTCAAATCTTCAAAGGGCGATTGTAAAGGTCAAAACTTATGTGATTAAAAAGTTTTTTATATCATTGGAAATTTTTTTAAACGTAAATGTATAAAGTAAATTTGCATGACTCATTTGAGTACTTAAAACATAAGTTATGGTTGAAATAAATAATGCAATTTGACTCTCGACCACTAAAAGTCGAGAATTGCCTTGATTTACTTGTGTGTAGGTGGCATGTCAAATAACATTGGAAAGCTCTCAATGAGGGCTACAATGTTTTTAAACCTCACCTCAATTGGAGGTCTATAGTAAGTTATGGGCCTTCAAAGTTGTAAGAATCCCAATTTCGAGAATTTTGGGACTTTTAACTCGAGAATTTCGAGACAAAATGACATTTGGGTGGAGGCCCCATGGCCAGGCATAGAGAATATTATTAGGGGGAAGGTGGTGGCTTCCCCCAAGTTCGGGTCGTGGTGAGTTTTCTGAGTCTATGTTTGTTCGTGGTTGTCTGTGCACCAAAAGTGCTCCAACTATGCATTAACCAACATGTTGTTTGGTTTGTGCAAGTCATGTGAATAATTGACCCACTTATCACTCATCCTAATCCCCATCTCAGAGCTCCAATACACCTTTCTACCTTTGAAGTGTTCCGAGCTAAGGAACGTACCCCAACTCATTATCTTTTCGTTATTTTCACCTTTGGACTCATAGTTGAATCTATCAAAGAGTTTCGGGGTGCATTAGATACTATCCACTTACGGAAAGTTAAACTTGAAATAATTTTTTGTTCATAGTTTTGTTTCCATTTTCATGCATTTGTTACATCAAAAGTGGTTGTGAGTCTAATTCTTCAAGTATAATTGCAAAATTTCAAAATGAAAAGTGAAAATTATGCACCATGAAACCAATATATAAATTATGTAAGTTGTTACTTCTAATATGATGTTTTGGAATTTTATAACAAAATATTACCAATGAAGATTTATAATTTGAACTAGATGTAACCTTTGGCTCCTCCACATTCGGTAATGTCCCACATTAATTGCACAATAGACACACAGCAATCATGCTTATTTTAACTAGCAAACAAATAAAGAGAAGGAATTTCTTACTCTCCAATATATTGGAGATTTTTTACCCATCAAATTAACAAGATATTCAAGGTGGAGTTTTTTAAAAACCAAATGATGAAATGTAGTAGCAATGTTGTAAACAAATGCTTGATTTGGTGATAACAATATAGTTAGCTTTAGGTAGTCCTTCCAAACACCCATATGCAAGCACTTGGATAGGCACTTACACACTAAACAAGCCCAAATTCTCTTTGTGGTGGAAAACCAGAGTGTGTTCTAAAAGAACATGGGAATGGTCTAGTAAATCATAGGACGAAGGAGTTATGTTATGTTCTCCATCTCCCACCACAACATTATAATTGCAACAATAGAAAGAAACAACAACAATATAATTAACTTTCACAATGTTTTTAAAATGATAGCTAACTACAAGGAGAGTGCTCAAGTTGTTTGTTCATAGAGGAGGGTTTGTTCTTGGAAGCTTCCTAGAAACTTTCAAATAGCTGGGTATGAAAATGTTCATAAGCTCTTGGAAGCCATGTTAAAGTTTGTGTGGACTCAAAAACTTTGTGAAGGCCAAGTTGTTATGCAATGTTTTTGACACCTTGAAAAGCTGAACATGATTCGACCATGTAATTCCTTGTGCAGATTGAATCCACCAAAGAGTTAGACAACACTATAGTTATTGTGATTAAGTTACTATTACATCAGGCATGATGATGTTGAATCCTCCAACTTTCGTTGAACACAATGATGATTTTATTGTGAATGGAACTATTTCACTATCCAAATCATCAAATTGATGTTTCGATAAAAAAATACAATAGATTCTCTAAGAGAAGACTTGGGCATTAGGTAGCTGGTCAAATGGCTAGTAGAAATCATGTCCTTCATGTAGTTGATCTATATGTTACCTCATGTGGTGAAACTTGTTTATGATGATCAAAGATTATTTCTAAGATCGTTTTGGACATTGGGTGAATGTGCCAAAGCTCCATTTTCATGTATTTCAATTTTAGGTGGTTTTTGCTTCTTAGATGCCCATGATTCAATGATGTCATCATCTTGCCTTGATTGAATATAATTAAGTTGTTGCCTCAATCTCTAGCTTGATAAACCTCTAAAAATTGCCTTTTCAAAACTAAATTCATTAACAATATGAACATCAAAACAATCATTTTAATAAAAGTAAACATTAGATGTTCCCCCGTTGTTTCTTCCTTACAGATTTAGGACCTCTTACATTATTGAGCTATGCTGCTTCTAAAATGCAACTCGAATTTTTTGCACATAACAATGCATTGTATCATTTATCAATATTGCAAAGAAAGCCATAGGCATTTTTCATCAACCTTAACATCAACAAAATCATCTCCTTTGTTGTTGTTTTTTTTTTTGGAACATAAAAAAAATCCTTCAAATAGAACCCTAACTTCTTTTAATCACAGTTTAAAGTTAAGGTTTAGGAATCAAGGTTTTAATTGAAATTTGAAATATAAGTACCTAATTATCATCTACATTTAGTCAATGTAATTTCTTACCTCTATGTAAAATTTATTTTACAATATATCAAAAAATGATATACTTAATTAATTAATGTGTGGATTTATTATTATTTTCTCATTTTTATACATATAGTATCTTAATGAATACTTTACTTATATTTTTTAAAGTAAACATTAAATATAGTTGAAAGACATTTTAAAACTCATAAATGGTAATAATTTTTTAATGGACCAATGCCAAATTGTTTGTACATGTAAATGAAAGTATTGCAATATTTGCCACATTTATGGTGTAAGGTTTTACTTCAACAAATTTTTGAAGTGTAACTATAATACCTTCATTTTACTGATAATTTCATTATCTTTTACTATTAATGTGACCAACTTGACAATACCCTCATTTGTGTCATGGTTTAAGATATTGTCACAATATGGTGCAAGTATTGTATTCCTTTTAGGTTTTGGTAAGGCTATGCAATACTTGTCCAAGTTTCATGGTGAGTGTAAATATCTTAAGATGATGTAGGTATTACATTTAAACTATATAATTTTATTCAAGTGACATTTTACCATCAGCGTGAATAACTTTGTAATACTCTCATTTACTTGAATCAATATGTCTGGTATGATATAATGAGCATGGAATAAGTATCTTAAAAATAATTTTTTTGTTTCATGGTTTACAATATTATTGCAAAATGATGTGGGTATTGTTTTCCTTCTAGGTTTTGCTAGGGTTACACAATACCTTTTCAAATTCCAAAATAGATGTTATGGAGCCCAAAGGTTGTATGGGATACTTAAAAAAGGGTAGTGCATGTGAATTGAGTACTTATGGGCATGAGCAATACCCCTTTGACAACCCAAACCAAAATAATTGGGGCCCATGTTGTTTGTAGATTACCCCAAACATGGTATTACTTTCCTTGTAGGTTTAGACAATACCCTTCTAGGTTGCAATAGATATGTGATGAAGCCCAAACGATTTTTATCTACCCTAAGAAAGGTATTGCACACCCATTGAATAATTTTGGGCATAAACAATACCCCTCCAATAGCTTGGACTAAAATAATTAATTATTCATAAAATATCCTTTCGAAGGTATTGCTTTTCTTCTAGGGTTTTGTTGGGGTTATGTAATACCCTTTTAAGATTTTAAAATATTTTATGGAGCCCAAAGGTTTTATAATATACCCTAACAGGGGCATTGCATGTGCATTGAGTAATTATGGGCATAAGCAATACCCCACCAATAGCGTTGACCAAAATAATTCAATCATTATGTTTACTAAATACCCTCATAAAGGTATTGCATTCTTTTTAAGTTTTTTTGAGGCAATGCAATACCCCTCCGAACTTTTGAAATATGTTATGGAGACCACATGATTTTTAATATATTCTAATAGGGGTATTGCATGTGCATTGAGTAATTCTAGGCACAAGTAACACCCCTCTAATAACCTGGACCAAAATAATTCAATGGTGATTACATATTACCTTCATGAAGGTGTTACTTTCTTTTATAGGTTTGAACTTCTAATTTTTGGGGGTAAAGAAAGATTTGTTGGTTTCAGTGCAAGACTAAAATCATTGTTTTGATAAATTTATTAAGCATACGTGTAAGAATATGTCAAAATGTATTTAAAACTATTAACACAAGATGGTGCAAAATGAAAGTAAAATGCCTTAAATAAAATAACATGGGTGACATGTGTTACAAAAATGTGCAAAAAATGCCCAAGTCCAAAACAACCCCAACCTAAAATGGAGAACATGACATACTAGTAAATATGTGGTTGCCTCAAAAATAAATTGCAACCCTAAATCTTAAAGACCAAAACAACACCCTAATCAAAACTAGGATAAATTATGGGCTATTTGTATCACTGCTAAAGGGGGATGAGATACCATTGGCCCTCATGTACCATGTTGATGCAACCTCTACATCATGGGCATATCATTGTGTAAAAATCCCGCAATTGGTTAATGTTGTGTCCACTACATCAACCACAAACACCTCCTTGGTGGTGCCTTGAACCCTAAAATAAACAATAGGGTGCGAGTACAAAAATAGGAGCCAAAAACCATGTTGGATAATGGTGAAAATTATATTAACATATTGGATAATGTTAACATATTTCGATATGATTCAAAATTATGCTAAATTTTCAAGATGAAATGCATAATTTAATCAAATTTCCACATTTTGGAAAAATCATATTTATTCAATAGTGATTAACAAAAAAATGTGATATATTGAGACAATTATATGTATATTAAATAACAAGTTCCAAAAGATTTCATTCAAAAATTCTTTCATATGAAAAAATGAAAAATGACTAAAAAGGTTTTGTAGTCCTTTTGTAAAGTAATCCCATTGGCTCCTATCTACATACTTGCACCCAATATAATAAGTATTGCATATGAATTCTAAAACTTGGAATTCAAAAAAAAGGTATGGCATTGTTAGAAACTTATTGACCATGAGTCATTTTTGAATCATGGTATTGTGTAAGGAGGCCAATCTCTTTATGTTGAACTATCTTATTTGATGTAGACTTCTAATCATGCTATATCCAAACACCTTTGAGCGCCTTTGCATACTTAGTTTGAGTCATTCAAATCATAAGTGTGAGGTACTCGTCGCATTCTAACTTGGGCTACATGTTGAGAAGCATGGCCCCCACACCCCATGTAGTCATGCCAAGAAGCTAAAAAGATGTGGTTAGAGGCTAACATAACAAGTGTCAGCTTAAAAACTTTAGGTGTGTATTATAAATCACCATGGAGCCTATCCCACTCCAAGGTAACACACCTTTAAACCCTAGCAATTGCCTTTTGCTCATTATGATGGAATTAGGCCAAAAGTTTTTTCAAGACCCTTGCATTCATTGTCGCATGATCTTGAACCCTCAAGCCCTACTCCCAAATAATTAGGCGTCTAGGCTTGCTTAATTCCATGGTCACATTGGCGTGCTTGCAAATGTCATACCAAATTGTATTCAGCTATGATGCATCGCACCCATCAACCTTGTAAACAAATTTGGGCTCATCTCTTGCCCAATAAACACCTTTTATGAAAATTGGAGGAGGGGCAACCATAGCTGAAACCAAAAGAACAAATACAATAAACTTAATGTGAGAATTAACATTTTAAATGAAATTTATTTCTACACGATGAGGGTATTACAATTATAGATAAAAGGTTAAACACACAATGAGGGTATTGCAAAAATGGATAGATAGACAAAAACTCAAGATGAGGGTATGTCACGGATGTGATAGTAACAGTGACGGTGCAAACTTTTCCCAACTGGGAGGCAGTGCGGACTTTTCCCTAAATGTCATGAACGTGACAGTAATAGTGACGGTGCAAACTTTTCCCGACTTGGAGGCGGTGCTAACTTTCCAACTTTAAAGTTTCCCAATAACATCCTAGCAGTATAAATAGAGAACCTCGGGACATTGTCCCTCACTCTCGTCAACACCAGTTGTACTTGCTCTTCTAGTATCAATACTACTTCCAATGTTACTACTTTTAGTTTTGGAGCTTCGAGTGCTATTTCGAGTCTTGTGTGAGTTGCCGTCCACAATAGTTTGACAAAAGTCCACTACCAAGATGGGTGACACTTCCAACATCTAGATGCACGACGTGGTTGCCATGCTGCAACAACTACAACAAGAGAATGCCAACCTACAAAACGCCATGGAACAACTCCAAGTTGCTCGCATTCCAATCCATGTTCCAGCTCCCGTAGCAAATCTAGTTCCACAAGTGCCAAAAGAACCTTGAGTAAGCTTGCCAGAGAAGTTTGATGGAGATCGTACAAAACTTCAAGATTTTTTCTATCAAGTTTGACTTGTCTTCTGTCTCCAACCACACACATACGCAACAAAAGAAACACAAGTTGGACTCATTAGATCACTGCTCACCGGAACTACGTTATCTTGGTTTTTGTCACTATTGGAGAAGGATTCTCCACTTCTGGCAGACCTTGATCAATTCTTGGAAGAATTTAACAGAACGTTTGGAGAGAGAGATCGAGCCCTTATAGTAACAACAAAACTTCGAACACTGCAACAACGATCGCGCCCAACTTCAGCATATGTTGCAGAAATTCAACAATTTGCATGTGACCTCGATTGGAACGACACAGCTCTCATCACCATGTTTCGATGGGGATTCCATGACAATATCAAAACCTTGTTGCTAAACTTGCCCAAACCAACTACTTTGTCGGAAGCCATTACTCAAGCAATCGATTGCGACAACTAGTTGTTCGAGCAATGACAGGAGCAACGATTGCTTTTTGGATCATATCAAGCAAATTACACAACTCCAACCCGCCAAACATCTTCAAGCACTTCGACCTTAGAACCCATGCAAATCGAAACTTCAAGAGTTAAGAACCTAACCGAAGAAGAGAAAGAACGACGTCGCAGGGAGCACTTGTGTTTTTATTATGGAGGCAAGGACCACAACTTAAACAACTGCCCTTTGAAACCTCAAGGGCCAAAGGCGCACAAATTTTGATACACCTCAAGCACTTCTGAGCCAAGACACAAGGAAATCGAGTCGGAAAATGACAATAGCCAACCACATTAAGGACCATGCGGTTGACCAGTGTTGCCACGTCATCAAGTCCTATCTTATCCTCTGAACCTTCTCGTTGTTTTAATATCCCGATTAAAATAAATTTTCATCCACATAACATAAAAGTTAAAGCCTTGTTAGATTCCGGAGCCTCTGCTTGTTTTATTGATAAAAATCTTGTAAAACGTCATAATCTTCTTATAGTCCCTAAGAAATACCCTGTGACAGTAGAGGTTATCGACGGTAGGCCCTTGATTTCAAGAGATGTTACTCACGAAACTAAACCCTTAAACATTATCCTAGAAGGGCACTAAAGTACTATTGTATTCAATATCATTAGTTCTGCCTCTAATCCTTTCATCTTAAGTCTCTTTTGGTTAGAGATGATTAACCCGGATATAGATTGGAAAAAACAAAAACTAACATATGGAACCATAGTTTCTCATATTTCGTCTAAACACCCTAGAAATGTTCCAAACCCATGTCCTTACCAAGTCTAAAGGTCCGCGGTCAAAGTTTCGTTGATGGTCAGTGCCTTTACAAGGGCTGCCAAGAATGGAAATATGTTTACAATTTATGCAATTCCGACATTTCAACCTATTCAAGAACTAACCAAGTTACCAGCAGAATATGAGGAGTATTGAGACGTGTTTGAGAAAAAGAATGCTGATACACTTCCTCAGCATTGACCTTATGATTGTGGCATCGAACTCCAAGAAGGTGCGCAACCTCCCTTTGGTCCAATCTATAGCTTCTCCCAGAATGAGGTTGCCGCATTGCGAGATTACTTTGATGAAAATCTTGCGAAGAACTTCATTCGACATTCCAAAACACTTGTTGGAGCTCCTATCCTATTTGTCAAGAAGAAAGATGGCTCCCTTCGGATGTGCGTGGACTATCGTGGACTAAACAAGGTCACAATCAAGAACCGGTATCCATTGCCGTTTATTTCAGGACTTCTTGACCAACTTGGTCAAGCAAAGATCCACACCAAGATTGATCTTTGTGGAACGTACAACCTAGTACGTATCAAGGAAGGTGACGAATGGAAGACGACATTCCAAACTAGGTATGGACACTTTGAATACAATGTCATGCCTTTTGGTCTTACCAACGCACTTGCCATCTTTCAACACTTGATGAACGACGTATTCCGAGAATTTCTACACGACTTTGTTGTCTGTTATTTCGACAACATATTGGTTTTTTCCAAGAATGAAGAAGAGCACATCAACCATGTCCGGCTAGTATTGGAGAAGTTGCGCATTGTTGGACTATACGCCAAGCTGGAGAAATGCGTTTTCCACCAACCCCAAGTCGAATTCTTGGGCTACATCATTTCTAGAGAGGGTCTATCTATGGAACCAAAGAAGATTCGGACAGTCACTGAGTGGAAGAAACCAGCTATTGTTCGAGACGTACAATGCTTCCTCGGTTTTGCGAACTTCTATCGAATCTTCATTCGAAACTATTCCAAGATTGTTGCTCCGTTGACCCGATTGACCTGCAAAGACAAGTTCGAGTGGAATGCGGAAGTAGACCAAACATTTGAAACTCTGAAGAAGGCGTTTACAACGGCGCCTATTTTGACGCATCTTGACTTCCAGAAGCCGTTCTTTTTAGAAACAGATGCTTCTGACTTTACCCTTGGAGCGGTCCTTTCACAACCCGACAAAGACGGACGCCTCCATCCTATCATGTTTCACTAACGAAAATTTATTGCTACCGAGATCAATTATGAGATCCACGACAAGGAGCTCTTAGCCATTGTCGACTCGTTCCAAGAGTGGCGTCATTTTCTCGAAGGAGCTCAACATCCGGTCACGGTCTACACCGATCACAAGAACCTTGAGTACTTCATGTCTGCCAAGGTACTGAATCGACGACAAGCTCGTTGGAGTATATCGCTTTTGTGCTTCAACTTTGTCATCACATATCGCCCCAGTTCCAAGCAAATTCGGTCCAACGCTCTATCCCAACAAACGTATCTTGCACTTAGGGAAGGAGATGCAGCTTATGACCAACAAAAGACTACCTTTATCAAGCCTGAGCAACTTCAACTAAAGACCGTGCGCACCACAACTTCAATGGATGCATCTTTTCTCCAAGATATCTGAGTAAGTTTAAAATTCAATCCTTTGGCCTTGACATTGAAGAACAATGTTGGCATCTCCAATCCTAGAGGATTTCCAAGTCTAGGCTCAGAGGTTATAGATTTGGAATCCTCGAATCAACCTACTTCCAGTTCACGAGTTTCCAGATTGCATGATGTTGATCCAAGATTCCAGTTCCAAGATGGGTTGTTATACTACCAGGGACTACTTTGTGTCCCTAAAGGTCCATGCCAACTCCGAATGCCGCAGTCTCGACACGATTCTCCATCGGCGGGACACTTTGGTTACAACAAGACTATGGAGCTGATATCCATAGACTTTTGGTGGCCCCAAATGTGGAAAACCGTGAAGGACTATGTCACGACGTGTGACACCTGCTCTAGATCCAAGATCCCTCGTCATTGGCCATACGGGTTACTTCAACCGTTGCCGATTCCAGAAACCCCGTGGACATCCATATCCATGGATTTCATTATGGACCTTCCAAAGTCCAAATCTTTTGATTCAATTTTTGTTGTGGTGGGCCGCTTGACAAAGATGGCACACTTCGTGCCTTGTAACAAGACTATCACAGGTAAAGAAACAACATGACTTTTCCTGAAAAATGTTTACAAATATCATGGACTTCTCGACGACATCATCTTTGATTGTGGTACGCAGTTCACGTCCAAGTTCTGGCAATCCATGTTCAAGATTTTACAAGTGAAGAACAATTTATCATCGATGTATCATCCTTAGACGGATGGATAAACCGAACGAGTGAATCAAGTATTGGAGCAATATTTACGGTGCTTCATCAACTACCATCAAGACAATTGGGTGGATCTACTTCTAGTTGCAAAGTTTGCCTATAACAATACATTTCAAGAGTTCATCCACCAAACTCTGTTTTTCGCAAACTATGGATATCATCCACGATTTGACTATTTGAACTTGAGTTTGGCAAAAAATCCGGCTGCGCAAGATCTGGTCACCAGACTTTTGGGAATCCACAAAGACATGAAGGCAAGGCTTGTAGAAGCTCAAGAGCGGCATAAGAGAAATGCAGACAAATTTTGAAAGCAAAATCTGAACATCTCAGTTAGAGATAAAGTTTGGCTTTTGCGTCGCAATTTGAAGACTTGCCGACCGAACGACAAACTTGACTATCGTCGTCTTGGACCTTTTTGCATGAATAAGCAGGTCAACGAGGTAGCATATAGGTTGGACCTGCCATCATCTATGAAAATTCATCCAATGTTTCATGTTTCCTTGCTTGAATCGTATAAAGAATCGACTATTCCAAGACGGTTGCCAGCACCTCTGCCACCAATCAAGATTAACAGAGAAGAAGAATTTGAAGTTTTCTAAGATCATCGACTCCCACATCAATCAAAGGAGATTAGAATATCTTATACATTAGCAAGGCTATGAAGTAAGTGAACGAACTTGGGAACTTGCTGCTAATTTTGCTAACGTTCCCAAAATGATCAAAAAATTTCATCGTTAATACTTGACAAAACCGAGTGCCAAAGATATTTGAATCCAACACGTTTATATCAACACCAGCACCAAATCTGGCTGTAACCATGTAAATATCACATGGACTTCTTGTAATAGATTTTTAGTTTCTGTTTTTGATAAGATAAATAGAACAACTCATGGGAACTCGTTGCTTGAAGGGGGGTTGATGTCACGGACGTGACAATAACAATGACGGTGCAGACTTTTCCCAACTAGGAGGCGGTGCAGGCTTTTCCTTAAATGTCACGGAGGTGATAATAATAGTGACGGTGCAAACTTTTCCCGACTTGGAGGCGGTGCCAACTTTCCAACTTTAGAGTTTCCCAATAGCGTCCTAACAATATAAATAGAGAACCTCGGGACATTGTCCCTCACTCTCGTCAACACCGGTTGTACTTGCTTTTCCAGTATCAATACTACTTCCAGTGTTACTACTTCTAGTTTTAGAGCTTCGAGTGCTATTCCGAGTCTTGTGTGAATTGCCGTCCACAACAGGGTATTGTTAAAACCTTGATTCAAACTTTGCATAAAATGAGGTTAACCTTAAAATAAGAATAATATCACTTACAAAGCTATAGAATATTGCTTAGAAATTTACACAAAAAAAAAATGCCCCACCCACCTTTCCATATGGAAAATGAAGGTGGGGCAAAAGTTTGAAAACTTGAATTAGTAAAGGTATTGGAAACATAAAGTTGCCAAAAGAAAAATCTAACCATCCTTTCAAATAGAGAGGATGGGTGGGTAATAGATTGTAACTTAAGATAAAGATGTTACTTGCATCAATCTCAACATGTCCTATAACATGTTCATCTTCCCTTGGTTTTGGAACAAGAGCTACATTTTCTTGTCCCACTATCATTTTAATAGTTTTTTGTAAGTCAACTTCAATTGTGGCAAGATTTGTTGTAAAGGTTTCCTCAATCTCAACACTCACTTGCACTTGCTCGTTATTAACATTACACTAAACCAATGCACCATCTTCAACCTTCGCTTGCACGTGTTCTTGCATCTTCCATCCCTCCAAACCTCCTTCACTCATGACACCTCCCATGCCATCTGCCAATTTAGTTGAGACTTGCCCCTCTTCTCCAACAGTCCTTGGTTTTTTTCGAATTTGCATCTACCAAAGTTACAAAAACCACAAAACAAAACAAAATAAACCTTTTTACCAACATCGGAAAACAAATAGGGAGTGGTTGTGAGGAAAACAAAACAATAACATTAAAGGAAAAGAAAAAAGAGGGGACCCGAAGCTCCTCCTCTATTGAAGCTTAGTGATGGCGCCCACTTGCACCCAAAAGCAACAAAACAAGAAAGAAAAAAAAGAAAAAAAAGGAGTTCAAGCTCTTCCTTTGCTGAAACTTGGCGAAGGTGCCATTGGTACCCAAAAACAACAAAACAAAAAAACAAAAAATAAAAAAGAGGGAGCACAAGCTCCCCTTATGTTGAGATTTCGTGATGGCATCCACCTACACCAAAAGTAACAAAACAAAAAATAAAAAGAGAGGGAACAGAAGCTCCAAGTCTGGTAATACTTAGTGATGGTGCCTAACTATGCCAAAAGCAACCAAAAAAAAGGGGGGAGCCAAATTGTGCTAAGACTTGATGATGGCACCCACCTACACCTAGAAACAACAAAACAAAAAGAAAAAAAAGGGGGAGCTGAAGCTCCCTCTCTGCTGAGACTTGGTGATGGTGCCCACTTACACCTAGAATAAAAAAAAACCAAAAACAGGAAGAAGAGGGGGAGCTCAAGTTTCCCTTTTGTTGATACTTGGCCATGATGCCCTAAAAACAACCCAAAAAAGTGAAAAAAAGGGGGAACAAGCTCTATCTTTGTTGAATCTTAGCAATGGCATCTTAGAAGCAGTAAAGAAAAAGAAAAGAAAAGAGGGAGCAAGTTCCCTTTTGTTGAAAGTTGGTGATGGCGCCACAAAAGTAACAAAAAAAAAAAAAAAACAAAACAAAAAAAAGGGGAGCTTAGGCTCCTCCTCTACTAAAACTTGGTGATGGAACCTAAAAACTAGCAAAAGAAAACCAGAAAAAGGGGGACCAAGCTCCCTCTTTGCCATAACTTAGCGATGGCACCCACCTGCACCCATAAGCAACAAAACTAAAAAGAAAAAGACAAAAAAAAGAGGGCTCCCTTTTGGTGAAAGTTGGCGATGGAGCCCACTTACACCCAAAAGCAACAAAACACAAAGGAAAAAAATAAAAAAGAGGGAGCTTGACTTATGCTAAGACTGATTAAGCTCGTGCTTCCAAACTCTCCACTCCTCAAGCTCCAAGCTCTAAGCTCCCTAAACCCAAATGCTCAAAGCTTTCCACTCTTCAAACTCTAAGCTCCCTAAACCCAAATGCTCAACCTGCTAGTGATGGAGCGTCTGCAAGAGGAGTGTGGGGGAGGATGGGTCGGTAGGATGAGAGAGGTAGATGGGTTGGTAGGAAGAAGGGTGGTAGGGTTTAGGGTTTAAGTTTGTTGGAGAAAAATTAAGATAAAAGGGGAGGCCTGGAAAAAAAAAGAAAAAAAAGCTGGGAAAACAAATTATGAAAAAAAAAGAGTTTCAGAGGGAAAAGTTTTTAACTGACCAAGCAACTGACCCCTTGAAGGACAGTTTCATCCCATCCATGAAATCCCAGAACGGGATTTTTTGGATGGTGCACTGGTGGGTGCTGGGTCACCCAACCCCTGCACTATGACATTCCCTCAGGTTACACTACAAAAATTCTAATAGGTTTTTTAGGTAGCATAATTGAGACTAATAATGTGCTAAGCGCACCCGCCCCCGGCCCCCCCCCCGCCATTATAAACAGGGTGTACATATTATTTGAGGCTTGTTGTGTGTAATGAAAGTGAATATTAGGACTGAAAGTGTGGGACCTTTATGAACCTTTCATCCCCCAAAGTATTAGGTTCCACCTATTGACCAATTAGAGCAACAGCTGGGGCCAATGAAGGACAAGTGTCACCGTTACCGATGAGTCGGTAATAGGTGTCATGCAGCTAACTTGGGGCGGAAGCAGAGGGATTTGCGGGCGGAAAGAAAGGGATTTGTGGGGGCCGGAAAGAAAGGGATTGAGGCGGCAATAAAATAAATAAAATAATATAATTGAAAGCAAGGTCTCCAAAAAATGGTTGGTCTAGGATGCACCGAATCTTACCCACTTTTGTCCCAGAAAAGAAAAGATTCCCCCCGCTTCGCTTGTTTAAGTACCCTGCCTTCTTACGTATGTTCCTACCCTCCTCTCTGTTTGTTACCTCCTACTCTCGAACTCGCGAGAGTTCCCCTTCATCAGTGTGTCCTCTTCTCTGGTTTCACTTCGTAGTCTCGTCTCTTCTCCTGTCCCGCTGTCGCTTCTCGTTTCCGTTTTGCGTATTCCTCCGCTGGCCTGCCGCTCACGCACTTTGCCTGAAGAAGCAAGTGCACTGTGAAGAATCTCTTTTGCTTTCTCTCTTGCTGTCCACTTCCCTGAACCCTATTACCCAACCGTTTGTGGCATCGGCTGTGGTATGGAATAAAAAAATACACGGAAACCTGCCCCACATCCGTCGGCGTTTCGTGGGACCTCGCTCGCGTGCGCTTGGGGTGATTGATTGCAGTGGAGGGACGAAGAAGGGGCGGGCCTGTGAAGAGAGCGGAAAGCGAGAGAATCAGAGCATGTCTATAGTTTGCTTCCCTTTCAAAGAGGAGGATGTCTCAGTGGTTGTGCGTAATGTAGAATGTGCTGCATCTCACCCCCGTATTGCAGCGGTACTGTGTGTTGGCTACAGCCAAGGGGAAACGTGGTATGCCGTTGAGAACGCAAAGCCCAGAATCGAGAAAGCATCTGGTAAGGTAGTTATTCTTCTGCTGCAAAAGCGAATTGGGGTAGCGTTGAGAGGTGGCAAGGGTGATGGCATGAACACTGCACTCTCCTACTTTCTGGAGCACACCCAGTACCCTCGTCTGCATTTCTACGATGCGGATATTGTCTCCTTCTCCGAGAAATGGATCAGTAAGGCGGAGATACAAGCTGACCTCGATTACGATGTTGTCCGTCACCACTTTCCAAGGTCCAGTACAGATGCGATGATCACATGGTTTGTTACCAAGCTTGGATTTGCAATGCTATGGCCGAACACGGTTCTGCCTTCCATTGAGCAGCCGCTGGGTGGAGAATTGCTTGTCACAAGAAGAGCTGCTGAGGTTCTGCTCGCTGACCCACGTGTTTGCTCGCAAAGTGACTGGGGAATCGACACTTTGTACACCTTCGTGATTGCCCAGACGGGCCTTCGCATGGCTGAAGTCTATATTCCCGAAGGCAAGGTGCATGCTCTTTACGGTGGACTACGTGATCTCCGAACCATGCTGGTGGAGTGTTTCTCTGCGATTCAATCCTTGAAGAACGAGGTTGTGGGTAGCGACGCCGGTGGCTACTGCATCGAGTTTGCAAAGGCTGTCCCGGAGCTTGTGCAGCAGAAGGTAGGATATGACATTGAGAAGAGTCTGAAGCTCCTCAGGAATCACTGGACTCCACGCCAGCAGGAGCTTTTGCACCAGCATTTCGACTCTGCACTTGTGAAGGGCCTCCTGAATGCTCGCGACTGGCCTTGCTGGGGTTTTGCTGACGAGGAAGCTTGGACAGGAGCTTACCTCAAGTTTCTTGACCATTTTGAGAAAGGCGACGATGATTGGGAAGAGCTTCTGTTCAAGGTTTGGGTAGCAAGAGTGCTCAATCATACTCTGCGCCATGTGATTCGCGGGTACGATGTTGCTCTGGGATCGCTCAGGGACTTCGTGTGGGAAACTCGTCAGCGCTTTGGGATGGAATTGAAAGCAACCGCTGCGGCTCTCGACCCCATTGTCATTGCCGGTCATACTGCTGCGGAAGGCTTGGCCGTCAACGCTGCTCTTAGCAAATCAGGTCGAAATAAGGCGCAGTGGCTTGACATGGACAACTTGTGCACAGTCTAGCAGTGAAGAAGCACTCACAAGGAAAGAGGCAGCGCATACCACCCGACGCATTCTGTTTCAGCCAGTGTTTTCTTTTATTACAACAAAGTTAGGTTTGAGAATTGCGGTCCAATTGGAGAAAAAGGCGCAGAAAAGCTTTACAAACGAAGAAGAGATGTGCTCCATCCTGTTGTCAGCACACCAGTGTTCTCAGAGCAGAGAGAGAGAGAGAAGATTTCTGTGCTGTAGAAACATCTCCCTAGTCATGGGCACATGACTCTGATGCCTACTTATTTTGGATTCTGTCAATTCTTGATCACAGCAGCAAAACCTGATGCTTACAGAAGTTTTGCAACTTGACAACCCCCCCCAAAAAAAAAGTGAACAAGATTTCTCAGCATTCTGTCTGTTGTAACCTGTGTCAAGCTTTATGAGATTTATGTTCTAGGGTGGTACCCGCTTTTGGTAAAGTACTCAGGTATGTCTAGAGCATATGGAAAAGTTGGGTCAATTGGTGTGAACAGTCAGTCTTGCAGCTTTGATATATACCAGAGCTCTATGCCAGTTGTTGCAAGCAATTGTATGTGGCAAGTTGAAAGTGAACTATAAGAACTTGGGTAGTTTTTTGATGAAATTGGCTTCAACCTCAAATGAGAGTCCTCAGGTTGAGGTGGAAAGCCTTTTCTGCAAAGGACTGATGCATGAAGGACATCTTGCAGTTTGTCTGGAGAAGAAACTGTGTCTTCTGTACTTGATGCAATAGTTTCTTTGAAGTCTTGATGTTTACTGGATCATGCAATTCATGTGTTTGGCAGATTATGTGTGATTTGATGTTATGAAAGAATGGCTTTCAGGGTTTCCTGGAGAAACTATGTCTTCTATATTTGATGCAATACTTTCTTCAAGTCTGGATGTTGACTGAATCATGTAATTCATGTTTATTTGGCAATTTATGTGATAGTTCTGTTTATGAAAGAATGACATCCTTGGTTTACTTTCTCATTGATCATCAAACTTCAATTTATTCAGTTCAATGTGCATGTTTGTGTCACCAATGTGTGCTGCAAGGTTCACAAGTTTTGGGAATTGTCATGGCAACTGGAATCATGGATTGCAACCATCAGAGGTGAATTTACGGAAGGGTGTGTTACAAATGGAACATGGGATATCACTTACCAGTATGTGTATGCATAGATACTACCATGTTTCTGTGAAAATAATACATGGGTCTTGTGGACATAAAAAGGTCTTTTGCTCACTGGAATCTGATGCCTTGTGATGAGATAGATTGAGGAAAGTAAAGCAACCACCTGGATCTGAGTGCACATTTTTCTGATTATCTGCAGCAGCTGCAGGTCATTGAAATGATGCAGCAAACTCTTGAGTGTCTTGATCAGCAACCTGCTGATAGCTCTTGTGGATGAAGATGTACCAATGTCCTCATGTCCTTGAGGTAAAAGTAGTATACATGACAATTGCATACTGCATCTTCTAAATTTTAGTTTGATGTTTTCAATGGCCTTTAACCTTCAAACATGTTCCTTTAGTGAAAGTGTTTCCTCTGTTGAGACAAAAATCTTCTTGATCTCGGTGCTGTTCCTTTCTCATTATATGGAGAGGAAGATCTTATACCAAAAGTTGAATACATGTATTCTTATGTGAAGTGATTTCTTGTTGCAGGCTGTAGAACTCTTCCTCAAACTTGTGGAGAAGACTCAGATCTCTTCTGTGCTTTTCAGATGTATGTAAGCTCTTTGCTTTGCAAGTTTTTCAGAACAGGATGACAATATCTATTGCAGCAAGCTCATCAATTTGCAGATTGTTGGAAAACAAGTGATACAAGCTATCACATCACTGAGGTATCACTCAATAATATAGAGTTTATTGGGAGAATTCTGCTGTTTAGGAGAATGATATGATGTCAATTTAGTGGTGGAGACAGATGTTTTTGGTTGACAGGTTTAAATGACTTGGATAGCAATTGCCAAACATTGACTTTTCACTGGTACAAGCTCTTTCTCCTCTTGGTACGCTTCTCACTCACAGGTTGCAGAGTATGTAATGATACACATTTGGTTGGGGCAAGAGGAAAAGACTGTCCAAGTTCACAGCCAGGATGTACAGTTTGTGGTGATGTGAGAACCTAGGGACTCTCCTTAGTCTAAAAACTAATTATCATAAGTCGGCCTGGCCATGGAAGCTCGAAGGTGTCGGACTATGGGAACAAGAAATTAGATTTCTAACAAGAAAACAAGACAAATCTTGCAACTTGTTGGCCATGTGTTTCTTCAGTCTTCTTTACATTCTCAGTATGTATGGCTTTTCTTAATTTCTTTACTTGTACTCTTGAACACTTGCAGGTTGCCTCCTTTGGTCCATCACCGTATCACATTACCTATCCACCATGTTGTTGAAATGGACCACCTTCTTCATCACTCAGGCACCTGAAGGTTTGCTTCCTTCAGCCAATCACTCTATGCACCACTTCTCTCGACACACTAATACAGACATGGGGTTTGCTACACTAGGAGACTGTCACTAAAGATATGTAAAAGTGAAATGGCACCTGAACACATTTTGATCCAAAGTCAAGAATAATAGGAAGTTCCACTCAATAGTGAAATTGCCCATCTCCACTGACCACATCTACTACACTATAATGCAATTCTTGACATATTAATACTACTTTAAGTAGTATTGCATATTGCAAATTTCATGTGATGTGATGGAAGCAGTGTTTCTTTTGTGGCCAATTTTCTCATCTTGGAAACTAAAAAAGAGTAAAACAAGAATATTCTGTCCCAAATGCTCCGTTCTTTTTACCAAAAAAAGATGTCAACTATTTGAGAAAAAGATGTTTTTTGGGGGAAAATTTTGTTACGGTTTGATTCAGTTTTTGGTGAGGGGGCAAAATTTTCATCAGTTTTTTTACTATTTGAATAATTTTCTAGAACCCATCACCACTTAATGCTAAATCTGTCTTGGAATGCTTGCTAATGGTACATCAGGAAATTAAAACTAATAGCTGTGAATGGAAGCATTGCACTAAAAAGAGTGCACACCAGCTTATGTAGGAGTATGGATGTAAAACTTTAGGTACATGAACTCAAAGCCATACATTTAACGATGTTGGCAAATAACCACAACAATGAGGGGATCAAGTTTATCACTGACATTGTGACTGGGGAGGATTATGAAGTTATGACCACTATGTATGCAATAATTCCAATGTCTCTGAACATATCAACATAAGAGGTCATCAAAACATGCATATACAAAGTAAGTGTGAAATTAAAAAATGGTGAAAATGAGTGTTTCCTAAGGTTTCTGATCACCAAACATTCAAATTTTGAATACAAAATTTGCCAGATTCTACATCAGTAGATAAACAACAGCATCGAAGGATGCCTAAATATTTTTACTTTCAGACTTTGTTTTTAGCCAAATTTGGTTAAATGGTCTTCTGAATCACTGCATCTGGTGCCACCACATTATACATTTGAGAACAAGAACACTACTATATGTAGGCCAAGTAATATTCTTCCCCATTCTTGCATTTATGCTAGGTACATTATTGTCAAAGTTGTAGACTCAACTTTGGCTACCATAGCAACCTCAAACTTCCACCTATGGGGCATCAATCTCATCACCCACATGGAGAGCACCTGTAAATAGAAATTAATGCCATCCACACTACTAGCAACAGTTGTGAGTAACATGAAGGCCTTTGCCTAAGAAATCACACACCTTCATTGGTCTAGTGGGTTTTGCACTATTGATCTTAATGACCATGTAACCTAAAAACAGTGTCAGACTTTTTTCTGTGGATGAAGTCTACAAACCCTAATTCAGATTGGTGGTTGGACTGCTGGTGGCACAATACTTCAACGGCGTTTGAAAATTTGCTTTTGATGTGTTTTCTATTTGTGGTGTGTTTTGTTGTTTTTCAGGTTATGACAAAGGGAGCTTGGTGAGTTAGTTTCGAAGATTGAGTGCAATTTCAGTTGCTCAATGAAAACTTTTCATGAGCTTTGTGCACCAAGTTTTTGTAGGGTGATCGGTAGGATGATTATGAGGAAGCAAGGAGATGAGGTGATGAGGAGTATATTTGATACATGCTGAGGAAGTGAAGATAGGCTTTTTGGTGATGAAAAAGAGCTAAGCTTGCTAGACTTTCTAGAGGACTGTAAAGTGTGTGTTGGATTTGGATCTTGGGTGTTGTGATTAGATAGAAATAGAACTTAATTAGAACTATTGGATCAGAAGAATTCTTGACGATTGAACTTCCGCTACACTAAGTATGTCAAGAAAAGGTCTAGAGATATTATACTTGCGTTTCTTTGGGGACCAATACAAGGGAGAAGATGAGCGTGTTTAGGATTTCTAGAGTGGTTGCGTGGCAGCTAATGTTTGATGTTTTTATGGGGATTTTGAATTGAGTGTAAAATGTGTTTTTTCTTGAGAAAAATACTTATTGCATTGTGGGAGCTTTGGAGGTTTTGGGACCGAGGGAATATTGGGGAGTAGAATTGATTGCACTCACAGATCCTACCCTGAATCTCTATTCAAATTTTGAGACCGAACTATGTTGAAGTAGTAGAGTTAATCTCTGTGCAGATGCTGTTGTTGGGCATGAGTTGCCATCTCACATGAAACAACATGTTGACTCCGAGAGAGGAAATCGAAATGAGTAACTGATCCTTTGTGGTCCATAGAATTAAAACAATAGAACTTAGGTGTCTGTAAAGATCTTGAAGAATAAGCAATATTTGAAGCAAAATCATTCTATTTTAGTAAAAGTTTCAAAAATATATTTTAGTCTATGTATGTCTAGCTATGGGGATGTGCACATTGTAGAAAGTATTCCCCCTTCTTTTTTGGTGACAACCCATTCTTCCATTAAGAATGAAGTCTTGCAATTTTTAGCATGTAAATGTGACAAGAAATTTTATTTATTCAGGAATTTCAAGTTTTCTTGCTTACTTAAAATGAAGTATTTGTAAAAGAACAAATTTGGTTTAAAAATGTGATTCTTCAAATGAGAATGAAGCTTTGCAATTTTTAGCATATGAGTGTGGCAAGAAATTTTGTTTATTCAGGAAATTTCAAGTTTTCTTGCTTGCTTAAGAGATAGTAGCAACATACATGTTGACAAATGTTGCCCACTTAAAGATATATTGAGATCCACATTATTGATCCCAAAGAATTTCAGCATAAGCAATTTTAATTACTCAAAGGATTTTTGAATTTCAAGTTTTCTTGCTTACTTGGGAGCCAGCAGAAGGAGATACATATGAATCTAAGCACTGTGATAATCTTCTTTACTAAATTTACAAGCCAAAATATTGTAATAGAGGGGTAGCTTCAACAAATGTTTGTCAAATAATTAACTAGTTTTGAAGAGATTTGTCAAACTACCTTAAGACAGGTAGAGCCCACAGGTGAGGGACAGGGACACTTCCAAAATGCAAGGTTGCACGCAGCAAGTTCCTGGCCAGAATCACTGGGAGACCCTAGACAGCCCCCATTGAGCTCTGACCGACCGCTCATTTGGGCCATCTTTTTGCACCCTTTTTAGCAATTTGCATAGAATTGTGTGATTCTCCATGTTTTGATTGTGCAAGTCTCTTTGGGTTATTTAGGTCCTTCTTTTTTGGCTGTACCCCCACCCTGGGGCTTTATACCATACACAAATAATATCTTCACGGACCTTAATGTTATGAGTAGGGTAATGCCTGAGGAGTAGGGTGGGCCTGAAATAAGGCACTTATTCCTGAGGAGCGCCCTACTATTTGAGCATTACTCAATGGAAAGCATGGGCAAAAAATCATGCAGAAAATCTTTTTTTCACTTTTTTCAAAAAACAAAATACCTGCCCCTGTTGTGGAGGAAAAATTCTGCTTGATAACAGGATTCTTGTTAGCAGGAGTGCCTTCTGCTAACAAGAATCATAAGTGAATGCTGGATGCTTTTGGTATCTCATGTTCGAAAGAAGTCATTGAAGATGGAGGGGATATTGCTTCCAGTAGCAGGTGGACACATCACTGCAACTGGCTCTCTTTCTCTCTGTGTGTCAACCTCAATATTGTCCCTCACAATATGAAAATTGCCTGAGCTTTAGACACTTGCTTAAGTGATAGAATCTTTAGAGTAGTGGAGGGCTTTTGCATGCCTGGCAAATCAGTTTTGATGATCGTCTCTTGACATCATGCACAACTTATATTCTGCCAGACAATACATCTGTGTGCACACCTTCACAAGTAAGTGGAAGTTGGAGCTGTTGCAAGGCAAATTAGAAGGTTGATTTTTAGGCTATGGATTGCTCTCTCAAAGCAACACAATCTTCTTGGACAATATACACATTGGCAATGCAATTGTCATATGACTTGTACCTATTGATGGTTTGTAACCAGGAAACTACTTCCTACGCACACACATCACAGGAAAGCACACAATAAATAAGACAGAGAGCTTTGAAGAAGAATTGCAAAAATATTTGAAAGCTAAGTGACAGTCACAGCCTAGCCTCTTCAAAGATGAGAGAGCAAACCCTAGCTGTGTTGCTTATTGGTTGTACAGGGAAGCTTCCTGTTTTATCAGTAGCAAACCCCTAAATCCATATCATGAATTTCAAATGGGAGAAAAACACCTGTGTGTCCAAAGCTTGGTGCCATTAGCTCTGTCCTTGCATATGGCATCTTCCTACATTCTTTTAGCAGTTTTAAAAGTTAGTTTGCTCACCACATCATGAGACTGGATCAGAGACTGGACACATGGACCTTTCATCTTCATAAAGAATCTGATAGTGGAGCTGAAATCCTTGCTTCTTCATTGATTTGAAGCAAGTGTCTGAAGACATGGATCTTGCATCTTCTTCCAGAATCTGACATAGGAGCTGCAATCCTTGCTTCTTCATTGATTTGAAATAAGTGTGTCCGATGTGGTGTGTTGTTTAATGCAGTCTGTCCCTTTGTAAATTGAAAAGAAAGTTCAGAAAGGACTAATTTTGCGTGCGAGCTGCAAGAGAATTTCAGGCAGAAAACGCCGGCCTTTCATTGTCATAGCATCCCCAGTTTTTGCTTTTTCATCACCTTCATGGACCACAGCCAATATATCATCTAGCAATTTATCAGGACCACCTCGCAAAGGATCCTGCACAATTCACAGGTGCTTCAGTATCACAACCCAACTTGTACAAACCATGTACTTCCATGTAACTTCAAGAACCAATTCCAATTTAGAAGAGATGAAAAGTGTTGAACTGAAGCAACAAACCTGCAAGAACAGGTCAGTGTGTGTCTTCTGAGCATACAAAGTAGTTGTTGCCTTTGCACCCACGGACCGGAGCGCATTCCCAAATGCAATGCTGCATGAAATTTACCATCTACTCCCATCATTCCTTTTGAAGATCATACAACATCAAGCTTACAGTGTATGTTCATAAACATCTTCTGTACTTCCATAAGTTTTCAAAATCCTTCAGAATTTTGTTTCACACATAAATGGGACAGAGTTGTATAGAGTTTTATAATGTACCTGGCCTCACAAAGAATAGAACAATCAGCAGTTCCATGAAATAAAGCTATTGGAGGCAGCAATGGCACTGATTCCTGGAAAGATGGGCATAAAACCAACAATTCGGGAGAGAAAAGTGGTAGGGATTCCTCCCCTTCCATCACACTGCAAAACCAAGACCCAAGTTTCACCATGATTGAAGCCCTGATACTTGTAACACAAATAGCATGTAGATGAGAGCAGTTGATTGTAAGCTCACAGAAGATGTGCACACTCTGCATTGGAAAGTCTCACATTACCTCAAGAAAATGGATCGGTAAAGACCTCGATCATTGAAATGGTCTACAAGCTTTGGCAAATTATACCTGCTCCACAGCAAATGGACAGCCATCAAGCAAACAGGTTAATGATAGGGTATTCACTCTGACAGAAAGAGATCTAAAACCCAATAATGGCATCCCAAAAAGCTAATCATCATTATGGGCAAGATGTTCGTTTCCTTACCCGCCTGAAATGGCTATAAAGCCTCGGAGCTGACATGAACTCCATGAGAGATTTGAGGGACCATCAAGCACCTCCTTCTTTGCTTGTTTAACCAATGCACATGCCGCCAGATGGGACCCTGCTGATTGACCTGCCAAAAACACTCTGTGTTGTCGAACAAAACACAGTTTAAGAGTCCAGATAAAGCCACAATGGAAAGAGGTGGTGCAAAGACTCCCAAAGTTTGCTGTGGATCACAAGGAACTTCTGCAATACATTCCATTCCACTCATGGAAATTTTTCTATCATTTGATTCTGAGCCAGCTTAAACTTCCTTGCAGAAAGTTCAACCCTAAGCACATCCAAAAAAAGAGCATGTGCTCGTGTTTCTGACCTGTTTGGATCACCACCAAACTGTTTGATGTTCTGGAAAACATAGCCTATTCCAGTAGAGATATCTGTCACCATGTCACCAACAGAGCCCTGGGGAAAATTCCTGCATTTTCACATTCTACTGAGCCCACTGATCCTTGACTTGAACAGCTCTCTACACAACAAGAGAATTGCTCACAAAGTATAAAAAAATGATTTCCAATCTTTTTTTGGAGGCAAGAAGGACCCCTCTTATGAAAATTGACGGAGGAGCACCTGTAATCAAGGCATATCACAATGATGTCATGGTCAGAAAGCTGCTGCCCCAGTAATGAACCCCACCCCTTGTACCTGTTGATCAGTCTCAGCATCAGTTTCAATCTTTCCAGAATATTTTGTCAACTTATGGAAACAATAGAATGAAGACAAGAAGACAGTACCCAGAACCAACAACAGAGAGGCAACTAACCCAATAATCCAAGCACCACCCGTCACAAAAATCACGACTGGCTTTGGGGTGTCATCATCACAATATGGAGGCATGTACAAGTCCAGTCTGCTCAACATTCCAGCACAAACATATTATAGTTTACCAGGAACCCTCAATAGCACTCTGTCTAAATGCAAAAAGCTTCCACAGCTCAATATATCCACAGCAAATGCACTATTCTTCTATCAACAGTTTCCTTCAAACTAAATGAATAAAATGTGCTTTTGCATGCCAATCTTACACATGAACATTACCTGTTGCGGGGTTGGTCCCCATACACAATGCTGCGGTGAATGTTCTTAGAAAAATAGTAATCAAAGCCAACTGCAAAATCTCCAGAAGGATCACATTAGTGCACATTCTTTTCCTGCAGATGCTGCAAAAACCTGATCACAATAAGCTTGACAATGCAAAATTCCAGAACAGCAGGCCATTGTTGTACACTCACCCTGAATGAAACCAGGTGAGAGAAAAAGTGCATAGAGATATAGCCGAGCCAATCTGCTTAACCATCGAGTTCCTACCCTGGTAAGATGTGCCCAACAGGCCAGATTCATCAAGAGACAGCTGAATCCTCTAACTACAGTCATTGCTTTGTTAATGGGAGTATTTAAGAATAGATCATGGAGTAACTATGGAAGCCAACAAGAAGAGTGGGAAAAATGGTATGAAGCCACTACCCCAGATATCTCAATAGGGTTAATGCCAGACGAGTGATCAAGTAAGTTTCAGTGGCTGCATGGTGAATGTCATTTTGGAACTCCTGGAGTGAGTGTTGTCGGTGAGGACCAACCATGCCACCCTGAGAGATGTCAGACACTGTTCTGAGATGCCATTTCCTTGGCCTCGGTGGAGGTCTCTGCTGCTGCACCAATTCAAGTATTTGCAAGCTATCAACAAAAAAGCAACAGCAACTCCTGTCATGGCATGAAACATGAAACAGATGTCAGCAAATACATTGTGGTCCTGGGTTGATGAGGTTTTATGACATACCCAATGCTGATGCCTATTGATTTCTGCTGCACTGTCAGACTGCAAGCGTGAAATATCATTGAGGCCTCTGCCTGTACTTCTGCTTGACACCCCTTTTCCTGGTAATGGCTTCTGCATCTTGCTTGCTGCATCCACTTCCACTTCAGATGTGCCATTGATTTCATGGATATAGCAAGTATGTCCATGTGCCCAGTGCACACCATCCGGTGAGTTGACACCTGTGGAAATTACTCGCGATGGCAGCACTGTGTTCTTGAACACATCCTCTGAGCTGAGCATCTTTAACTGTGGCCTTTTGTGGGTGTGAATCTGCCTCTTTTGCACTAGCCAGGAAAACACACACTTCCTAACCCCAGAAACTACCAAAATTCCTGTTCATTTAGACATGCATTTACCAGCAAAGTTAGGTCTATCAACAGAAGTCTACAAGAACTCAATCCAGAGGAAATTCACAAGGTATGACAATTTGTGACTACACTGTGCAGTATAAAAAGTTTCTCAAATTTGCACATTCCTCATGCAATGCAAACAAGGATTCAACAACCCCACAAATCATTTCACCTACCATCTGATTCGAAGGGACCTGATGGTCAGTCTACATGGGAAAATCTACACCCTAACCCTAAATAAAATCCATGCATTTCCTAAATAAACCAAAGCTAAATTTGCTATTTTGTTGACCAAATTGCAAACAGTTAGCATAATTGGAACCAAGAACTATATTTCACACCCAACAAATATTTTTTTGAGCTTCAGGAGATTTTAAGGTTGAAGAGCTCACCACAAAGAAACAAGCTATTCAAGTGCTTGTTGTCTCCTCAGTATGACTGCATCCAAAACAGAAGATTTCCAGCTTTCAATAACTATGAATGAACTCTGGGGTGCAAAGAACTCCAGTCTCTTGAATCTCAATCTGCACCAGTTTACTCTGACGACTCCCTAAATAGATGATGAAGTGGAAAAGATGTATTTACTCTTTCATCAGATTTTGTGAAATTCCACTGACAAACTATTTGAAGTTCCCAAAAGAAAAAGCCAAACCAACACAGATTTTGTGAAAACGTCTATGAAAGCTTCTGAAGAAACATGTATGCTTCAACCACAAATCACATTGTGAAACCACAACAAACATTTCATGCAATTCCAAAGAACTATATTACAAACCCCCCCACCACAACACCAACAACCAAACAAAAGCTCAACAAGCAACAAAATGAAAACTCAAACCAACATGTATTCACATCTCACATGTCCCACACATTCCCCAACATATATTCAAGGAGAAAAGCCAACCACAAGTTAACAACCCACAAATGAGAAGCCAAGAAACATTTTGAAGCTTTCAAACTGTCTGGTCGATCCGCCAAACAAAAACCCAATACCAAGATTCACAAATACAGCCTAGTAAAAATCAACCACCATTATAAACCTCCCAATTCCAAGCGCCACTTCCAACATCCCTGGACAATGGGAGAGCCAAAGGACGAAATATGATCACACACACACACACATGTCAAAGAGGAAATGGCAATGTGCTTAGTCCTTCCTTTTTCTGCCAAAAGCAACATTCCAAAAGCAACTCAATGTGCACTTTGCACATAACCTTTGCAAGCACAACCTGTTGGTGAACATGCAAACAAACAAACAAACAAACAAAAGCTTGTTGAAAATGGGTTTGAAAAGCGAGATGATGAGTACTAAGCAAAAAACTGGTGATGATGATAATGGAATATGGAACCAAGTTTAGTAAGGAAGGGAGTCTCACAAACATGAGGCTAGAGATATGATGATGATGATGATGAAGAAGAAGAAGAAGAAGAACTTGAGTTGCTTGTGGAAGACTTGGGTTTGCTGTTGTGCATGGCCTCCACTTCCTTCCCAACTACCATTACTTACTAGTGTCGGAGAGATTTTGTGGCCAAGAGAGAGCAAGTGGAAGTTGAGCTAGAGGTGCCTTCTTTGTGTAGAGCGACACCTCACAACGACTGTCAAAGTGCGTGTGAGCATTTCCGGGACGCCACCTTAGTCGCCCCATTTTTAAATCTATCCCTCCACTCTCTCCTCTAGACAAGGGTTCTAATTTTCACGTACAAAATAAACACACGAATAGAGGGCCCTTTGGGTCTGGGTTTAAAATATTAATTGTAGAAAACACACATAAGAATAAAGTGGCCCTTTGAGTGTAGGTTGGATATTAATGTTGAAAATACACACTAGTGTCAAGGGCCCTTTGTGTTTGGATGTGGGGGCTAAAAAAAACCCTTTTGTGGCTAATGAGATTGTCACAATATTATGTCATGTGATATTATGTTTTTTATTGGGGTATGTGATATGAAACAATGCTTTATTTAACCTCTAGTAATGTACTTAGTGCTTACTGATCATTGTCGATTACACAATGTTTGCAGTTTTTGTTTAGTTTGACAACACCTTTGTTGGCCATTTTAACTCTGCCATATAGACAAGGGGTTATAATATATAATGTAGAAAATATACCCAAATATGGGGCCCTTTGAGTCTTGGTGTGGGGGAAATAAAGCCTTTGTGGCCAATGAGATTATGAGAATATTATGTTGTGTGATATATTATGTTTTCTATTAGGGTTTGTGATAAGAAACAATGATTTACTAGTCTCTGATTATGCACTTAAACCTTAGTACTATATGTCCCACAGTTCATGCCCCTGCCATTAGCCCAGGCCAAAAATGGTGACAAACAGTTTTGGAAATAAAAGTTTCTTCATGCAGCCAATGAAAAGGCTCAGCATGCACTCCTGAGGGGGCCTGTTTTTTTTCTTGGGGGGGGGGGGGGGGAGAGGAGGGTTGGATGGGAGGTTTTCTTTTTCCCCCATTTTGTTCCCAATGTGTTCCCATGGGGTTCCTCAAGTTTCCAAGACGTTCCCAAAAGCACCTCAGTTTTGTCCCATATGGTTTGCCCAAGTTCAACTCTCCAGTATATGAACTGAAAAGGTAAGCAACAAGGGTCTGCATTTGTTTCTAACTTGCAACTGGGGGTCCAAATAGGCACTTCTATTGAGGAGTGCCCAATGTTCTGAAAAAATTGGTGATGGGCCAATCAATATGGCTCCTTAGAAACAAAGGAAAAAAAGAAGAGTGAGGGCACCCTTTGATATGAATCATCACAACACTCTATATGTCTCACAATTTGTAACTTATTGATCATTGTAGACTACACATTATTTGCAGTTTTGTTTACTAGGGCACTACCTTCATGGACTTATTCAGCTCCATTGCGTAGTCAAGGGTTATAATAGTAATGTAAAATACACACAAGTACAGAGGACACTTGCTTCTTCTGCGCAGGTGTGGAAAAAGCCTAACCTTCTGCTGTCATGTTCACAATGTATTCAAACGGCACCTCATAAGCATGAAATTTCCTCTGTTTGAGAGGAGGAACTTCTCAGATTTAGAATGCTCAGTAGCTGTGGCTTTCCGCACCGTAGAGCCCTGGGGAGAGGCCAATTACGTAACACGTAATGCTGCTATTTGCGGAGCCATATATGGCAAGTAAAGGATCTTGTAATGCAGCAGAACAGTGCTTGGACTTTGAGTGTGGGAATTGCCCATGTGCTGTCTCAAGTGGAGGTTTCTACCAACTTGCACCAATGAACACCCTCTTTTGGAAAAGGTGGTAAGTAAAGCAATGTGCAGGTAGTATGTGCGCAAGTAGTATGGACCATAATATCTTGGCAGCTTTCACACTGATTAAATTATTTGTAAACATGCTCAAATTTTCAAAAAATAAATCTTTTTTCACACAACAAAACTTTTTGTGAATGGAAAAAACAGAATTCGAGGGAATATTCCCCCTTTGGGCATGGAATCTTCAAATTTAATTAATTATTTGACGGACATGTGTTGTTGAAGGCTGGCCTTGTAGGTACTCAGGTTTAGTTTTTTCTTCTTTCATGGGCAACCGACATGGTGCAGTTGAACGGGAAGGAATATAAGAAAATAATTACCAGATTGTTGGAGTTTTTTTTTTCAGGGGCAGTAGCTGCAAGGTAAAGAGGCTCTTATTTACTATTGCTCTTTAGCAAGGATCAGTAGTTGTTCCGAGGTGAAGGGCAGCTCTTTTTTTTTTTGGGTGAAATTTTGCCAAAAATCCAAGTGCCATTCAAACAAAGGATTTTTGTGAAAAAGTTGTGCCAAAGAGGAATTCTTTTCTGAAATTGCCATATCCAGACAATAAGTTTCAGCAGGTCACCAAAATATATTATTATTTTTTACTTTCCTCTCTGACCTCGAGCCAAATTTGGCTAATTCCTCTTTTGGATGATCGCCAGTGTTTTTACATCACACAATTGAAAGCCTTGGTGAAGAGGCTCTTATTTGTGATGCAGGTTCCTCCATCCTCTAGGGGGGCTGGGGTTGCTTCTTGTTTAGTGTGAACCATAACTTGCAAAATGTATAGCTTCTTATGCTGCCTGCCTTCACACTTGGTGTTAGCACCTTTTGTGTTAGGGTGGCTAACACTCAAGTAGCTGTTTGAAAAAAGTTACGTAGCACTTCTGTACCCTAAAAATGTCATGATGTTTTGGAGCACCGGCGGTTGGATTCACACATAATGGCCAGTCCTACCTATTTCGAAAATGTTTAACTAAATGTGGCCATGTTGGTTCACACATGCAATCATGAGTTTTTGTGGTGGTCCCTAGTCGTTGTTCTTTTTTCCATCATCATAGCATCTAGTGACACGCATCAACTCCTCCTGTCACCATTCAACAATGTTTTGCCTCCATCATCCTCCTCATTCAAACATAGTTCATTGTTCAATTTTTTTTTTTTGCATTTCCCAAATTTGTATATGCACTTTGCAATCTCTTAGGCCACCTCTATTTCATCACTCATGTGCTCTCCAGTTTGCTCATTTTTTCTCTCCATCTCTTTATTTTTTGCTCACTTCACAAAACACTTGTTGTTGCTTGGTACAATTGACTGCTTTTTGTTCGTGGGCTTGGTGCTTTGGCCTTTCATGCATCATCATCCATTGTCATGGTCTACATTTCACAATCAACATTCACATCGTGGTTTTTTTTAAAACAATTGTAGGTTTGGGTTTTCAAGAACCTTTCTTTATAGACAAGCAGCATCTTGAATAGTTTGTCATCACTTTCGCAAAGTTAAGTTCTTTTTTGTTTTTCATTTATCTCTTATTCTTTATTGTTTCTTTGCTCATTTTTTGTTGTAACCAAACTTTAAGCTCTTTGCTAGAAGCTTGCTTGTTGTATTGTTGTTTTTTGCTTTTGATCTTTATTTTTCCCCTATAGTAGCATTCACAAGGGTTGAATCTTTGCTTGGAAAATCAAATTTGCTCTTTGTTTCGACATTGTTCAAAACTCTCCAACTAAGCATTTTCTACTATACCATTTCACATTGTTGTAAATCATGGATATAACACAAGATTGTGTGATTTTCATCGTAGGATGTATGACATTGTTCCAAATTGTGGATTAGATATTCAATTCACATGTCCATGCTCTCTTTTTAGATTTGAATTATGTTGCCATGGATCCTTCCATTGCCCTTCAAAGTGCAAAATTTATGTTTGTAGTTACAATCAATGATTTTCTTATGTCTTGTTCTCTAAATGTTTTATCGCAAGAATAAGGGTACCAAGTGAAGCCAAGAAGCACAACTTGGTTTTCCAAGTTCCTATTCATCGAATATGAAAATGACCAACGGGTGGAGAACTTCATGATGTTGAAGTCCACACTCTTTCAACGTTATTGAAAAAAAACACAAAGTACATAAAAGCCATCCTTGTGGAGATTCATGTGTCATGTGTTATTTACAAGTTTGCACACGGCTACAACTTGTAATGGATTATTTACAATTGGGAAGTTTAGTGTATACTTGGTCTTACATGAATTTGTTGCTATAATGAATATTGTTTTTAAGAAGTTGATTTCATTGCCAATGGGAGCAGACACGTGCATTACCATCAATTGTTTCAAACTATGATGTGGCATGCTTACTGTACAAGGTGTAGTCAATGGCACCCATCTTTTTATTTCTAAACCTTATATGCCTTTCTTGGATGACTATTACTATTTTAAATCTAGGGGATATTCCATTCTAGCACTAGCAATGGCGGACTACAAGAAAAGGTTTACTAACATTTGCATTGGTATGCCAAGAAATGTTAACGACTCAGGTAGGATAGGTTTACATTGTACAAGTGAGTTTAATTATATGGATTGTTTTACATCACTAGGGGATCATGTGAAGATGGAATTCCTCCATAATTCTTTGGTGATAAGAGATATCCCTTATCAATTAAATCATGATGTCATTTAAAGAAGATGGACACCATAACATTTTGGAACTATTCTACAACATAAAACACAAAAAAGGTTGATCCATGGTGGAGAATGCCAAAAGCATTCTCAAGAAAACTTTCAAGGAACTAATGTGTGAGTCAAATTTGAATGTTATTTTTTTATCTAATGGTTTTACCTATTGTTGTTATTGCATGATTTGTTGAAAATTCAGGATGAAGTAAATATTGAACATCTACTACACATCATTGAGCTAGAAGCAAGTACTTTGCATGAAGATCAGCCCATCAACATTCTTTAAGATGAAACAATAAATCAACAATTGGATGGAGAGGAAAGGTCTAAATTTTTTTTGAAACAACAATTGATTCATTACCTTGGTAAACAAAACAGCTTCACATGAATGTACTTAGTTTTCAAACTTAATTTCATTTTATTTTTGCAATTGTCATGAGTAAAAAAAAATCTAGAAATTATTCAATGTCATTTTGTTTTTTTGTTTTTGTTAAGCCGATTTTTTTTGGAAATGAATCAATGTCCTTGCATTTCTAATTTTGTCAAATAAAAAAAAATAGAAATGAATCAATGTTGTTTTGAAGTTTTGATTTTGTCAAGTTAAAATTTTTGGAAATGAATCAATGCCCTCTTGCATTTTTGATTTTGCCAATCCAAAATTTTTTGGAAATGAATTAATGTCCTCTTGCATTGTTCTGGTTATTTACAATAGTCATTTGCTTCTAATCATTTATTTTTGGCACCTATCATCTTAAGTTTAGGAGCTTGGACTAGAACCTTATTGTTGGAAATTTGAAAAGATGTCATGTTCATCACCTTTGTCAATTTTGTAAAAACCTTCACCATGTTAGTTTGATTTTTCACCATATCAGTTTGATTTTTATTGTTGTTCATATTTTTTTTCTTTGAAGTAGTTTAATTACTTATCATGCATGCTCTCTTGGGTCACCATGGTGCTTACATGAACTTTGTGAAGGGTGAAAATATCCTTGGGTGGTATCACTAGGAACCATCTCAAGGAATGAAAAAGGAACAAAAAACAACCAAATCATTTTCTTGGGCCCTTTTATTTTAAATGTTTTCACAACTATAATTTTTTTCTTCATGTTTATCAATTACATGCACTAATATATGTCTTAAAGTTTATTTTGGATTTTTTTTTCATTTTATTCATTTATTATTATTAATTAAAATAGCCCCTTTAGAAATTGATAGCTTTAAATTTGGAAATTCTTAAATAATTTATACTTATTCAATTAATTGCCTATTAAAAAACTAAAAATAAAATAACTTCCAAATTAGCTTCCCAAACAAATTGTAAAATTATGTTTCAAATTTGTGCTCTTGATAAAAAAAAGTTTAAAGAAAGGAACTAACATTATATTCCTAAAACTTTTTCTAAATGCAATGATTAGAAACATCAAAATATAGAATATTCTCAATGTTATTGAAATTTCAAAATCTATGGAACCTAATAAATGTATTCATTTAAAAAAATTATAATTTTTTTTATTTAAGTGGTTCAAATGATTTTTCAAAGTTTGATTGATCCATGAAAATCAAAGTGTGATGTTCCTAATGGTATCACCTGAAAAAACTCTTAGCTTAAAAATATTTCATCAATAATTTGCTTCGTTTTTTTGTTGTTCTAGCCATGGTCTTATGAGCTGAAAAATATTGTTGCTTCATCCATGTACTTCTTACAAAATGGAAAGTTGTTGGTCATTTATTGCATCCTATTCTATTGATAGATTTTGGGGTTGTTGGATTAGAACTTGGAATGTGCAATGGCATTATGTGTTTTATCAAAGTTCTTGGGTTCATTTGTGGGGTTTCAATGGTGTGGAAGCATTTGCACATTGACATGTTCTGGAAATGGCTAAGTGTATTGGGGTTGTTCATGCAACCATGTTTCATTAGTGTTGTGTGCATAAACCTTGTTAGTTGCATTCAAGTCTTCATATTGCATTCTTACTTCAAAAATCATAAAATTGTCATTGAACTCAATGGACTGTTTTGGGGTTTGTCCAATTGGTTTGAAAATTCCATCTCCATCCACCAGCAAGTCTTTCATGTGTGGTGGTTGTAATATGGGCTGCTTGCCAAGGAATTCATTAATCATCTCATACAAGCCTTGCTCAAAATTACGAGGAAGTTGTTTATTATTTCTTTCTTGGATGATCATGGCCTAGTTTTCTTGATTTTGTCCAATGCCCACCACGAAGTCAAATATTTTTTTGAAATTGCTTTTAATTGTACTTCGTTTATCCTTACATGCAAGACCATTCCTCACATGTGTTGAACAACCTTCATTCATGACTAGTGCTAAAATCTTCCTCCACTTTGAGATTGATGTTTCAACTTGTGTCAATCACCTACTTTTGCCATCATTTCTTCATGTTTTTCTTTCTTGTTTCGCATGAGAGTTAAAACTTTTACATGTTCCCAATTTGCTTGCCAAGGTTTCTTGAACTGCATTTTTACTAGGGAATCTAAATTTTGGTTGATGTGTTTCTTACCTTTTGGTTTCTTTTTTGATGGTTCAACTAGTAGATCTTTAGTGGGTTGCAACAGTGGGTGAGTTGCAATTTTTTTTGATGTATTATTAATCATTATATTGTTTTCACATTATAGTTGTTTATATTGTTTGTTCATGTGTTGAAACAAAATTGCATTATGCAAGTTATATTATAGTTTCTTGTAGACAAGGATGAACAAAAATGCATATGTTCATGGTCCATTGAACTAGCTTGTGCATAATAGAATTGTATTCAAGAAATGCATATGCTAACATTGCACTTGTTTTGTTTTGTTTTTTTGTTCATGTGCAAAAGAGAATAATCAACAAGAATTGTAGAATAATTCTCACATTGAATTTGTTTGTTGTGTTTGATTATGTGTAGATCATAATGATGAGTAAGAAATGCATCAAAACATTACATTGGCCTTGTTTGTTTATCATGTGCAAAATTTAGGGATTGAAAGAAAATTTACTTTCTTTTGAGCAATTTGGTTCTTCATAGCATCCGGATTGTGAATAATCCATGGTGAGAATTGAACCAAGGTTTGCAACAATGGACTTTGTTGTAGCGCACTAGAAAAATGGACTTGTTGCGATGGCCGTTGTTGTAGCACGTGTTGGAGATGGTGTAGAAAGCTTGTGTCCTAGAAATGGTGAACCATGAGTTAGACATGGTGCATAGGAAATGATGTTGGTTGTAATTGTTTTTGGCAATTTTTTTAAGAACAATAAGGAACACATTAAAACATTGTGGAAACTTATGGGAACCAATATAACATTGTTTTATCATGCATAACTTGAATGGTGTTACATAGCACTGAGTTAAAACACCTCTTCTAGGGTGTTTCTTAACAAATCTTCCAATTCTTTTTCAAATCCAAGATTTCATAAAAATTTGAGACTTTTTACCACCAACCTACCACTACCCTACCACTAAGATACCACCAACATCCACATAGCATGCCATGTAGATTTTAGTGTTAGCTAACACTTATGGTGTGATTCAATAATCAAAACATATTTTTTTACATTGATTTATGGGGTGTTTACCACCAAATATGATTGTAATTTTAATATTGTATTGGATTTCAAGTTACTCGGGAAATAATAGTTTTGTGAATGCAATATAAAGTACTAAAAATAGAATCTTTCCAAGCATGGTCACACAACATGGCATACTAGGAACTCAATGGTGATTGGCATTCAATGCATGAACAATATTTAGATTAGGTTTTGGGAGTGGGGAAGGAAGGAGAGAGTTATAATCAATGTTTTTTTTTAAAAAAAAATTGTTTGAAGCCAAAGTGGCAATCGTCCTTAAACATATTTAGTTAAATATATAAATTAAAAATTAAATAAAAATATTTAATTATCCTTTCCAATTGTTGGTTACACAATGAAAATCAAATATATGAATATGGTGATTTTTATTTTTATTTTTTCACATCTAGCAACTAAAAACCTCAAAAATCATTTTTATCAAGATTTTTATTTCTAATTTCTTTTTTTTGTGAAATTTTGTTAGTAGAAAAATACTAGTTATAATAATCTTGTTCATACCCTCAGTTGGATTTTTCAAGGGTTTCATTTGACATAATTTCCTTATCGCATTTGAGAAAGGTGTTCTTAGGCATTTTTAGATGTTTCATTTTGATGGTTGTTCCATGCAAAGTGCATTTGAGTTTTGTGTTACTATGCATGACTAATGATGATCAACGAATGAAAAAAATGAATTGATTTTGTTGAAATGAATTATTTTCATTCAAATGAAAATATTGAATGATATTCCATGCAAATTGAATTCAATTGGATTGATGGTCAATTCAATTCAATTTCAATTGAAAAAAATGGGATGTAAATTGGTAGATAAAGTATTGAAAATCTACTTATAACTATGGTATCGAAAAAAACACTTTGAAAAGACACATATGCAAAAAAACACATTTTCGTCCCTCTTTATTTGGGAATTGGTTAAACAAATTATAGTTTGGAATTGTCAAAAGAATGACTCATCCAAAAATGATTCATGGAACCTAAAGTTGTCCTACATAAATGAATTGTTGGAATTAGGTTATGTCCATTGGGAGCCCCAATGTTTAAGGCTTGCTTGTAGCTCTCTTCCCATATATAATTTACCAAGGCCTGGGAACCATGGGAGTGGTAAGGAAGCCTTGGCAAATTATATATATATCAAGGGACATGTTAATCAATGGATGATGTTAAACATAATCAAATTTGCAATTGTTGGACAATGACCACAAGGTGACAAGGGTTTGCAAACCTATTTTATGTTTGTTTGGCTATTTGTTTTGTTCATTTTGCAATGTTGTTGTGCCTTGCCATTTTGTCGTTATTTTTCTTTTTGAATATTTTAATGTTTGGGTGATTGATGTGTTAGTATTGTAATAAATGATCAATGGTGTACCTTGACGAGAAAGATTGAACTTTGGTAAAAAAACTTGTTATCATACAACAAAAGACCTTGCAAAATATTCATCCATATATATTTTCCTATCCAATTGGCAAAACATAAACCTTTACTACCACGTTTGCAATTGGCAAGATGATGTTTGTGATTAGTTCCTCCCAATATTTCTATTTTGTTTGCTCCCAATGCCTTTTTTTATCAAGATGCAATGTCTTCTTGGATATCATAAATTGACATGCATGATCATTTGGAAAGATATTGCACAATGAAAAAAAAGGACATTTTAGATTATGATGTCAACATTAATGAAAAACGTGACATTTGAAGATTTGTATTATGCCACTTTGAATTCAATGAAATATCTATTTCTATTGTGGATAAGGTGTATATAATGGTGAATAAAAAAGCTTTTGGATTATTTTTTCAATGCATAAATAATATTTTTTGATCCTATTACTCCATTTGATGGTCTTGAAAAAGATGTTGCCGTTATGCATGAAGACATGTTCTTTTTTTATTGATGAGGATGATTTTAAGGAAGTCAATGCTAGTGGCAAAAATAGTAGTTATATTGGTGAGTGTTAGTTTAAGATTGAGCTCTTTAAGTGGTTGATTGCTAAAAAACTTCATGTTCGAGTTAATCATTGTTGAAACTATTTTGCAACGAAGAATTTCAACCTAGTACAACTCTTGTTCAATTGTTTTGTGCATGGATGGTCATACGGTTCAATGGAAACAAATACAATGCACGTGTGAAATAAGGATTGATGAGGTTCCAATATATTTTGCAAAACCATGCATTCCTTGAGAAGATCAAAATCACCTTAGCATTGATATGGACCATTTCATCTAGGTTGGAACAAACAAGAAGAGGAAAAAATAACCCTATACCACATGGAAAAATGAAAGAGAATGTCTAGATGGACCAAGACTTGTCCATCAATCATGTAATTACTAATGTGTAAAAGTGATTTTGCTTCTATTGTTTCTCAAGCTTTGTAATAAGCTTGGCTATACATAGCTATACAAGCCTTTTGATATTGATTTCAGTTGTGGCTAAAAATGAATATGGTAAGTTTGTAATGTATTCTAACCGTGATTTAAAGAATTAGAAAATTTCCATATTCAATACCAAGAAAAATATTTATGTGATTCAATGATGTGCCATGAGCTTGATGTAATGATGATCTAAACTTAACTCATGTGTCATGTACCTCCTAAGGTTCAACTTAATGACTTAATGTTGAGCATTACATCTTTCTTTAAACAAGTCAAGGGAGCTTTTAGACTAATGGAAATATTTGGTTTTTCATTGTTTCAAAAGTTGTGTTTTTCAAAAAGAATTAGGGTTCCTTAAAATGTTGTTGTGTTTCCTTTTTTTTCTTGAGAAAATTTAAGGTTTCTTGTTTGCTTCTTATTTCAAGCATGCTATAATAGCAACATGTTGGGGATTAAGTGTTAACAACATGGACAAAGAACATGATATAAATCTCCTAGCTAGATAACCAACAATGGCCATTGTCGATTGAATGATTCAAGCTAGAATTCAACCCCAATTTGGAATGGCAATGACAAGGCATAAGAACAAAAGCTTTTATTGTCACTATGATCAAACTCTAGAACTTCAAAAAATGGTGACTATGAAAAAAATTGTTGTGGCATTTCACGATGGTATGCACCTGATCTACGAAAATGTGTTCCATGACCTTTTGGTTAGTGATGCTGCTTGAGAACTTGCTTAAAATAACACTTTCATACTCCTAGGTATTAATCTTGATGGTAACAATGCTAAAGATAGAAGCGAATCTAGTGTTAAAAAAGAATGCATTTTTAACACTTTTGCATTGAAACTCAAACAGAGCTGTTGTGGCCTGAAATTGTGAAACATGTTGCAAAAACCCTTGAATCTAATAAGATTCTTGCTGGTCTGCCAAAAGTTTCACATGAACTTGAAGAGGAATTATGTGGGTTTTCTGATTTCAATATAGTGATGTTTAGAGATTGGCTAGATGGAGCAAAACATATGGGGTGTAACATTGTGAATTTTCACATTACTGAATTTTCACATACTAGGTACCACAAATGTTGATAGTTCATCCGTTAATTGCATTGATTGCACAATCGACCTACGGGTTGGATCCTAAGATTGAAGGACTTGGTAAAGGAGATTACTCATTTTCAAGATGACATCTATTGCAAAATTGCTGAGATTATAGTGCAATTTATGAGGACATCTATTGATGACCAACATAAAAATAAAAAAGAACTGTCATTGTATATTTATTGAGTATAACACTACACTCTAGAGGAAAAAAATTCTCTTTACAATTGAATAGTAGAACGAAAACTTGAAAGTTCTCTGCTGTCCATTTATTGAATAAAACCAAAATTGAAATAATAATAATAATAATATTATTATTATTAAAAAAATGTTACAGAGATGCATTGGCATGTATAGGTGATGAAAGTTTTCTGTCCACAAATTTCTGTTGAAGTTGATGATAATTTGTACTAATTTCCAGATTATCAAAGGTTTAAAATTGGGGGAAAATTCAAAATCAGGGAAAAATAGGGTTCTCATTCTGGTTTATTATTTGACCCCCCTAAAAAGGCATAATCTGAGTGAAATCCCATTATGTTTTGGAGAGTCCCTTTGGTGATGAATAAATCAATCTGCCCAGTTCAAGAGTGCTTTTGACAATAGTGCATCAAACAAGTAAATTATTTGTGATGAAACCTTGACAAACACCAGTAAACAAAGCACCCAGCAAAAGGGGGAAAAAGAAAAGGAACAAAGAGAGAGGACCCAAAGTCTGAGCCGGAAGGACAAAGCCCAAAGTGGGTCACAAAGGGGCAAAGGAACAAATTATGTTCCAGACCCCCACCATATTATTCCTTGCGCCTAGTGGTTGCCTAACCTAGTGGGAACACTTGGAAACTTGGCAGGAACAACTGACATGGTAAGAACACCAAAATCCCCAAAAAAAAAAAATCTCAACCCCAACCGCCCCAAAGAAAAGATTTTGCCCTCTTTGGTGCATGTTAAATTGTCCCATTGGGGCTGTGTGAAATTTATATTCTATCACAATTTTTGGCCTGGGCCCTTTCTAAGTCGGTGCCTATAGGCAATAAAGTTCTCTATAAAGCCATGCGATTAGGGGGCGAGAACGCCAAGTATCGGCATAATAGGCATCAAATGTGTAACTAGGAATGAAAATTTTACAAAACGAGGACGCAAACTAGTTTTCCCACTAATTTTGGTGGTCAACTGAGTTTCACCCTGTCTTTATTTTTTCTCACCCTGTCTTTATTTTTTCTTGAGCGCCTCTACTGCTGCCACATATATTTTCACTGGTTTTACCTGTACAATTGCTATAATTACTCTTGAACCTTGTGTGTTGCATGCTGAGTTTCAGCATTTAATATGGAGATTTAATAAAATTTCCTTGCTTTGCGGATACCTCTCAAAGGGGAAATCTATCTATGAAGGATGAAGGAAGGTCGTTTGTTTGTGTGGTAGTTATGAGATCCACCGAACCAGATGCTTCAGATCCTGTTCTTGGTGTCTATGGAAAGCTCTCGGTGATGAGGGGTGCATGGGCTTGGTTCCATGGCATTTAGACTTGCGGTGCAAAAGTTCTTGAATATAGTGAATGATTTCTTCACTGAAAATTAAATAAAGTTGTAGCTGAAAATTTCAGAGGAATTGGAATATGCCTTTGGTGTTGATGGAAAGATCTTAGTGAGCAGGATTTAATGGAATTTATTTGGTAAGATTGCGATTCAGAATGCACATTGATTTTTAAGTCATTTCTGCTACTGAAAATTCAAATAAATTCCAAAAAACCACGTTTTAGAAGGGGAAAGCAGTTGAGGACGTGGTAAACACTTGGGCCAACGGCACAGGCCACACTAGTAGGGGGTGAACGAGAGGGTGAAGACAGAGTGACTTTATGGAGAACTCTATTAATGAACGAACAAGGAAAAAGTCTCTCTGATATTGGATGGCATTTATGCAAAATGGTGCCACAGAATTGGATTGCAAAAGCGGTTACAGCCCATTCCCTGCGGATCGACTCCGTATGACAAATGGAAGCTGTGATTGCAAAAGCGGTTACTGCCCATTCCCTGCGGATCGATCCGATTCCATATGACAAGTGGGAGCAGTTGGTGATCATTATTGTGTCAGAGAAAATCTCTTCCTTTTTCATTTGAACTAAAGTAGGCAACCTGGCTTTCAACAAAAGAGTTGCACAAGAACCATGTCTGTCTGTAAACAACCGGTCACCAACATTGAACTGTTACTTCATTCAAGATAACTGGAGAAAAAACCAAACAAATTCAGAACACTAAATCCAGCAACCCCATTGGCCTGAAGAAAATAATCTTCTAGCCTACACATAACCCTATTCTGCTAAACATGGTAAAAAGTGGGTCCCTTTTCAACATTTCCATTGATTTTCACATTCCTATCTTACTTACTTACTTACAATTTAGCGTCATTAAGTGGGCCAAACAAAACCCTATTTATGACACATTTAACTGGTAGTTCATTCAAGATAATTTAAAAACAAAGCGCTCAAATGTTATGGTAAAACCCTTTTTTGGAAATAGCAGTGACATATTATTGACTAGGCTATAAGGGTAGAAAGGTTGGCCAGTGAACATTAACGAATAAATGAGGTTGAATCATTACTCATTGTTCCTCTGATTTTGAAGTTCAAAGAACATTTTTAGCCTTCCACCTACAGCTTCCAACTTCACAATTTTTTTTCAATTCATAAAGGAATGGGCAAGATATGGGGTGTTTGGTGAGAATTTAGGGGTTTAGTATTCAATGATGAGCAACTCAAAACAAATTAGGATTTCGATTTAAAGTCGTCTTTAGAATACAAAGAAAATTTTAAAAGCCTTAGTTGGTGCACCCATCACATTAAATAGAGTATAAATGAGAAAAATATGGGATCGAAACTAAAGAAAGGTCTAGAACTAATTTTTTCAAAAAAATTGAAGCAAACTATCACTCATCTTCTTCTTGTGTTTTGTGTGCTGCTCCTCTAAAAGCATTTGTAACCCTCTAGTTTGTGAATCCAATGACACAAAAATTACTCAATTTGGCTAAAAAATTAGAAAAATATTGAAAAGTGTTTGATAATAAATACAGGCTCGATGATGGGTGGTTCTATCTTGCTTCATTCAACATAAGTTAAAAACCAAATTCAAGCCACCAAATCCAGCAATTTCATTGCCCATGACATTTTTTCTTCACATCAACACACAAGCTTGTTCAACACATGCTTTTGGGATGGGGGTTTAGGCCAAAAGTGTTGATGGCTGAATGGGCACTTGGGAGGGCTCATCTTTTTTCCTTGGATGGGGGGGAGGAAGAGGGGTGGGCATGGAATTTTTAATTTTTTCATGTTCCCATCACATTCCAAATCATCAAGTTCGCAATCTGGGGGAGGTTCCAAAGTTTCAATTTAGTTTTTAAAAAAAAAATTCGAGAAATGGGCCAATCGAAATGGCTCAATGCAAAAAAAAAAAAAAAAAACAAAAAAAAAAACTTGGGAAGCACCTTCATCTAATTAATAGAAGTAACACATAGGTATGCTCAATACTTAATAAGTGCTCCCACTTCATATTGGGGGTATTGGCCCAAGCTGAAAATGGTGATAAATAGATTTGGAAATACAAATTCCATGCGATCAATGAGAATGCTTAACATGCATTTGGGGGCTTAGTTTTTTTCTTTGAGGTTTGAAGCAGCCCCCCCCTCCCCCCCTTCAAGGAGGGAAAGGATTCTTGTATTTTTGTCTATTGTCAATATGTTTTCACTATGTTCTCATAAAGTTCCCAAGGGGTTCCAGTTAAGTTCCCCAAGTGTTTCAAAAGACGTTCCCATCAACAACTAAATTTCATTGCATATTGTTTGGTCACAATTCTTCAAACTTTCACATATATAAAATGTTAACGAGTGCCAAAGGTAAGCATATCTATGCTGCTATTTTGGGGAGGGAAGCATATACAGGTTTATATGTTGGAGAGTGCCTAATGTTCCAAAAATATTGGTGATGGGCCAATTAATGTGGCCCCTTATAACAAATTCATTTGTCTCTTGATCATATATTCTTAGAATTTCAATCTTACAAACTTTATGTGGAATGGTCATTAGAGCTCCATTCTAATTATAGATTTCTTAGACAAAGAATAATTAGAACATGTCTCTCGTCATCCCTCTAATGAATTGATTCATTTAAAATGATACACCATTGCATATGAAACATTTACAACATAAACACTTACATTGTTGGCATGACGAAGCCTTGTCATATCAAAGTAGCTTCAAATGATCTTATTTTCAATCTTTAATGCAAATGGCATGAAAACCTTCTCCATTTCATTATTAGACTTATTGTTGTATTCATGAGTTGAACAAAAACATTCTTGGACATCACATCCTTATGCACCTTGTGTTTCCTCATGTGGAAATCCTTCAAGTGCCATTATGATGTTCACATCCTTGCACGCGCTTGCTATATCTATGGTTGCAACCAGTCTAGCCTAATTCTTATTGTTTTACTAGAATTGTCAATTTTGGGTTTAGGCTTTCTCATCAAAATGAAAAATCCTTGGTTTCAGGTATATTATTTTCATTGGTTTTGGGTTTAGGTCAAAAAATTTCGACTGCTGATTCTTGATTTTAATGGGTCTCATTTCCATAAAATCCCTCGATTCTAGTATCATTTTTTTTATAATAAAATTTTGATAGTGCAACTTGATTTTCTTTTAACTAAACCGACAAAAGGAGATTATGTTGTGAAATACAAGCAGAGGAGCTGATCTTGTGATGGTTTTCTTCAACCTAAAATCAAATGAGATCCAAACAAATAAATATTAAAAATTTCAATCTCCAACACCACAAGTCTTGAATAGCCTTCCTTCAAGATTGAGTATGTGCAGCAATCACTATTTTGCAAGGGAGGATGGTGATCAGATTATCAAAAAAAAAAAGCCACCTTACACATGCAAGATTGATGTTGGGTAGCTTATATAAACACTTTTGAGACTAGAAATTCTCGGGAGCTCTCCATTTGAAAAACAACAATCTAAAACAAAACAAATTTTGCAGCCCTAATCATTAAAAGAAAAATTATATTGATAGATGTTGAAAGAAAAAAGTCATGCAAGTGAATAAATAGATGGATTCCTAAACCCCAAAAAAAATGAAGCCTTAGGAAACCAAATCTTGACCCAGGTGACTCAATCAATTTGTGGGTGAGTCTTCAGCCCCCTATTTTATTTTTCAAAATTTGCTTTGAGAGTTAAAATTGTTTTTTATATTAAATTTTGACAATAAATATAGGTGACTTCTTTGGCATGTTGTCTTCATAATGAGACCTTCTACAACATCATTTTGATTGCTTATTATTATTGGTCTCCTGATTTAGGGTTTAGGAGGGTTTAGGGTTGCTGCATCTTTTGGGGTCAGGAGCTGTGGTCATGTCGGAGGAGCATCGATCAAAGATCTTTTGTGAGAACCCAAGGATCTGTCCGTTCTAGAGTGAGAGAGGTATGAGTAAAGCCTGCTAAATGGCCTCTTGCTCCAAGGATGCGCTTTCGCAATCTTGCAGAGTTTCTCTCTCATGCGGAAACAAAACCCTAATTTTTTTCCTAATGCAGTTCGGGACGGACTATGTTTCGACAATTGCAGATCATTTACATCTGAATATAAACAGAGCAATCTGCAAGGTTAGCACATTGTCCAGTATACCAAAAAGCATTATGGAGCTTGCAGTCTTGTCAATTTGTACACTCTGCAAGTGAAGAGGTTGAAGCTCCAGAGCTCTAGAGTTGCTGGGTTGTAAATATTTTGTGTATGTTAGATACATTAAAGTTCATGCTTTTGGGGAGAGGAAATCTGAAAATTTTGTACAAAATGAATGTATAAACATAAGTTTCCTCATGATTATTGTCAGCTCTCCATGAAGCTACTTGCCACCCAATGCTACCTATACCTGAAGGCACATCCTCAAGGGATTGTTGAAATACAAAGCTTTGTCTCCAAACTGGTTCCTGGCCTAGTTATTTCAAGTGCAATCTTATGTGTCTGCTTGTCTATTTATGTGTCCACAAAGTTACGAGAAGCTAAGTTGTTACACTTTTGGCTTTCTGAAATCTTGCAGTCTTCTTATATCTTTGATTATGAATATGTTTGCTTGAATGGTTAGTCATGAAGAAATTCAAGGTGCTCTATGATTTTGAGACCTAACCCTGTCCAAGTTTTAAGAACTGATCCACAGTCTGTTGTTCCCATTGTGATATGAGAGCTTCCCTTTCTATCAAGAGCTCTCATGGCAGGTTGTCCTGAGCATGCTCACTTCTATTGATACTGCTCCAGAGTTTCACCAACAGTCCAAGTCCCTGAATTGTGATACAAATTGGGAAGTAATCAAACCAGTAATGAAATGCTGACTATATCTACATGATCTAGACCGGACATGATCTATTCTCACTCCATGTGCATGATCTAGTCTGGTCTCAATTGCTGCAGAGTTCATATGACCACCACCCATTAGTGACCAAACTTCACCAAGGATTGAGCCCTGTCATATTGTAAGGAATTTCTAAGATGTGTACCCCCAATAGTGCTTCCACATTGGCATTCTTCTTGTGCACTCCATTGGATCTATGATAGATAGAACTCTGCAGATCATATGACTCATAAGTTAGTAATAAAATGAGTGGTGTGATTAGTGGGCTGGTGTGGGCACTTGTGTTAATTATTCATTGACAATACAGTTTCCTGTTCATGTAAACAAGCATGTTGAGCACTAAGTTACTTAGTCTATTTCCATCCACAGTATCAAACTGTAGAATGATTCACCTTTCAAGTCCGTGTAATTGCCATGTGTTGATGCTCTAATCTATGTTGTGATTGTGATCACTGGACCGGTGCCAGTCCTAGCAGGGATTAATCATTGTGGAGATTTCAGTTTCCAATTTATGAATACCAGACGGATTGCAGAGAAAGGTAATTTAAGCATCCTCTGTGACAACTGGGACCTGAATGTACTTGAAGTGAACCCTATGAAGGTTGTAGAAGATTGTATGTCACTAGGAGTTGCATTGCGGAACACATATTCCTGAAGGAGATGTACATTCAGATGAATGTCTAGTACTTCTGTTGAGCTTGAGTTGACTGGTTTCATTGATGCTTTCAGTTCAAATTGAAAGCAGAGCTTTCTTGATGCTAATACAGCCATTAGCTGCATGGCTGTATTAGCTTATTTGCTTGTTCAAGATCTCAAGCCGAGCTTCTTGATGATAATTGATGGCAGGCAGGTTCTTTAATGTCTTGTTTGTGAACTGTGAAGAGATGACTTAATATCCATGATAGAGAATAGAGACAGGAAGAAGATAAGAAGATTCTGTAGATCAGCTCAGAAGTAGGCAAGAATACTCAAGATCTGGTGATTTGCATTTCAGCAGGGGTTCTACTTATACATGAAACTGATTTCATTAGCTAACTCCTTTCTTAGCCTTTTGGGTGGCAAGACCACCTAACTCATTAAGTTCTGGTGCCTGTGCTTCCCCTGATTTCAGGCTCAAGTCTTTGCAACAACTGTTGCTGATCTATCTTTTCTTAACTATTAATGGTGAGAAGACTAGCACTAGATCACCTTCTCCTGCATTAATTCTTAGTTTGATCAGATTCTTAATCTGATCATGTCCAACATTGTTGTGCCAGCATCTCTACATCAGGATAGATGAGAATGACATGGTCATGGACTTTGAGACTCCCTAAAGTAAGTCAGTTTGTGGCAACTGTTCAGAGGCAACCACTAGAAAAGGAAGAAAAAAATAGCCAGATTTTTGTGTTTGGTTTTCAGTGTGTAGCCAGAAATAATGAAAGATGATTAAAGATTTGTACATCATAATCTGGATTTGTACATCATAATCTGGTATATAGCCAGATTGGCTAAATCTTCCTATGGATGATGATTGGCACTTAGGCTACAAAGAAAAGATTCCTTAGAAAACCATTCATGAACATGGCCCAAGACTGGAAATTTTGTAAGTACCATGGTTGTACAACTAATGAAAAGTGGTCACATGAACCAGAACTTGTACACTTACATGCAATGTTTTCAAAAATTAATACTTGCATGCTTTAGAAACAAGATTTTGTTTCTAAAGCAAACATACTAGAACCCCCATTGCTGGGGAAATAGCTTTAGATTAATCCAAGGTTATATAGCTTCCATTCAAAGATTTTATTGTTAAAATATAATTAATTCTTTCTTGAGAATATTCAAATATTATGATGCCCCTCTCCTACTCAACATTTTTTTTGTGGCAATTTTTTTCCCATTTGGTGAAATATTTATTTTAAAAAATTCTGTTGAATTTTCTTGTTTTTCAAAAATAAAAATAAAAATAAAAATTGCCATGTTTCTACACATTGTTTGAACAAGTCGCCAATATATAAAATGATTTTAATAAATTTCTACTTTCATAGTTGATGTATAACCAAACATGGATAAATGTCCTTTTGGATAATTGCCAGTTTGGCAATATCACAAAATTGAAAGGAAAAAACACAACTCATACTTTCATTATTTATACTTCTGATTTACACATTGTAAAGAAATATAGGAATAAAATTGATAGAATATTATTTTAAAACATCTACAATGGTAAAAACATTATTGTAATATTTAGGATCATTTACATGAAAAAAATTGTAATGATATTTTATCAATCAATATAAAATTTATTAAATCATTTAAAAAAGAGACATATACTATAATAGTCAAATCACAAGTGTATAATCTTTGAGCAAGGTTCCAACAAGAGCAAAATCCCCCTTCTCTCTCTCCTCCCTCCACCCCATCCCCTCTTTGCCCCTTATTACTTCTCTCATAGGTTCATGTATGATTCTCAATAGTTTATCATTATTTATGTCTATATCAAATTTGATTTATGTTAATATTGAATCATGAATCATAATCATTTGAGCTATTGTTTTGGATCATCCCAAACTAGATATGCTGCAATTTGTTCCTTTGAGATGGATATGTAAGTTTTGAAGAGTAGAGCTCAGGGCAAAGAATATGGGATGAAGTGAGGAGTTATTGGGAACATGTTGGGGAATAGATTGGGAACTCAGGGAACATATTTTGTCTAGCCATTTTAATCCTCCCTAGTTTATGAAAAAAAGTTTATACACTTTGCATAAAGCATAAAGGGTGACAAAATAAGATATTGGTGCACACTTTAAAGGGTTTGTACAAAGATTTCGAATTCTTCATATTAAGCATTATTCATTAATTGGAGGCCATTTTGGGTACAATAATATCATGTAGTTAGTTTTTGACATTCCTAATAATTTTGTATGGTAGGAATATGTTAAGGAGTTTTACATATTCTAACCTTTCAACTTAAGCAAAAAAATTCCTTGTTGTTATCCACATTCCATGAGTAGATTTTCTTGAAAATTGCAAATCATTTGAAATGCCAATTTCCATGGAGTTTTTCATTAACCAACCATGTTTTAATATCTAATCTATTTTGATGGTGATATATTAACCAACAAATTTGACTCATTCTTTTTGTCTTCACATTATTTGTTAAATTATGTATTTTAGTATGATGAAATCCTTATTTGAATATTTCTTAGATTTTCACCTCAAATTTGCATGTTAGTGTCAAGGTCAAATACTTTTTTGCTTTCCACCTACACATGGATGGACAAGTTGAATTTAGGTCAATCAAAAAGTCTTGGTGCAAAATTTGTTGTGCAACCAATTATCATCCAACATATAAGTGATTCAAAAATATCTTGAGCTACTAGACTATTTTGACAAGAATAGAATGCATTTATCAACATAATAAACACTTTCATTTTGGGTTACACCTTTAAATTTGATGTTTGGATATATAAACATAATAAACCGTATAAATAAAATATTGACAAACAACATGGTTAGGAAACATTTAGGGTCTAGGCAATCATTTTCCCACCTTCAAAACTTACAAGAGTTTTTGAAAAATCTTAACCAACAAAATCACAAACAATTATAATCAAACTTAGAAATTAAGTTTAATTTCAATAGCCTACAAAATTATATAACCTCTAGATTGATTAAACTATACATGACTTGGTTTGTTCATCACCATCAGGTAGCCAAAATGCATGGTGCTTTGAATTGAGCTTTTTGATTCAATCAATACAAATTATATTTTCCAAGATTCATCGTGAGGACATTGATATGCATCAATAATTGAAGTGATAGTTCCAAACCAAGTTTATTGATTGAGGTCAAAGGTGAATGTGAATATAGATCGAAAATTCTCAAATTATTCCATAATATCATCACATTGCCAATTACAATAGCAATGTTCATTGGCAAATGTTTATGGGCATTAACACATCATTTTACAATTATTTTGAGAATGTTCACAAACCTTATTGACATAATTTAAACAAATTTCAAACTTCTATTTGAGCCAAAACACACTATTAGGAGTTATGGGGATTACTTTATAAAAGGATAGTGGCTCCTTTTGTAGTTTAAATCTTGATTTTTTTTATAAAATCTTAAATTTGGCTAAAGTTGTTTGCAACTTGTTATTAAATATACTTATAATTATCCCAATACATCATAAGTTTTGTGTTAGGTGTTTTTGAATAACAAATTGTTGTGCAACCCTAACTTTAGAAAGTCAAAATAGAAACATATATATTATTATTTATAAGTTTTAACGATTCCTGACACTTTTTTTGGGTTCTAACAACATGTTTTGATTTATTGTGGAATTCATAGTTAGAAGGGAAGGTAATTTCAATAGCATCATCATAATTCAGATAATATTTTTAAAAGGCAAAAGGTAGAAGTATGTGGTAAAACATATATAAAAAGTAGGTGCCTTCAATTGAATCTTGTAACATTTGTATAAAGTAAATAAAATACATCAATATGGATGGAAGTGTATTAGAAAAAATCATATGTGTTGTTTATTGAGCTTACGAAAATCTATTGGCAAAAAAAAGTGCAAATGAACTTAAAAATTAGACAAAAAATACATTAAAAAATGGGAGACAATTAATTGTGTTCAAATCTATTTCAACACAAACTATTCCAAAACAAATACTAGCTAAGTTAGGATGTAATGATTGTTGAACGTTTAAAAGGTATTATAAAATATATTTTCTATTTTCTAATTGTTAAAAGATATTTAAGTTTTGACACATACTTTGAAAAAAGTCCACGTAATATAAATATACTTCACAATTATTTGTATTTCAAAAAAAATTTAAAATAAAAATTACAATTCGAATAAATTAATGGACATTAGTGAAAAATTATCTTACATTTGATCATACAACTAAAAAAATCAAATGTATAACAAAAATGATCCTCCAAATTGTTCCTATTAATTTTTTATTAGAACTTGGATGTTTAAAAAAATGTTTTTCCATGTTATTACATTTATAAGGGGTGGCCACTATGACCTTAACATTTTGAATTTTCCAATTGTTATAGACTTCCAAGTGATCAAATGACATTCTTGTTTATCTTGAGATATCAAGGAGGCCTTGGTTGAAAAGTTCACATATACAATACATTCTAATGAGAATTTAATGATAAATAGGTATTTTTTTGGAAATAAGGAAAGCAAATTAAAAAAAACTTGGATATATATAATTATCATAAATGAATGCTAAGTTGATCATAAATCATTGGTTTTGACATTGATGAATTTTTCATTGAAAATTGAATGTGTGGAAATTGTGATGTGAACCATATTTGGAAAACCCAAATATAATGTGGAGATTGAGGGAAAAAAAATAGAAAATTTGATTGGTAATAGACATACATACATATCAAGAAGAAGATTTTTCAATTGCATTCATGAAATACCATCCCTTTTTCCATGAGTTGCAAGGATTTTAAACACATGATCATTAAGGAAAAACATAAGTAGCATATGCAATCCAAGCTATTAAGACATCATATTGCATATAAAGCTCAACAAATGATAACACTATCTATCATTAAAAGCACACATTGACATCAATTGTCATGTGCAAAACACACATCCAAATCCTTGTACCCAATTGAAGCTTACTTTCAATTACAAGCCATTAATCTATAAACAAAGGGAAAAAATCAACAATAGTCTTATAGTCTTAATTACAAGTCGACATAAGGTAAGCTTCAAAGAAAATCTCAAATCCTTAATCATATCCTCCATTCAAAGTTCAAACCTTTGATCAACATCCACCCCAAGAAAGTAGATCAATTTGTCACCCTTCAAGATCTTGAGTCAAAGCTTATGATGGTGATCATGAAGCCCACATTGCCCCCCTTCAACCCTCACATATATACCCCACATTCTCAAAGGTCAGATTACTTGTTACTTTGTCAATAACATTCAAAGAGAAATGAGTGTTGAATCTGTCACTCAAGCTACAAAATTTTCTACCTCACTACAACAAAAAGAATGCCTCACTTTTGTACACATCAATACCTTTGTAGTTTGAATTGCACCATTATTTTGTCTTTGGGCTCCCAACAACTTCATCATGCATACTTTTTGGTGGGTCCTTGTGTTATTGTTGTTGGCATTATTGTTGGTGACATTCCTTGACAAAACTTTGATCATGTAAAGGCTCTTCAGCAAAGAAGCCCTTCTTTTGGATCCATGGGACCCAACACCATGGGTCCAAGTAATAACACACCCTCTCATGAAAGAAGAAAGGAATGAATGAAAGAGAAAAGACCAACTCTTTCAACTAGGTTCATATTGAGGTGGATTGATATGTATCCAGAAAGTTCCAATCCTAGAAAAAATAAGTCATGCACTTCTAGAATTATTAACTAATTGTTTTTGTGAATTGGGAGCAGTTGGGAAAAGAATCCTAGCTGAATTACAATTTTCATACTTGAAAATTATCGCTTACCTATAGTCTCAATGATATGTGTACTCGTATGCAAAATGATAACACCAAAAGATTCCTAGTAAAACCTATAAATGGGACAAACCCTAATCTTGCGAAATCTAAGTGGTTTGAACATGGGGGTTTTGTTTTTCTCTCAATTTTGTGATATTAAAATTTGGCAAAGTTTTCCCCAAATATTAGCAAAGTTTACACTAAAAAAACCAAAAGAATTCAATTGTTTTGCCAAAAAAAATGATGAAATTTGTCAAAAAAAAATTACTGATTTTGACCATAGAAAATCTTAAGGTCCATCAATAAATCTTCAAGATCACTTGACAATGTGGACTATTAATGTTTTTTCCTTTCACAAATTTGTATTGTTAAGGTATCTACATAAACCAACACTAAGACTTATGGGTGATGTAAGGTGTCAACCAAGGATGCCCGCAAAGGATGAAAGTAGCTTTAGGCTAAAATGTGATTGAATTCTACAATTTTTGCATGTAAATGGGGTTGTTTGCAAGACTCCATAATCTTAAGTTTAGGATAAGATTTAGTTTAAGAATTGGATGTTTAGGTTAATGGTCTAATTCACACTAGACTTTTGTATAATTTTCCTCCAAAAAAAAAAAAGGAAGAAAGGAGACTTGAAGTTTGCCAACCTAGTGTGATTGAGTAGGCCTAACCCATCACCTTTTTTTTGAAGGTAATCCATCCTTTCTAGCAATTTGGTTGCTTGTCCTCACCCCCAAAATATGACCCCAAAACACTCACATGGTCTTTTTTGGTGCTCAATTTATTTGGTGACCATTGCTATAGTTTGTTGGCTCTACCCCAAGAGAGAAGAAACTTTGCATATAGGTGACGTTTGGAATATTATTTTGATTTGAACTGGGAACCAATTCATGAATTTCAAATGAGACCATGTTTATTTGAACTAGTGTTGGTTGGGCACCACTTTTGGGTGTGTATGAACACCATTGATTCCAATTTCAGTTAGAAAGAACTGAACTAGAACCTACCCTTCTGGTTACTATGTATGCTAAAGTCTATGTGCATTTCAATAGTTTGCAATGCATGTGATTTAAAAGGTTATGATGGATTTTGCCTCAATTATGATGACTAACTAATAACTAATTCATGCTTTTGACATGTGATTTCATTCATCAAATTAATTAATTTGAACAAGACTCTAACCATATAATCTTGGAACCATTGACCATATCTTCATGATTATCCTATAGTTTGTTGTTTTGGAATGCTCAAAACGCATTATGAAAGATGTTGAAATGGTTTCATTCTATTTTTGTTGATTTTATTATATCATATGTTCATGTTTGCAATGCCAACTTCACTATTATATCATATGTTCATGTTCGCAATGCTAACTTCACAACTAGTTGTCTTTCTCCACTTCCCAATGGATCGTAGTTGTAAACATAAATTATACAGATTTGGGATTTACGTATAATTTGTGTATAGGGTAGATGTAGGGCAAACATAGGATAATTGATAAACCCGTTGGGTATGAGTAGGGTATATATATATATATATATATATATTTCAAAATCAATATAGCCTAATCAAATGAATATTCAAAGGTATATATTTTTGAAAAAATATACCTGTTCATAACTTTGCATATAATCTTTAAAATACTTGTACCCAAGCTTGGGTATGTTCTCAAACCTGGGTAAATCTTATTAGGGTAAGTTTCACCTGAACTTTGAAATTGTGAACACTATCTCACTTAAACCCTAAAATCACCACCGCTATTCACATAAACCCTAAATCCATCACCACAGTCTGAGTTTCAGGACGACTGAATTTTTGTTTATAAGTAAAAATTTAAAAATTAGAAATATTTTAATGCAATTTTATCACTTTAATTTGACATCACATGCGTGCATTGTCTCACCCAATTTAGGAATAAATTTCAAAGTGCGAAAAAAATTCTCATTTTAATTAAATAAGTTAAATTAAAAAAAAATTATAATCCTTTTTTTACCCTAACCATGGGTAGATGATAAGGATTACCTGGACACTACCCATCTACCCAAAATTATAAATTTTGTTTATGCGGGACCCTACCCTAATGGAACAAACAAAAAAAAATAAAATCCTTACCCTTGGCTAAACAAATTTAAATTTTACATATACCCTTACCCTAAGATATATGAAAAACCAATACACCCACAAAACATAGATATATAGGCAAGGGCAATATGGTATGTCATCATCATGCCTTCAATTTGAAAGGAAGGGTTGGCCTTTGTGATGAAAGCATATCATCAATCCTGGCCTTTGAGATGAGATTTCTCAGAGACTTGCCATTACAAAGACAATCACATTTAAGGAATGAAATTGCATCAGATGGAGGATTTAAGTTGGCCTTATTCATATTGAGCCTGTAATATTATTATTGTGAAGGAAATTTCTATTTTTTTATTGGGAATATTTTCAGAGTGAAGGGTTCTTGAAAAAAAATTTAAATGATTGAAAATTTTAATATAAAAATATTGTGGCAAATGTGTGTAACTTTAGTGTAATGCGAGTCACATTAAACATCACATATTTTTACATTGTAATGGATGAAACCCACAAAGTTTATCTCACATGTGTCTGATATACCCTAGTTCCAGCTAGTCTGGTTAGGCACAAATTAATTATTTTTTGAAATTGTCAAAAATCCTTGAAATATAAAATGCATGCCATGCCAAAAAAATTGAATGAAGCTCTGAAGCACAATAATTTCATTATTTACTATAATGTCGAATTTGTAAATTATTATTATTTGTACTGCCCAACATAACTGACCAAAAATAAATAAATAAAATTATTAGGCACCTTGCTGCTGAACCAGCCAAGGTAGGGTAGTGAGATTGGAGAGCTAGCACCAGCAATCACAAAGACCTAACTAATGGTCAGCTTTTAGAGCTAACCCTAAGATCCACAGATCTTGAATGAAAGACAATTGAATGAATGATAAAGGAGATGGGATGTGGATGAAAAGTCCAACAAAATCCACAAATCTATAGCACCACAAAAGTTTCCATTTACAGCAGTTTATGCCCTTTTCTACAGCCATAGAATTGGATAGTGGGCCTTGGACACTTGGATGTGGCAACATGGCCATTTGAGATAGAGCCAAGGTTCCTGATACAGACTTGTGAGGTAAAATTTTGTGGGTTAGGGTTTAGGGTTTGTTTTGATGTGAGGTTGGTAAACTTTGTGGATTTCATCCATTCCTATGTTGGGTGCATAAACTTTGTGGATTTAATCCATTTCTATTTAGGTGAAGTGTGAGATTTCATCCATCTTTGATGTGAGGTAAAGTTTGTGATTTCAATCCATAATTTCTATGTGAAGTAAAAACTTTTGTGATTTTTTACAATTGCTTCAAATTCATCTCAAGTGGACTCCTCCAAGCAGCAGCAGCAGCATCATCATCATTCATGAAAACCAGTTTATGCATGGAATCAACAGAATGGAAGGATAATGTTCAAATGCGGTGTTGAATACAAATGTTGTTTCTTTTCAAATAGTGTTTTGGAAAAAATAGCCATTTCAATCACCAAAAGTCCCAGAAGAAGAAGAAGAAGAAGAATGGGGGAAAAACAAAAAAGAGTAAAAATCTATCCCAAGATCTATATAGATATTTGGATCCTGTAAGTAGCCAAAAATATAAAACGATGATTCAGATTTTTATACTTTCACATGTGGTTTATAGCCAGATTTGGCTACATCGTGAAATCTTCCTATGGATGATTTGCCACTTTTGCTGAATTTTTCCGATTGGCTAAACAGCACAAAATTCCTGAACAAAAAAAACACTCCCATATGCACCCCACATACGCATAGATGTATGTACCCACACACGCATACGCGTATGAATCGAGACATACGCGTACGCATACGAATCCAGAACATAGGAGAACGCATACTAGGCACCCAGACATACGTGTACGTAGATGTAACCGGAAAGTACGCGTACGCGTATGCATCGAGAACATACGCATACGCACATGCTCTTTCTGTTCGGCAGAGCTCTAAGCCCATGCGAAGACGATCTGCGTCGCCAGTCATGAATTTTTTGGTCCCGTTCGTCAATCCCTTTTTGGTTTTTGTTGTTTTTGTTCTGATTAATTCGATCAGAAAGGAATGACAAGAATTCTTGAGCTCGCATCATGGGTGACTGGTTACTGAATCGGTAGGAAAAATGGGAAGCTTTTTGTTCTTCTTCCCCCCCTATTACTAGTGTGCAGCTGTTGCATTCATCTTCAAGTCTCCGCTTCATCATCCTCATCGATTCTTGTTTTGTGATGCTTTTTTTGCTTTCGACACCAGAAGCTTAGAATTCATGCATGAGCAAGTTATAATCTGCACTGGTTACTAAGAGTCGACATGTCCACATTAATCTAGTATACACAAAGGCGCCGGGCACCCATCAAGAGCTAGGCTGCAATAGACCGCGAGACGAAGTTTTTGTGTTTTTTTTACAATCCTAGAAAGTTCGGCGTCTCGACAACTGCCTTGTTGTTGTTGTTGTCGTCGTCGTCGTCGTCATCATCGTCGGCGGTCGTGGTTTCGCTCCTGATCTGGTCGGCTAAGTTCGCATTCTTGATCTTCTTAGTGGGCCAGATCGATCCGGAAATGCTTCTGATTCTGTTCAATTTCTCGCCGCAGCTTTTGGGTTCGGCTTCCACGAGTAGTTGCACCACCTCACGCATGGACGGCCGGCTGCGTGGATGTCGACTCAAGCACAGCACCGCCACTCTCAACAACAGGATCATGTCGTCGTGCGACTCCCTGCCGAGACGCGGGTCCAGAACTTCATACAACCCATCAGTGCTCTGAATTTTGTCCATCACCCATTTCACCAGATCAACACCTTCGCCAAAGGTCGACTCCACTGGCCTCTTCCCTGTCACAAGCTCCAACAACACGACGCCAAAGCTGTAGATGTCGCTCTTCTCCCCCACATTCAAGGTGTATGCGTACTCTACATGAGCAGTCAATCCCAACACCAACAACAACAAGAAATGTTAGCTCGAAAACAACGACAGTGATGATCAATCTATGAATCCTTGATCCGGTATGAGGCACAGCAGCAGCAAGGGTCTTGTTTTAGGGTTTGTTACCGGGAGCAATGTAGCCATAAGAGCCTGCAACAGCGGACATGGACTCGCCCTTCAATGTCGTAATGCTGGTGGTTTCCAGGACGCGAGCAAGCCCGAAGTCAGCAACGTGCGGCTCGTAATCGGCATCAAGGAGTATGTTGTTGGACTTCACATCACGGTGCACAATCTGTGGCAGGCAGTCGTGGTGCAAGTACTCCAAACCCTAAAACACCACAAAAACAAAAACATGTCCCATCCCTCTCTGCATAAGAGTTGTGCAGCAGATAGATCCAGTACTCCGCGCCGCGACAGACATACAGCAACGGAGAAAAAAACATGGGTCGTGCAGATCTCGACGAGCAAGTCTCATTTAGGGTTTAGGGATTAGCTACCACCTGTGCTGCGCCGAGTGCAATCTTGTAGCGCATAGCCCAATCCAAAGTGCCGCCTTTGGTGCTGTGCAGGATGTCACCCAAGCTGCCGTTGGGCATGTACTCGTAGACTAGCAGGTTTGATTCCTCGTTGGAGCAACAGCACAAGAGCTTGACGATGTTCCGGTGGCGGATTTTCCCTAAAGTCTCTACCTGCATGGCATTGCATTCATGACCCCCCAAAGAGAGAAAGAAACAAAGATCAGAATAACATACATGATCACAAAATTTCTACAACTCGCAAGCTGCGGTGTATCCATCGAACTTTGTGTGAATACTTGGAACAAGCAGCTGCGATTTGCGCATCGAGGATCAGATTCTGTTGCAAGAGTGATGATGAAGAATGTAACCCTAGGAAGAGTTTGGAACTGATCATCAGCTGAGCTCCTGCATGGCGCCTACAGTCGAGAATTATTACCTCAGCTTTGAATCCGTGATCGTGTACTGGTGCATGATCGCCTGCAGGTTTGCTCTCACCCCATCCCAGCTTCTTGACAGCCACGGCTTGGCCGTTGCCAAGAACAGCCTTGTAGACTTTGCCGGATCCACCGCTTCCGATGACATTGTCGGGATCATTGCAGAATTCCGCTATCTCGTAGTCTCGCACTACCATCTTGTGGAAGGAAGTCAGTTGCCACGAGGCGCCAAGTCCCTTGCAGCGTTCCTCCTGGAAGGTTTTGTACCTGCGGTAAAACCAGCAGGAACCGACCACGAGTATGATCGTCGCCGCAACGAAAGCCCCCACCACCACAGACACCATGGGTGCTCGTCCTCCTCCTCCATTGCTAGGCTTGCTGCTGCTCGTCGCTGCAGCAGGTTGCAAGCTGCTACCTCCTCCTGCACATGTCGTCGAGTCGCCGCTGCTTCTACCCTCTTCGCACAAATCAGGATTTCCTTTGACATTCGCGACATCGAAAAGACCCGACGGCAACACACCAGAAAGATTGTTGTAGGAGAGGTCGAGATTCTCGAGTGGCAAACTGCTGAGCACTGCCGGGACATCACCGCTGAGACTATTGTGCGAAATGTCGAGGACTGTGAGACTGCTAAGCCCGCCAAGCTCAGTGGGAATCTCCCCGGAGAGGAGATTCGTCGAGAGGTTGAGAGTGCTGAGCTGCGTACAGTTGCCGAGTGTTGCTGGGATCAAACCAGTGAAGCTATTCTGACTGAGATCAAGCCAATTGAGCTGAGAAAGATTGCTAATCTCTGGAGGGATGAAACCCGAGAGCTTGTTGTCCGATGCAACCAGCTTTTGCATGAGACTAAGCTTGCCGATTTCTTGCGGAAGCGGACCTGAGAACCCATTGCTAGAGATGTCGAGAGTGGCTAACTGGGAAGCGAATCCGATGCTGGAAGCAGCTATGCTTCCGTTGAAGAAATTGTTGTTGACTGTGAAAAACTGCATCTTGGGTGCACCCCAAAGACCATCGGGAATGGGACCCGACAGTTGATTCCTCTCGAAACGCACGCGACTGAGACTGCTGCAGTTGCCATACACATCAGGGATAACCCCCGAGAACATATTGTCGAAGAACATGAGCTGATTCAACTGCTGTCCATCGCAAAGATGCGCCGGAACAGCTCCTGAAAGCAGATTCGTCGACACATCGAAGCGGGAAAGCTTGCCATTCACACCCAAATTCTCGGGAATATTTCCAGTGAAGCGGTTATCGAAGAGGACAAACTCCGTCAACTCCGGAAGCTCAGCCATACCCGATGGTATGGACCCATTGAACGCATTCTGCCAGACATGGAAGATCGACAGGTTTGTCAAGTTGGCGATGGACTCTGGCACACACCCACTCAACTGATTCTGCGACACATCCATCTGCGTCAAGCTCTTGAGGTTTCCAATGGTGACAGGAAGCTCTCCAGACAACTGGTTGGAGTAGAGCTCCATCACTTCCAGCTGCTTAAGCTCCATCAGACTCAAAGGAATGGATCCCGTGAGCTGATTCTGCGACAAATCCAAGTTTCTCAGCTCTGTCAAGTTCAGGAAAACACTCTCAGGTATGCTCCCGGAGAGAGAGTTCTCGTTTAAGTACAGAGTCTCAAGAGCCCCCAAGCTGCCCAGGAAGTCTGGAATGGTGCCAGTCATGTTGCAAACTGCGAGATCCAGGTAGTGTAAGCTGGGCATCGAGCGGATCCAGTCTGGGATGGGTCCTTGCGTGAAGTTGCCGGAGCTCAGGTCCAGGATTTGGAGCTTGGTGAGATTTGCAAACCAAGAGGGCACAGGTGCAACTGTGAAATCGGCAAGTCCCAGATGGATTTCTGTCAGGTTTGTGAGCTTGCCAAGGCTGGATGGTAACAACCCAGATAGATTTGCTGCTTGCAGATTCAGCAGCCGTAGCTTGGGTAAATCTCCAAATGTATCAGGAATGGGTCCTGCAAAGCTTGAGTAGGAAAGATCCAGAATTTCCAGATTTGTCAGCTGTGAAATGCTTGTGGGTAATGGACCATCCATGTATGTCTGACTCAGATTTAAGCTCACTAATTTGCTGCAGTCAAGCAAATCCAGAGGAAAGGAGCCTGCCAGACTAGTGTTTCCCAAGTCCAAAGTTGTGAGATTCTTCAGCTGCCCTGCAAAAGCAAGCAGTCAAAAGCACAAGCCCCCTCCCCCCCCCCACACACACACACAAAGTTCAGTGTCAAACCCACCAAGTCTTTGTAACTCTCAATCTTTGTGGCTGGCTTACTATATTGTGAATGTACCCATCTGCACTATTAGTTTCCAAGCAGTTTTTGTGGTGTGCTATATTGTGAATGTTACCCATCAGCACTATGTTTCAGCCATGTAGCCAGCTGCATTAAAATTTTGAGCCAGTTTTTGTGATAAATTACACTGTGAATGTTCCCATCTGTGCAATTTTAAAATGGTATTCAACTTAGAATTTTTGAACTTAGAGGAGGGATGCAATCACTGTTAACAAAAGAGAGACCAGAATTAGGGCTGGTAAAGTTTATTTATGTGGAAAGATATGCTTCAAAAGCCTGAGATTTCCCTCACTTTTGACAGCTAATTTTCAGGTATAACTGGACTCAAATGGGTCAGTATGTGACTTGAAAAACCTTTGTACATCATCAAAAGTTGTCAAATTCCCAGAGAAAAGTATGACAAGCAGGAACCAACAAGGAGGAGGGTCCTTCAGTGCTCTTCTCACTTTTGTAACATAAAACAAGAATAAAGCAGCAGTACATATTTGGTCCCCAATATAAAGTCTATTACATAGCTCTACTTAAACAGCTCAGAACAACCAAACAGACCAAGAGAAGTCAAAAGGGAAAGAATGAAAGGCACCACCAACTGTAGCAGTCTCTTGACCACCTCCTTAGCAACCAGTTCACCCACCCTCAGCTGGAAAAAAATTACAATTGTTTAAAAAGAGATTTATTAGAGAATTTATTTGGAGTTTCAATACATTACTGGGTTTAGACATCATGATTTTGGAATATCTTGCTTTTCTTGATTGGAATAGAAAACTTGTTCAAAATTACATTTATATGGAAAAAATGAAGCAAAAGGAGTGCCTCCCAAAAAAAAAAAAAAAAAACAAAAACAAAAACAAAAACAAAAACCCATAAATTTGAATGCACAAATCCAACACTCATGTTGATTAATTTTCCTAGTGAGTACAATACTACTGAAAAAAGAATAAGAAAACCCAAATTAAAAAAAGCTGGTTAAAATGGTGAGTGTGACAAAAAGGCTTTGTCACATGAGGACAATCATGTCCAGCTTCTGAAACAGGACAAAAGATGGGCCACCAACACCAACAGTAACAATTTATGGGAAGAAGGCCTCAGCCATGATACTAACTAGCTAGCTCAACAAAAACATAAAGGAGGAAACAGATTCCAGTCACCAAACAAAAACATAAAAGCAAGACTTAAGAGATGACGAAAGAAACCAAAAAACCAAAGAGCCCGATCCGATATTTTTTTTAAAAAGGAAAATTTACAAAAACTCAAAGAGGAAGACAAAAGAGAAAACGACAACAATAAAAAAAAAAGACTTCAAGAATATGAAGCTTCCTAAAAAATTGCTTCTCAAAAATGAAGAACTTTTGACTTTAAAAAAAACCTCAAGATGCAGCATGCTTCCAATAAATTGCTAACACTCAAAGATGGGATAATAAAATATTATGAAAAATTTTGAGCAAACCTTGAGATGCAATTTGTTTCCAATAAATTGGTTCGACTTTAAAGATGGGATGATCTGAAAATATGAAGACAAGTTTTGATCAAACCTCAAAGATGCAATTTGTTGTCCAACAAATTGCTTCAACTCAAAGATGGGATGATGATCTGAAAATATGAAGAGAAGTTTTGATCATTTGAACCTCAAGATGCAATTTTTTGTTTCCAATAAATTTCTTAGACTCTTGAAGATGGGATGATCTGAAAAACATATGAAGACATTATTGGTTTTGATCAAAATCTTGAAAGCCAAAAAGCCATGTGAGAGAGATTTTAGGTTAGACATGGCATTGGGAACTTGAAAGGGTCCAAGCTTGGCAAAGAGAGGTGTTGGAGAAGAGTGTATGTAGTATGAAGAAGAAGAAGAACTTAGAAGAAGAAGTTCAATGGATTTCAGAGGCTTTTTTGTTGAACTTACCCAGTACATCTTGTGGAACTTGGCCTGAGATAGGGAAATTTGGGAGATTGATGGCAGTCACCCAGTTTCCTGTGCATGTGACTCCTGTCCAGTTGCAAGGAAGCACATCTGTATCCACCCAGTTTGCAAGCAGATTGTAATCATCTGTTATGTTTCCCTTGAACTGCAACAGCGCTTCACCCTCCTGTGACAATCCATGTACTGCAGATCTAGTAGTGTGAAGCCAAAGCCCCTGGAGCAGTAACAGCACATATACTTTGTCTTGTAAATGTCTCCAAGTCTTCTTCCACAGTAGCAGCTTGTTCATGTCCATGGTCTAGCTGCTTGATCAAATTCTGGTTCCAAACTTGTGACAAAATTTCACAAAACCTGCTCAAGTATTTTAGACAGCTTGCTAGATTCGACTCGGGCCAGCAGCTTCAACATTGAAAGATTCTCGCTGGATTTTTGTTGGAGACAGATCTTGAGAGCAGCAGTGTACTTCCCAAGTTCTGATCTGTTTCCTCTGGTGATCCCTGCTACAAGTGATTGCATCTAATCTCCACAACACCCACAAACCCCACTTCTATAAAATCCATCACTATTCATGATCCGAGCAATCCTGATCTCCTCACCTGCAAACAAGTACTTGCTTTTGATCGATCTGATGCAGCAGCTTATACATCTTGATCTCTGCATGCAGCAGCTAGCTAGCTAGTACGAGGACGTAACTGCACGAAAACAAAGACAGAATAACAAAGCGAGACTTTGGAAAGCAGGAAGTGGAGCTGGAACCAAGCTGTTTCGATCGATCCCATGACCAGTCAGGCAGGCGATTCATCATTGGACTTGGCATCAGACTTCTACAGTACTTCCTGCACAATATACCCGTGTTGAGCAGCTAGCTCGACGGAGTGTTGTGTGTGTGTGTGGAGAAATGAATGCAGTAGATGAGCTCATGACCAGAAAGAGAAAAAAAACTTGAAAACTAAAATTTACTTGCAGCAGCATGCATGAGCTTCAGATCAAAGCTGATCGGGGACAGCAAAACTCCTCTAGTCCAGCTCCCTTGCTGCAGGAGGAGGACGCGCTCATTTCCTCCTTAGATGATCAGATGAATCACAAAAACAAAAAACACAACCAGCACGTGAAGGTGGTGAGGTTGCAGGAGGCCAGGGGTAGTGAATGCAGCTGCAAGCACTTTTTCCCAAGTCAAACTAGGTGACAAGCTGATTCATTCTCTGGCAACCAAACCAAACAACCAACCGACCACATCGATCGACAACAGCAGCAGCAGACATGAGCAGCCAGAGATAACAACACTATTGTTAATGTGATTCTCCTCCTCCTCCTCCTCCTCCTCTTCCTGCCGCTGCTGGTCCTCCTACTCTTCCTCCCTCTCTCTGTAGTAATACTACAGCTGCTGCTTCATGATCAGCTTCTCTCATTACTGCTTTCTCATCAAATGGGGTTTTTTTCTGGGTTTCTTTTTTTCTTGTAAAGCTGGAGACACCGACGCAACATAGACATCATAGCGCACTAGTGATGATCACGCTGGAAGGATTTGGATCTGAGTAACAAAACCCAAGAAGACCAAAAAAAAAAAAAAAAAAACCCAGACGCAATTCCATCGCCGGCGTTTCCGGAAGAAACAGACACAAACAGAATAAGACCAAGAAAACGACGAAGAAGAAGAAGAAGAAGACGAAGAAGAAAGCAGACGACAGCGGTCGCCCTCTAACTAAGGTTACTATTCTAACTCAGGTTTCAAATGATCACTGAATTCACCAACCGCTGCACCCGACCCTACCAGCGTTGGCAGGTTATTTGAATCTTGGACCCGGTTATCATCCCGCCCATTAATAACCTACCAGCCGGTTACTGTGTGTTTTTTTAATAGCCAATTTAATAACCTAACCGATTGGTCTTAGAATTGATAGCCGTCGATTTAATAACCTACCAGCCGGTTACTGTGTTTTTTTTTAATAGCCAATTTAATAACCTTTCCGATTGGTATTAGAATTGATAGCCGTCAATTTAATAACCTAACCGATTGGTATTAGAATCGATAGCCGTCGATTTAATAACCTACCTGGATTAACCTAGTAATCATCTGGGTAGGTTTCTAATCCTAGAAAACTAAACAATTTTGTATGATAGGAAACAAAAAGAAACGGAAAATTTTAATTAATTCTTTTTTTAAAAAACTTCGTAAAATACCATATAAGTGGCTATTACCAGGCAGGTATTACTCAAAAATATTGATAACCTAACTGGCACTCAAATTGTTTGGTATTGATAACCTAACTGGCATCCAATGTATTCATTCATTATTAATAAATAAATAACCTACCTGGCGGTTACGAAAAATTCAAATAACCGGTCATACTATACTAGGACCACTTTGGTTGCAGCCCTTAATGTTCTAACTAAGGTTTTTTTATAAAGCTCATTTCACCAGAGCCCAGACCACTTTGGTTGCAAACCTTGGTATTTTAATTAAGGTTTTAAAAGCTCACTTTCGCCACAATCCAGACCACTTTCACCATAGCCCTGGTCCACTTTGGTTGTAAAACCTTAATGTTCTAACCAAGGCTTTCAAAGCTCACTTTAACCACCATAGCCTTCAGCACTTTGGTTGCAAACCTGAATAAAATTTCTTACTTACTTATGGTTTTAAGATTTCAATTTTGCTTGGTGCTCTTGTCCCTTCCTTTCATTTGCTCAAAGAAGTAACTTTTATTTTTTATGACATTTTGAATTCTGAAAGTTTCAAAAATAGGGTATTTGATTTTGGATATTTGGTGTTTTTTTTGGACATCATGATTTCAAAGTAAGGAATTTTTTAAACTATTTAGGAAATAGATTTATATTTTAAAAAATAAATTAGGCTTACAAGTTACAATGTTTTCGAAAGAACTTCCATGAAAGAATATTCATCTTTTAAGATATATTTTTATTTATTAAATTTTTTCTATATCTATCAATTGTCAATTTTTTATCATATTCATTTGATACAATGTGTCGATAAATATTTACATTATATATCATTTATAAATAAATACCGAGCCAATAAAGTAGTGTAATTTAGGATTGTAAGCTTGATGATGCATTCCCCTCCTTAAAATTTGGCCTTCATTTTTAGAGAGCCATGCTCCATCCAAGGTACCCGATAAACAGATTATCAGTACTTGGGATTTCATGCAAAATAATGTTGAGTAAGAAATATATGGGTTGGTTTTGTTCTTGATTCTAAATATTCTCCCATTTGATTATATGACCAGATCAGGGGTTTTTTAAAAATAATTTTAATTAATTATTTTTAAAATTTTCCTGATTTTGTGATACTGAAAATTTGGAGAATTTTTCCCCAATTTTTTTTTTATAAAAATTACACTAGGAAAAAAAATTGTCCAATTCTTTTAAAGGTCAAAATAACAACAAAAAATTTCAGGAGAAAAAAAGCTGGACCAGACCATGGTTGATGATATGGTCACCACAGAATGGATAAGTGACAGACATATGATGAAATTGTTCCAAAGTGATGAAATATTTGGAGCCATGATATGATGACACGTGAGATGTGTGCAAGCAATTATCGAGTCCATTAGTAGTACATGGCATGCAAAAGGCAACAAGAAGAAGCACACTAATAAGGGGGGCGGGAACCCAGATGCTCCGGTGCAAATGATTGATCACTTTGCAAAATGCAAGGGGCAAAAGGGACCCTTTTATATACTCCAGAATATTATTAGTTCAAGTGTGTATGCTCACAACAATTATTTGCAAAACCCAATTGGGAAAACTCCTAAAAACACAACAAGAAATTATTAGTCTTTGTAGCTTATGTATGTCACACCTAACGAACTACTAACCTAACCATGTATACCTTAGGTAAGAGATGTCAGTTTGCTTGGTATGCTTGTTACTCTGCTATGTATTTTGAAATCGTGTGTTATGTTCAAGTTGGAATTTGTTGGGTTTGGACATTTGGAACTGTGCAACTTTTGAAATCATGGGTGGACAACTTGGGTTCAACAACTACAATGAATTCAATACCTTCCACTCCTTATATCCAAAGTGTACAATTTTTTAAATTGAAAGAACCACAAAAGAAAGTGGAAAAAGCAACCTGGAAGTGGGCCTAAGCATAACAAGGATAGTAGTAGTAGATAATCCATTATTGCTATGGACAACAATAATACCCACCAAATAGGAGAATGCAACCAAGTGTTTGGTGGTTACACTTTTGGTGAGTTAGAACTAACTGCATGTTCTAGTTTGAGTCAGTAGAATCTGAACTGGTAAGGACCCTGAACTGGGAAGGTGACATAAAGTTTGGAACCAGTTCGAGACTACAAAGCAATAGAGCAAAATTGCACGAAACCAGAACTGGAGCAAGTGCCAACTGCAGAATGCGATTGCACTGATGATTCACTAAATCAACAGGAGCAAACACAGAGAGAATCAATAATGCAAAGAACCATAACTTGAACCAATGCAAAGAAGAACCATAATTGGAACTCGAATCAATCAATCTGCAACCAGATCCAAACCAGACCCACTTTTGAAATTTTGTGAAGAACCAAACTAGATCAAGAGAAGCTAGAAGTTCCTCTTTACTAGGCAAGAACACCTAATACCAGATTTAACCCATTATTAGAGTGATGATGAGCAGCCTGCAGAAGAGATTTATGCATGAAAATTGTGGAGGGCGGGAAAGTATCACTTCCTCTTTTAACTCTCTAATTCTGTTGTAAAGAGGTATTAACAAATTGTAAACAGACAAAGGATGCTAATGTAATAGCCTAGCTGATCCACAGATAATGTTGCATTAGGTAATGGGTGCAATTGTATCAAGCAATCCATGTTACCTACCTACCTTGACCCGATCTCCATAAAAACTTGACTGAGTTGTTGTACATAGAGAAGAAGTAAAGAGGGGTCACACTTATTTCACCAGAAAAGTGCACAAGTAGGCTAACATCCTGATTACTTCATGGGGAGGTGATCATTCAAAAGAAAGATGTGGAATCAACAAAAAAAGAGAGGTGGGGTCTGCATGCTTCAATTTCCCAATCATGAGTCACATGAGCTTGGACATCAAGGATGGATTTTATAACCCAATTTCCACAAGCCTGGTGCCCTTGAGACTTGTAGCCCTTTTGTTTTGCTTTTTGGTTGTGATGCCAACCAAACTGATGATTTTGTCCATAAGAAGATTTTAGCCAAATTTGGCTATAAATAAGATATGAAAATCAAAACATGTAAGCATGCTTCCTACATTTGAGCTAAAGTATTGGGAACCAAATAAAAAAATCTTTCATTCTTTCCTTTTATCAAATTTTGGCTATTGATAACCTAAAAAATCACTTCAATACTTTTTCATTTTTCATTTCCAATCTCTCTTTTCAGCAAAATTCCACCATTGAAAAAAAGGCTGCTTGAGAGAGAGAGAGAGACTCACATCCACACACCAACACTTGGACACATACTATATAGACATCTGCATTTACAAATAGATGGTTTAGGAGCAAGGCATAATGGTTATTGATCATGTATTTTATGACACTAGATTTGGACTGAAAAAGGAGCTTTTGCCCAACAAATGCCATTCTGAAATGATGGAATAATATTGGATATGTTTGTCCAGCTTTATGAGATTTTGGTCTAGGCTTGGAAAGAATGGTCAAACTGCAATAATTGGGTGGATTTAACTCCTTGCCAATTGGATGTAGCATGAGGGGATCCGACATGGGTTGTCATGGAGTGTGAGCCCATGTCCTTCCAATGAGACGTTTACCTGCCATTTTGTTTTTCCATGATGACCAATGTCCAATTCATACGACAAACCCAACCAAATGTTATGCTGGCACCACAATTGCCAATAACCAAAGTGTGGTGACATTACTTGTGGTGGACAATTTTCAATGCGGATGACGTGTTTTGGCCAATGATATATGAACATTACAAACTACAATGTATAAATTGTGTATGTATGATTGCATGTGTGCATGTTATATATATTGTTATGGATAGTTCTTTTGTTCAAAATGTGACTAATGTATCATAATTATTGTCAAAGATATTATGGGCTTAACTCGTCACTTTCTTGCACTTATTGTTTTGATGCATGAAGCTCTACAAGGTGTTTTGTCATGATTAGGGTCCTTCAAAGTTGTTCTAGTTGTTTTTATGAGGTCATTTAATTAAATGAATGTACCTTTTCCCATCCTTAGGCACTTAGTGGGGGTATCCCCAAAGTCATATTTTCAAACATTTCCGTATTTCATTTACCATCATTGGAAATCACTAATGTATTCTTTGCCAAAAGTTCTGACTAGTGCAAATTTATTCAATATACTAGGTATGGTATTAAATTGTGAATTAGGTTGGAATTAGGATGCAATGATTCCAAAAATCCTTCTAGGCTTTAAATGTTCAAAGTAAAAGGTTAAAATTGCAACCCTACAAAACTCAATCAATTAAACAATATGTGTAGTATTTGGTTTTCAAAAAAAATTATATGTTGCCAATTGACCTTGGTTTTGGAAATGCTAAAATTACATTAGTTCAAAATCAATCTAGTGCCTATTTTGAAACTTTACATAGTTTGAATTTCAAACCATTCTAGCAACACAAACTATATAACTTGTCAATTTTAAGATGCAATTTTATTTTAGGACACAAGATTGCCACAATTTGCATGGGAAATTTGCAAAGAATCAATCTCTATTTATTTATATGTTTATTTATTTATCAATCCCTTTTGTAAGTTGGTTGTGGGAATGACAAATTGTGATTGAAAATTGTGCACTCATTCTTACACCAGATTTTGCACATTTGTGGTGAAGGCAAAGACACATGCAAGGATGGACAGGTCTATGGATGCTGCTGACAGCACCACCAACAAGTGTTCAGAGTGAAGGAGACCGACTCACTCTGCAAACAATAAAATACTTCTTTAGCATCAGGTTCTCAAGGTCCCTTCAGAAACTTCTCTCAACAACCACAATGCAACAGCCTTCTTCACATTGATCGGTTCTAATAATTAGGTCACAAAATTGTAGAGGTTGGATTTGGAATGTGAATGCATTTTAGAATACTATACATGATTTATACAATCTCTCTTATACATGATTCATTAATAATAGTAAAACCCTTTGAATTTGAAATTCTCTAGATTATTGTAAGTGATCTATATGATGAAAAATCCCTTGAATTTGGAATTCTTTATAATTTTGGTTAATGAACTCCAATGGTGTTCATGAAATATGTTTTCTAAAGTTTTTGAATAATAAGAATGCAAAAGGGACTCGCATTTGGCCTTTAGATTGTAGTTACTCAACCAAAAGTGGACTGACAAGCGTTAAACATGAGAAACAAATTAAATGTGCCATCAATCTCCATTGTCATGTGCTACTAGGTTGGCACCCAACACTATCAAAACTAACCAAAAATCACACATGAAAACATGCACACAAATTTGAAAGGAACAAGCAGCGTGGTTGACAACAGGTTTATGGTTTCATTGTGTTTGCTTTAAACTTAGGTTTGCGAGTATTTTTTGTAGCACAAAAATGAGATTCCAAAATCACACTTCAAGAATAAATCTTCGAAACACCAAAATATTTGGACCCTTCTCATACTAAATTGTGTTCCAATCACAAACCAAATCTTCAAAAAAAAATATGGATATCTTATAATTAAAAAAGCAAGAGTCTAGATACTCATGCAAGACAAGTGCCCAACCAAAAACTATTTTTTCAAAAACATTGATTATATTCAAATTATACAAACAATTTAATTATCAATGATATCCCAAATTCTTAAAAATAAACATTGTATGATGTAATGGTTAAAAATTAGGTCCATGGATTTTTGGTTTATTTTTTTCACCAACCATCTTTTTTCAAATATGATTTTCATTGATGAAAAGATTTGGAGATGATTGTTTGGATGATGGTTGTTTGGATGTTTTCTTTGTGCAACTTGCCCTACTTCCTTTGGAATTAGGGTTCCCCATTTTGGAAGGCTTCCATCATCATTAGTGAGAATAATAATCATAATAATCGCTATATTCTTATAGTTGGTTTTCAATCTCTAGACAAAAATATAGACAGTTGATTAAAAAACATGTATTTCATATCTAGTTTATAGTCAAATTTGCTTAAATTTTGTAAGGGTGATTGCCATTTTTTCTACATCTTCCTATGAACTTCCAATGGATGATTGCTACTAACACTACATTAGAAAATACTTTTAAAAATCATTGATGCACTCATGCTTTTGAAATAAAAAATGGTTTAGATTTTTTTTTTTAGTGAAATTTTGCTATTAAAAAAGGCTAGAATGCACTACATGGTTTCATTTTTTGAGGGTTAATTTTTTGTGTGTATATATGCATGTTGGATTTGGTTGTTTATGATCCAACACATGATATGAAAATGCCTTCTAAAATGAAATGTGATTAACATAAAAATAAATGCATTTCCTTAGTAGAAAAATATCATAATGTAAATAGTGCATTATGCCTATGAGTGATGAAATATATGCTATCTAGACATCCTACAATATGGTTTGCCTACAACAAATCACATGAGATTCCTTCTACAAAAACCCCATTTGAAATTTAATGAAAGAAACAAATGTTGGTAAAATGGTATTAAGAGAAGGGAAGGGTTGTATATCCAAAGCTTCCAAATGATTACTAAATGTGGATTAAGTAGTTGGTTTTCTTCATGTTAGTGAATGCATGTTTCCATCCCCTTCAATGCCCATGAATATGAATATGGTCATGTTTTCATATTATCATGACCATGGGATGTCTGATGAGGTGTTTGATAACTTTTTATAAAATGGTAGCATAATTACTAGTGACCTCGGTAGAAATTCTAGGCCCCTTAATTGGCCATAATATTTACAATAATATCATGCAATTGTATGAAATAAACATTGGAATGAAAAGGAATTTATGCATAGATTAAGATGAGAGGTTAATTATGATTTTGATAAAACAAAATTCCAATGATGAACACATGTTTTGCCATTTTATTTATTTATTTATTGCACTCCTTTCTATGAATTTACACCATGCATTTTGTTTGTTGTTCCTCACCATCCTTGAAATCTTGATTTCAATTCCAAATAATGTAATGCAATGTGTATTCTTCACAACCTTTTTAAAATTTTGGACATACATTCTCTAACCATTGATTATTTTCCACATTGCTATCAAATTTGCTTAAACCCTAACACACTGAGTCACATAATTCAAGTAGAATGTTCAAAATATCTAGGTTTGAAAAGTTCCCTTGATTGCATTTGGGTTTTTGAACTTAGAATAATCCAAAGTTTGAAAAGTTTCCTTGATTTTAATTGGGCTTTCGATTTAATCTAATTTTTCCATTATCCATAAGTTTGGTTTCACACCATCACAACAAGATTTTTCACATGATAACCAAGAAAAAAGACTTTAATAGTTCAAGAATTAACACTTGATAATCAAGATAATTTCTAAATAGTAATAAGAATTTTTTGCACCCAATAGTAAGAAAATCATGAAAACAAAATGGGTCATGTAAAAAAAATGAGAAACCCATTTGTGGGAAAACCTATGCATCCACTAGAGACATCATCATCATTGAGATCATTGAGTGCAACATTCATTACAACATGTGACATACTCTCTTTTTATTACATTTTGTATTATTTAATTGTTTTTTTGAGAGAAAGACTAATTTTAATTTTTTTGGAGAAAGCAAAAAGAAAATTGGAAAAAACTAGAAAGATGCAAAATGAATTGAAAAATTAGATTTCATAGTATGCAATCTTATGAAAGATTTGTAGGTAAATATGAATGGCACATACAAAAATAGAATATTTTATTAATATTATACCTTTGATTGATGTTACACAAAAGATAAAATCACAAAATATTTAATTGAAAAAATGAAAAAATTATTGATATTTATCAAAATTGTTGAAAATCGAACTCCATTTTCTAAAATTTCACTTGTTGAACAACTTCATTTTTAAAAATAATTAATATACAGAAAGAAATGTATTGATTATCAATTGTAGGTATGGATCAATGCCTATTGTAATACATGCACATCCTCAAAAACCTTATCATGTTCCATGTCTATACCATGTTTCTCTTAGAACATTATGACTAAGATGACAATGGTAGCTTTGTTATTGATGTTGTAGAAACTTAAAAACTAGATGTTTGAAGTTTAACACTTTGGGCAATTGCACACTACATTGTCCATTTTTTGATGTTGCAAGGCAAAAATAAATACCTCTTGCTATTATAATGTTTTCTAACTCTAATTAATGAAGAAAATTATTTTTTAAATTCATATTTATAATCTATATTGTTATACAAAGCTAATACCAAACAATAAAAACCAAATGACTATTTTTTGGTCTTTGGGGGGTTTCAAAACTTGTGTTTCATCTCGCATCAAAGTCCATATTCATTTTAAATGGACTCACAAGTCTTGGAATATTAAATCAAATGTTTTATGTTGCTTTATCATAGGTTGACTAAAATGAAAATGAAAATTCTTATTGGGGATGTGATTGCAAATGGGAGTAAACATTTACATATTTTTTCGAACCCCCAAATTGTGGGAATTCATTCTCAATGTGAAAATTTTGAATTTGATGGAAGTTGATCTTCATGAATAACATGCCCTACTAGTGTTGTATTGTACTATGTGAACTCAAGCTAAAAAATAAAATGTGCATAATGATAATCAAGAACTTTTCCTTCTGGAATCAAGATACTAATGTGGTCATCAAAAGCAATTATGGCCAAGTAAAAAGCAATTTTGAGAGCTACTAAAAACTCTTGGCAAATAAGGTAGAGAGGTGGACTCATGTTTAGGAACTCATGGAAGATACCCTACCCCATTATTGGTATTAGAATTTGTGAAAAAAATTGGAGAATTGTTCATAATAAAACATGAACATTACGTTGTGAATGTTGTGTTTCAAGCTAGAAAAATAGTTAATATTTTTGTAACGTTACCCAGGTAAGCAATGGAAAGTGGTTTGTATCACTTCATTGAAGTAAGAACTTGTCTAGTACAACAAGGTCATCATCTGGAATCCATATGCAAATTTGTGTGTATTGGTAGACAATGACTAGTTTGCAAACTCCAAATCAAAGTACTAAAGCCATTGCATCTTGATCCACCTGAAGGTACAATAGACTGATATTGTGGGTCACTCAAAAGGCAGGACTCAAGGTAGATTGAATATTTGCCCAAGTCTTCCATGTTAGTACACTTCAACCTACGACACAAAAGAGATAAGAATACGTACACAAACAAACAATGAAGCTGATCAACACCTCCAACAATGTTTGCTGTTAGACATCCAATCCACTTCTTTCACTCAAAAGAGAAGCAAGAGCCAGCTCCTAATGTTCCCACATTTTGCTTACAACATTAATCCTAACATGGGGGGGTTTGGTTTGATTCATCCTTGGATGGAAACCAAATGCATCACCTCGTATTGATCCACAGGATCACATATGGACAAAGTGTCATCAATGGGTAGTAGTATTAAATTGTAAATATATTGGCCGGAGTTAGTTAGTATTGGTACACATACCAGCAAAGTACTAGTTGTGGACTCTGGAATGGAAGAGGTTGTTTTAGTATGTCCCTGAACATCTAGACAAAGTTGTTGTTGAAAGAGCCAAGACTGGAGCACATGTTCTCATTGTTATAGTATATAATTTGGATATGTTTTCAAGAGTACATGGCAGACAAGGAGTTTGACAGAACTTGTAAGTACCTACGGGTGTTGGCCATGTCTTTGGTTTTTGTGAATAATTGCTAGTTCCTGGTATTTTTTGAGGGAAAAAAAGGGGTCAGAATGAAAGAACCTCCACTTGCAGGTATTCAGAAAAGAACTGGTAGAGAACCGCTGGTTCTTGGGTGGTTATTTGACTTTTTCAAACAAGAATTGAGAACCCGAGTCATATTTCAGAATCAGTTCTTTGATTTTTGAGAACCATGGTTATGAACCTTAGGAAGAACTGGCCTGATAATTGGATGGGGAGTTGGTGCAATGTCTAATACCCACCCGACAGTGGTACTAACTGAAGGGCAGTTGTTATGAGTTTCAATTTGGCACACACCCCATTCAGCCCATTACAACAAGCCAACTTGGAAACACACAAATCCTGCATTACACATGCAAATTAGGATATGCCCTACCTCATTAGAGTTGTCTGTTGTGCCACATCTGGATTAGGTTATGAGGCAACAACCCTGAAATGCATGCACTCCAGCAACCCTCAAGTCTGGACAACTTTCTCCAAGTTCTGGACTCTATATGGACTAGGTAACCAGTGAGAGGTGACTGGTTACCAAAATTAGCCAAGGCACAGTAACCAGCAACCTCAAGCCGATTACCGAACATAACTGACATCTTTTTACATCCATAACCTGCTCAGCAGGTAGATGAGGTTCACTTTTCATCCATATACAGAATGGATATAGATAACTGGTTTCCAAAAATTAGCTGAGGTATGGTAACCTGTTAACCCTCGAACCAATTATCGGATGTAACTAATACCCTTTACATCTATAAACTGCTCCTCAGGAGGTAGATGAGGATGTGTTTTCATCCATACAAAGAATGAATATGGATCACTTCTCATCCACACCGAGAATCACATACAGGCAGCTTCATATGTGATATAACTGGGGTGTGGATATCAATCAGGAAGAGCCATTCACATAGCCTGCAACAACCGTGGGTGGGTGGGTGGCAAGCAGGCAGGCAGTGTGCATGGCTCCATAGCCTGACTTTGCAGGCACATTGTAGTAGGCAAGGTAAAGTGGAAACAAGTTGTAAATCAATCACCTAAAAGCTCTAAAAATCTTTGTAAAAACAACACTAAAAAGTATCAGAAAGCAGAAAACCCACAATAGCAGAATGTCACAAATCTTTGTTGAAGAGTAAAGTGTTAAAATGATCACACGGTACAGAAAGGAAGGCTGCCAAATGCCAAGTGCGTGAGTTAGTTAGGTTGGTCAATATCATGCTTAAAGTAGTCAAACAAAAGTACCTACTAAGTACCCAAGAGCAGAAAGCTTACAGAATACATGTAGCACCTCTCTGTGCTTCAACATTGGGGAGTACCCAATGTTTCCAAAAAACAAAGTAATGAGCCAATCAAAGTGACCTCCTTTAAAATTTGTAGAATACACACTTTGTTCCAATGCATGGGATGATGACAAGAAGGCAGCTGACAAACAAAGCTGCAGCTGGTTGGGGGTGGGCAAGTTTCAGCTCATCAGCGTGTGTTTTGCAGCTTAATCTTATAGGATTTGAAATAGGGTTTAGGGATTTGAAAATAGAGATTGAACATTGCTTGGACTTTTTACCAGTGTTGTGTTGTTCTCTCATTTTGAAAGAAAGAACTGGTGGGTGGGTGACGGTCAGGAGGTATATATAGGCCCTTCACTGACTCTTCTCAAACATCAAAGTATCAGTTCTGACCCTTTACCAGTGTTCTCAAAAATTGGCCAGTTCTTACCTTTCCACCAATGGATTTCAAATATCAGAACTGGTTTTGACTCTTGATTGGTGTCAAAACATCTCAATTTTTGTAACTTTAGACGACCCTCAAATGTAAATTTTCATTTTAAAACTAGCGATAATCTCTTTTTGATGGGTCGAGCCAAAAAGTTGAAAAATTTAAACTCTATGCAAGTGAGACAACAAAAGGCTCAATTTTGTGCCAATTTTGTGCCAGGGATGGAGGACAAGGGAAAGATAGGAAGCACTAGAGTTCAAGTGAGGTGAGTTAGGGTTTAGGGTTTAGGGTATTGGGAGGGAGGATATGGATCCCATATCAATTGTCTTCACTTCCACTCTTGTAAACAATATAAATACACAAAAGCAAAGATGCATTGATGCACTGAGAACAATGATGAGTAATTAAAAGGAAAAATGAGAAGTGGTCTTCTTTGGGATCTTTCAAGTTCAAACCAAAAAGAAAAAGGATGTAAGACCCCTCCTAAAAAGGCCTTAACAACTAGACCTTGGAAAAAGGGCATTCAAACTCACAAGTTGGTTTTAAGGTTGGGTCTGGTTTCATGTAGACCCATTGGGTCAGGTTCATGTTAGGTGAGTCTAGTTTCATGTAGATTAATGGGGGCTAGTTTTAAGGTGAATCTTGTAGACCCACCAGGCTTGATTCTTAGACCCAAACTTGGACCTAGATCCAACCAAAAACCTAGATTCAACCAACATTAATATTGACCTATTTCAAAATCACAAGGAAAGCCACAAGTACTTTTATGTTTGAATCCTATCAATTGTATTTGCAAAGGGTTTATAAATTCCTTTTTTGTATTGTAGAGGTTTATGGTTTGCAAAGGGTCTATGTCTTCTTCTTTTAATTTGTGGATACAATAAGTTTTACGTCTTTGCAAAAGGTCCATAATTTCTCATTTATTGATATGTAGCTTCAAATGGTAATGTCACCAAAAATAGTGGGAAATAATTCTCTCCAAATGCAAATCTTTATTGCAATAATCAAATTATCTAGAACTTAAAAAATAAGGAGCACCTTCATATCATGAAAGCGTATAATCTAGTGTTTAAATACTTGTTGCCTATCCAATCAAACTTAAACTATATGTCATAAAGGATCAACACACTCCGATTTCATTCTCAATGAGCCCATTAGTCGTCTTTGTGGCAATTCTAATAATTACAAAACCAATCCCCAACTTTCATGAAATTGTTTCCCAACAAGATCAAATGAGACATATCCCCATTCATATAACAACTTACGAAGTTGAACAAAACAAAGAATTCAACACATTCTAACACAATGCATAACATGTACACATTGAAGTTCAAGAAGTTGGACAAAGAAAAAACAATGATCTAGACATATCATCAATAGAGTTTCCCATAGCACACCAAATCCCTTTTCAAAACAAAAATTTCCCTTCAAAGTTCCTAATGTTGTGGATGTTTCTCGCATTAAAACATAACCAAACCTTCTCCCAAAAAATTCAAGAATCACCTAGACATGTCACAACTTAAATTCCCACTCTAACTCCTCTTGAGCCTCCTAAGGTGTTTCATCATTTCCCTTAATGTGAACCCTGAACATTATTGTCACATCTATCTCCTTTCCTTTGAAGCTTATGGCATAGCAAAAAAAACATAATTCTAAAGGTAAAGCGAACAATAATGCAATTCATTCTTCCCACACTATTCTTTTATTGTTCCTAAACTTTCACCTTTGCTTTCTATAGCCCAAACAACTCACACAACCCACATAATCAACCAAGGAAAAAAAACATATTTCCATTGTTTCATTTGCATTACATCAAGAACACCATACTTATATAACACACTTCAAAGCTCCATAATTCGCATCATCCAAACAATAGTATAGCACACTTTCAACATCAAGAACAAAATAGTATTAACCAACATTGAATGTTGTTGAAGCTAGAAATCACAATAACAATGTTCCCTCCCATAACCTACAAGAAAAAAAAAGAAAAAGATGCAAGGTAATTATCCACAAACCTTTCCCCCCACCACCATCAACTATCATTCAAGTTGTCATTTTTTGACTTTTGGTGGTCAATCTAATAATGCTTCATCCAACTAAGGTTTCATCAACCCTAATTTGGGTCATAGTAAATCATGTGGATTTGCATCACAAGTCTATGTTTTCTTTTTTAATTTGCAAATGTGATATGTTATTTGAATTTGCAAAAGGTCTAAATTTCCTCAATGATATGTTGAAATTTGTAAGTTATGTGCATTTACATCAAAAGCATGTGTTATTTTTCCTTTCGTTTATAAATGTGGTATGTTCTTGGGATTTTTAAAAGGATCAAAATTTCCTTTTTGATATGCAAAGGTGATAAGTTCTTTGGGTTTGTAAAAGGCCTGTGTATTCTTATTTGTATTGTAGAGGTGATACAAGTTCTACATTTGGAAGTTGTCATGGTCTTTTTTTTAATTTGTAGGGGTTGTAAATTTTATGGATTTACAAATGTTCATGTGGTCTTTTATTTGACAAAGGCAATAATTACATTCAAGTTGCAAATGTTAATTAACACACCCCTAGGTTTTACAAGTGGTATTAGAGGTAAAAAAACCTATCAATTCTTAATTTTGTAAGGGAATGCAAACCTAGGGTGTGTTTCCTAACTCCCATAAAAAAAGGTCTGAAAACTCTAGGTTGGAACTAAAAAAGAGAACAAACCAAATTAATGCATGGATGAATCACAATAAACCCACATTCATAAATACACATCATGGCATGAACTTGGAAGGAATCACCACTTTCACCCTTGTAATATACTTTGTGATTGGTGGCAATGTTTAGATAGAAGTGTAAAAAAATTATGGGATTCACAAGATGGAGTTTTGAAATTTTTGATTATGCCCTTATGAATCCTACAACTTTCTGAGCTCATAATTCCTACATAAAAACTCCAATTGAAAAATTATCATAAGCAAAATCATAACACTTAAAAAGACCTTTACAAAGACATGTTGCACATTCCAAATCAAAGGTCATTTGAGCCCTTTTTTTTGGGTTTTCATGGTCAAGAATCAAATTGTTAATCTGATTTTGGGCCAACTTTTTGGCCATAACTTGTGTTTGCAATCTTCAAATGGAAAATTGGAAACCACTTTCGACATTTACTTTTCAAAACCTTTCCAAATATTGAAAAAAAACCCAATTTGGACAAGGTATGTTCTCGAAAACCTAATCCCAAAGTTTCAAAACACTCATGAAATCCAACTCCCAAAGTAAGAATCCACTTGGGAGAATTCACATCCTTACACTTTTACATATTTCACACACTTGTAGGAATGTGTTTGAATCTCAAGGCATTCTCATTGCTCACTTCCCTTTTCATGCCTTAGCCCAAGGCTAGGATAACAACACTAATGATATTGTTTGATGCATGACAAAGTTTACATGCATTTAGACCTTCTACCACTACAAAGTTAACTACTTTAACTATTTTTTTTCATATTCGGGTTGTGACAACCTCTAAGTTAACTATTTTTTTTCATCCTCTAGTGGTGACAACCTCGGGTCACCACTTAGTGTAGTTAGTGGCGTTTTAGTGGGTTTAGATTTTTAGTGGTAGAAGGTCTGAATGCATTTGTTCATTTGTTCCTTAATGCAAATGGTTGTAGTGTTTTATGTTGTGTTAGGATTAAAAAAAGGTTGATGAAGGTTTAATTGGTGAGTTGGATGTTCAATTTCTTGAGCAATCAATGTTGAAGGCCATGGGGATTATTTTATCTCCAACACGAGCTATAAACAATGCAAAGGTAACTTTTCTTTAATAGTTAAAAATAATCCATGACCATGTGGACAATATAAAAAAGGGAAATCTACATTTAAGGTTCTTACCATTATTTTAGGGGGGATTTCTATGTTTGACATGGTCTTTATTAATTAATAATGCAATCCAATGTTATTCAAGGTATGGCTAAAGTAGTGGCCCTTGCATCCTAAAAGGTTAACCCCATCATTACTAGTTCATTACTAGGTGAATGCCTGGTATAGTGGCTCAATATCAACAGAAATTACACTCCATAAAAGCCCATACAATATATTTTTTAAATGATTCAAATTGACATGGTTTTATTTTTTAAATGTCATTATTCTATATTTGAATAATACATGTTCAATCACCTACAAACCTTCTCAAATATATGTGAAAACTTGTATTTAATGAAGTTGATGCCATTTTTTAATTTGGAAGTCCTTAAAGGAAAACCCACAAAGTCCATAGGAATAATGCCCCATCTAAAACTTTCAAAAAATATGCTTCTAGGACAAAGAAATTGAAAACCAAACCAAAATTGCACCTCATATGGATTTATGAAAATATGATGAAATTTTAACCATTCAAAAATCCCTAACTATTAAATAGTTAAGGTTTTCCAAAAACAATTCCTCATATGAGTTTATTATCTTGTATAGATTATATATTGAATCCCAATAACAAATTTGGAATGTGAATCAATATAAAAAATTTCCATTTTGTGATGTTTTAATCAAATAACCAATCCATATTTTTCGATTTCAAAATTTCATTACTACTAACAAATGAATTTTTTATTAATAAACAACCACACAATTCTCTTTGTAATGAAGTTGTTAGTCTAGATCCAAGTCCCAATTAGTAGATCTAAGATATATTAAGCATTGTATGCATTTGAATAAAAGGAACCCATGGAAAAAACACCATTTCATCACAAAAATGAGCCACCATAGCTTGCATCTACCCCACCCATATGTGGTGAATGATCCATGCATCACAATTTTTGACTCATTTTTTTTCTAAAGTAACTAAACTTGGCAATGATTACAAGATGGTTTATGTTCTTGGTCTTGTTGAAGATGAATAAACTATTTTAGTTCAATTTCCTTCTTGAAGAACAAAATGTGCATTCATTTGAACAATCTTTTGTAATTGGTTGTTATGTATGCAAAAACATTTTTCACGTTTGATAGCTTTCCATCTTAGGGTACCTACGATATTTGAACAAATGGTCAAGCAAAAATGGTTTTTCTATGGCATTATGAACTATAAACTAACTAAGTAACTTGTAATTAGTAATAATTATTATTTATATTAATATAATAGGTACTTCAACCTACCTAATTATTTAACTGTTTATTTACCAACATCCTTAGCCTATGCATGCATAGTGCATAGTAGTGACATACGAAATACGAGTATTTTTCGAAGGTGCTCAAAAAGAAGTATTTTCAAGTATTTTTTTAAAAAAATTATAAAAATACAAAGGCTTGAAAATTGGCCTTTGTATCAAATATTTTCAAGTACTTTTTTAAAAGCCCAAAAAAACGTAAAATACGCGTATGTTTGAAAATTTTGAGAGTATGTCACTACTATGGCATAGTGTATGACAATGTATATTTCATATGCCTTAAATATAGGATAATTAAATTCATGAATATATAAATGTACCCCTAGTATATTCTAAAACCCTAGTATATTAAGAAACATATTCTAATATACATCAAAGATACATTTGCGATTCATGCTACAACTAATTGAACATGGAAGCCTCTTCTTGAATGAAAAGCCCAAAAAACTAGTCAACATGGAAAGATGTAGAAAATAATAATTGTAAATTAATTACGCCATGGTTTTTTTTTTTTTAAAATTGAAACAAATGTTGACTAGTTGTAAAAATGACAAAACATAATTGCAAATGACATTTTGTTGCACATAGTAGCAAATTGGATGGTTGTATAATACAAGATTTCTTCTTCTAGTGACAAAAAACAGTGGCAAACATGGAATATGGCACACTAGGGTATATTTTTTGAACATGCATAACTTTTTTTGTAAATTTCAGTAAAAACCTATGAGACCTATAAGCAAATGGGTTTCAGCATGTGGCTTCTACACTCAAAGGACACCAAAGACCAAATAATACAAGCTTGGCAAAAAGGAATACAAAAAAAAAAAGGTCAAAGAATTGAACAACAAATAGTTGAAGCCTTGAGGAAGGTGAAGCAAACTAGTAATGAAATCTCAAATAAGCATAAAGCTAAAAGGAAGGCAATGTACTTTATTCTAATATCAACATTATAAACTAGACATTGATGCAAAATTGGGAGGATGAAGGTGCTTGGAACCAATTAAATTAAGCATAAAAATTATTTGAAAAGATTTGCATGGAGAAGTTAGAAGCCATTGATAACAAAATGGTTGATTTGTATGGGATTAGTGTTCTCAAGAATTCTTTGAGTTTCATAAAGGTTATAACCCAAGAATAATCATAAAAAATATGTAGGATGGCAATTAAATATTCTTGGAACTTGAAAAAATCTCAATTTGTATGTATAAAATTTGGAAAATTTTAAATTCACACTTTTTTTGGTTAAATTCACACCTTTCACGCGTCCGATTTTATGCAAATTAAACTTTAAGAATATGTTCCTTTATCAGTTCAATTACTTATGCGGGCAAGTTTTCAAGTTGTGCCATGATTGACCATAGACCCCACACTTGCGTCCTTCCACATATTCAAAGTGAGACTTGTCTCTTGTCGTGCTTGTCTTGTTCTTAGAGCCTATAGGTCTACCGTGTTTTTTGACCACGACCAAGGGTTCTTGAATTCGAACATCAGGCGTATCCAGGACCTGATTGAGGTGGGCAATAAAACTGCATGCTTAAGGATTCCCATTATCGAGTGCTTGCTATAGGGTAGCCATCATCATTTGCATGAATAAACTTCATGGTGACACCGGTTCGTGTGGCGGCGCAACTACATTGACACTTGGAAGGATCAAAGGGTTTCTGTCCAATAGCCACTGTTCATGAATGTCCTGTAGGCGAATTGGAGTCTCGGTTTCCAGACAGCCACGAATGTAATGATGACGAGGCAGCCCCCACAATTTCGTGAACTGCGCAAAGCATGGCTGCTCCTCATGTCCCCCCTTTTCAGTGTGCTTAAGTTGTTGCAAAATCTTGTCCAGAGCGAAATCAAAAACCTTGTAGATCAAGTCCTTGAAGCAACTATGGCCGAACCGATGTGCTTATGCACCCTCTGCTTCTCAATCGCAACATTCAATTCCACACGTTGATTGGCCAGCATGAGACCCAACTGCTTTGTTAATGTCAAGAGGTGAAGAGTGCCGACACGGAAATATGACTTGATAACGTGGTGGTTTCCTTCCACCCTCAAGGTACTGGCACTGCCAAAGTGGGGAAATTCGTCAATGTAATAGGCAACAAACCTCTCCTTGTGAGGCATCCACATCGTGTTAATGTATTGCTAGGTAGTTGGATGGGTTCCCGAATAGGTCTCCTTGAATACACTAAAAGCCGCATCGAACAGTGCGACTGACGTGCTGGAGATAAGCATATTCCATCGCTCCATAAATTGTTGCCACTTGACATCGGAGAAGTGTGTATTGCAATTAGTAAAAATGTTCTAGTTGATGTGCTAGCAATAAAGGATGTTGTGGTAGCCCGAGAAGACTCGTGCAATCCCGTTCATTAAGGCCAACTCTCGGTTCGTGCAGAGGACTTTTGGAGTCACAACCTCGGAAAACTACTCCAGAACCCAAGCGTACGCCTCCTCGTTCTCCATGTGCAAGAAGGCGAAGCCAGCGTTGAATGTCGCATAGGTTGACATGATGCCGACCATGTTCAGTAGAGGCATACTAAACTTGTTGGTCTTGTACGTGCAGTCTAGAAAGAAAACTGTGTTAAACATCTGGCACATGTTGACTGATGACTGATGCATAAAGAACACGCATTCAACGACACCTTCCACTAGCCGCACCTTGTTGAAGTAATCAAAGTAGGAGATCAACTCCACTAGAGCTTTGATGGGTCCGCAACCTCTCAACTTCTCCGCTCAAGCAACAATAAGCTCGTTGTAGATCTCCCTGGCCGTCGAGTGGCTGTTTCCAAACTCCTTACGGAGAATGCAGAGAATGTCCTTTGGTGCCAAACCTTGCCCACCGAGTGCTCGCACTTTAGCCTTTTCTAACTCACTTAAGCGGCATTTCACCGCATGGCCTGTTAGGTTGCCACCAAGCTCGTGGTTGTGGTTGCTTAAGATCTTACAAACTGCCCATACACCCTTCATCGATAAGTAGACGATCTCAAATTCATAGCCATTTACCCTCGTGTGCGTTTCACTTTGGCAGGTTTCATCCGTTAGGTTCAACATGTTGATGTACTCCCCGCCTTGGTCAGACTTCATGACCACCCGCTTCTCCTTGTTTGTCTTGATGGTGAGGACCACTCTTTCCTGTTCGTAGTTGTTGCTAAGATCTTCGATCAGCTCTTGTCGCGTTGCGAACTCCATCTCCTATTGCGTTGTGCATATTGTTTAAGGGGGGTGGGGCAGACACACTCAAATTTAATCTACATATAATCGGATGTGCGAAGGAAGGGTGTGAATTTTAAAATGTCCTAAAATTTCTATAAGAAATTGTTCTATGGGCACTCCAAGTTAAGGTTTACCACAAAGGATGTCACAATAGCCAAATTATAAAAAAAGATATTTTATTGAACTTGAAATGGGTAGACAGAAGTTCATTTATGATGAAATACATTACAAGGTGAATTGTAAGGTTATCAAAATCTTTTTCAATTTTTTCTTTTCAAGTTATGTTTGTGTTAAGATGTTATAAAAGACATCATTAAAAGAAAAAATACAATAGTCATGAAGGTTTTAAAAGTAACTAAAAGAAGTGTATGCCCTTTCAAATTCAAATGTGATTAATTAATTTGAAAAATGAATGTAAAGAAAGATAATTGATTTTCATTGTATGTATTTCAATTATGATTCCAAATAAAGACTAATCAAATTTACTAAAGGATTGCCAAATTCAATCTTGGGTGGTACACTTTAGTGTGAAGACACCCTTCCAAGCACAAAAATGTAAAGGACAACTTGAAAGCCCAAGCTCAATGATTTTCTAACATGTCCAAGGTAGCATTTGAAGAACAAATGAAATTTCACTAAAAAGTTTATCAATCATAAAGATCATGAAAGTTGTGACACAAGACCTTCCCAAGAATAACGCTATATTAAATGTATTCCTATGGAAGTCTTTTAAGAATTGTCACATTAGGTAGGAAATCACTTAAAAACCTTTGGAAGGCTGTTTTCAGTGAATGATCCATTGGCAAGCATTTTAGTGTAGGTTTTCAAATATATTAGACTATATATATTCAAACCTACACTATATATATATATATAATTAGAAAAAAATGGCTCAAAGAAAACATACCAATCATTTAGCCTAAAACCTTGACCAAATTCTTATTAATGTTTATTTTGATTAATTGTTCAATGACATGCACATATCCATTTTGGCTAAGATGATTAAAACCATTAGTTGCCATGGAAATATTTAATTCAAAATAAATAAATATAATAATCACATGTATATATATTTTATTATTATTTCAATTTTTTGGATTGAACTATTAATAAATCCAAAACACAATTACACTTGGCTCATGGTGCCAATGTCCACATTTTAAAAATATATATTTACTTTCTCAAACTAATTGTTGAAAGTTCATTGAATCCATGACATATCGCCCTAATGACATCACATTCACAACATGTTCAAACCACAACCTAAAGCAGTTGCCATTTTATCACTACTTCAAATTGAACGATGTTAAAAATTGATTTCACAAAATAATCAAACAAAAATTTGAAAAATATTTCACATTATAAGTTTATTACATAAATAATTAAATTTTTTAATAAAATTGATTACAAGTATACATCATTAATACAATTATTTTATTTTATTCATAATTTAAATTCATAATTTACATTGAAATTTATAATTTTCTTTAATTTCAAAATGCTAAATGTATTACATTAATTTAACATATATTTAATTCCAATTAATTTCATAAAATTTTGGTTCAATAAATTTTATAATATTTAAATTTAGAATAATTATTGTACAAGATTTTTTTTTAATTCTCACAATGCAATGAATTATATTAATAAAATTTCACATGTCTTTAATTTATACATTTAGTTTATTTTTGATATTCTCAATTTCAATTTAGAGACATTACATTAATTCAAGTTTCACATGTACATTAGTTGTGTTTTATTTTCAAATATACGAAATATTTTTTTGTTTGATGAAGATGTTCTCACATGTCATTTTATTATATAAATTTCCTTTATTTTTATTTTTATATGAAACATTACAAACAACAAATGAAAACATGAAACCCATAGTCTATTTTCTTGTCATTTTCCATGTCAAAATGTTTATGACTATTTTTAGTCATTTATAGATTCCATGTATGTTTTGGACGTCCATATATATTTTGGCATGTCTAATTTGACTATATAATGTCATTGAAATTAGTCATATTAAACACATCTACTTTTCAATTTATTGAAAATAAATGTAATAGTCATTATGGACAAGTATGGTTAACTCCATAATCATTGTAGTTATTCAAAATGTAGAAGGCATAAAAGTCATGTTTTTGTAAGATTGCAAATACATGGGCTTTTCAATGAATTTCAATTTACTTTAACAAGAAAATGATGATTATGTGCCCCTTTAGGTAAGGGGAAAATTATTAACATGTATTAATTCCAAAAAATTGTCTCTAGCAAGAGGAATTTTAGATGTGAACTAGGTGATTTTGGAAACAATGTGGTATTTGGCCTCTTGTGCCAACATATTTTTATCTGCCCTAGGAAAGGTCAAAACCCTTGTACACAATTATGTGTGGTTTGGGAAGGCAAATCATAAGGTGCGAACAAAAGTAACATGCAACACAACAATGTTGCCCTTATCCAAAGGAGGCATTAAAATCATAGACCCAAAAGTTCAAACATTGGCTCTATAGCAAACATGTTGATTAGTAGATTATGTTAGGCCCAAAGCCCTAAGTTTTTTTATTTAGACAAGAGTGAACAATTTTAGATAGTGATATAAAGGATCATGGCCTCTAGATGTTGGATGGATAATGATGGTTCAAAAGGTAAAATCAAAGGACTCACCTTTGTGGCATGGAATATGGTTAACTTGAGCCTTGGTGTAAGGTTAAGGAAGGATTGTTGCAAGAAAACCCAAACATCTTGGATGAAATTTTGAAGCAACCCTTGTATGGTTATAAAAACTCACAAATGAAGCAAGAGAACTATGGGGCATTTAACCAAAGTCCAAATTTTACAAATGGGTCCTTAAAGGCATCCAAGTTGGAGATTTGTGGAAGGGGGAAAACAAAGATGGCATGTAGTTGAAGAATTCATAAGGGTCATCAAAAATTATAACTTGGAATAAAATTGATGTTATTTGATGTTGTAGACATCCCTTGGCCCATTCAATGGAATATGCACTAAAAAGTAAGTGATTAAAAAACACTATTGTTGCCATAATTGAATCTTAGCATACAAAAGTTTTATCACATCCAAGGGAGGACAAATGAATGCATATTAGCCAAAATTTACAGACATCTTTAAAACAAAAAAAAAATTAACAAATGTTTTAGAATGGTGAGTGGAGATACCATGAATTAAGCCCACATAAGTTCATGTTTTGCTCAAAATTAAAGCTAGAATATGGTGAAAATGTAATCCCAAGGAACTACCACATGAAGGACAAACTATTTAGAGTTTTCATAATGATATAATGCATAACTTGATCCTATAGAACATACATGGAAACGGTAGAAAACTTTGCCACAAGAAAAGTTTTTTAACTACACAACTAGAGGGTGTATCACATAACTACAACATCTTTGAAGTCAAAGTAACTTAGCTTTGATGCCCAACTTGGAAGCCATGGCCAAACAAAGATTTAAAGTATATTACTACATTTGGCACCTATGGTTACCAAGGAAAATCTTAGCAATGATATGGCTTATAGTTCTAATGAGAGGCCTACCCATAGGCACTTAAAGAACTAAAATAAGATAGGAAGGAATTTGTACCTTGTGCATGGAAGGTATCTTAGAAATAATTGAACATGGGTTCATGAAATGTATAGCAATGATAGAAGCTTGGATTAATTTTAGAGACTTTAAAACAAAATGTTCATTATAGCTAGGCCACAACACTTGGGAAGAAATCCTCATTGGTGAAATGGAACTTCTAAAACAAGATCCTACAAAGGTAGAAATACCATGGAAAGTTGAAAAATCGTGCATAATCACCGTGACAACATTGTGAGACATTCAAAGACTAACATTTCAATGGAATGTTTGGTGTCAAAAATGCAAATTTGATCTTAAACAAGGTCATTTTCACTTGAAAGTTTCATTTTTTGTGCATGGTAGATGATGATGCAAACATGAATACAAGCTTGGAAGGAGTTGCATGGACACAATTGTTTAGTTGATAAACAAGCAAAATTGGACACACACTTTATCAACGTATGGTCACAAAGGCAGTTATTTGTAAATTGCAAGGAGTATTGAAATGGAATCCAATGCCCAATAGGTACTTTCTACCTAAGCACATGGTAGATTGTAGATATGGGTCTCTCACACATGACCTAGACTTCAATTCGTTTTTAGAAATGAGCACCTTCATGATTTTGAAAAAATACAAGGAAAGATTAATGTTAGGGATTCACATAAGATTCCCTCACCACTAGCTAGTGGTTCAACATGATCAAAATCCCTTTATGAAGATGTGATTGTTGATCAAACTTTTAAAACAATTATGGAACCCTATTGTAGGAGAAATTCAAGAGGAGGACGCAATGCCAACAATTAAAGATCCCATTTAGGGCTTAATAGAGAATCTTTGACTACTTGAAGAGCTCCATTCACCACAAACCCTCTCATAAATTAATAATATGTGGATGAATAGACAAGATTCTCCAACGATGGAGCCAACATATAATATCCTCCAAGAAGTTAATGTAACAAATATGCCATGTTTTTCACAAAGACTTCCCATATCATCTACTTCAATGCCGCCTTCTTTATTGCAAGCAAGATGATGTGAGGAATCAATCTTAACAATGATGACAACATTGAAAGAACTAAGTGTGTATAAGACCATATGCAAGCATGCTCCTCCTTTACACCAATACATGAATCGAAAAATCTCTATGGGATATGTCTTCTCCCCACCTCCTATTACCTCTTGGTGGTTAGTTTTTGTTATTCACCTTCAGGTGTTTTGAACAAGCGTTGAGGTGTGTATTTGTTACTCTCTTAACTGATAAAGCAATTTTCAGCTAAGTGGTGATGCCCATGATCTCTTTCCAGGAGGTCTTGGGATCGAACCTTCTAGAGACAATAACCAAGTGAAAGCCAACTATTACTTTATTGGGATTTCTGAAAACCAACTAATTCTCTAAAACTGGAAAAAAAATCTTAAAGAACTGAGGCGGTTCTTGAAATTTGTTCTGAGAACCAGAACCGTTGATTCCCAGAAGAAGTGCGAACCACCCAACAATTGAGCAAACCCAATTTGTAATAAACGATCGTCTGCACATTCTGCCTTCCTCACAAAACCGAATTCCTTCTTTACTTCAAGAGTCTCCATGTGAACACTAGATTCCCGTTCTATTCAACCCTGACCCAGTGACTCCTTTTCACAACCATATTGATCCTGTGGGGTTTATGGAGGGCATGGGCATCAGCTATGAAAGGGCGGTAGGTAGGTTATGCCTACCTAACGATTGGTTGTGGGGTCAGGGACATGCTATGACAGAGAGACCCCATTTCCCGGATCAAACTAAAACTCAGTCACATGCTAGATTCAGAACTGATCTAAGAGAAGAAGCTTGTTAAATTATCATCACATTGCCTTCCAGATCACAATGGTGTAGCCAGTGAGCTACCAATCCTTCTTCATCAGAGAATTTTATCATACAACAATATGATCAGCCTTCCTTCCTTTTTTTCTAATATTCTTCTGAACGCAGTGCAGCAAGTAGGCATCATCACGCTGTCTTTCACCTAACAGCTTTGCTTATTGCAGAGAGAGAGTTCAAAGTGTTAGAGGATGGTGTATTGAGTTAAAGGTAGAACTTTGTGAACAACTACCTACTTTAATTCTTCTGATGTTTTGTGTAGTTTTTCTTTGATCATCTATTCACCAAGATCAAATATATTTTAGCGAGAAGCAACCATCCCAAAGTGGGAGATTCAGCCAGCTTGAATCTTAGGGCGACTTTAGACAAGGTTCCAAGGTCTAGGGACCAATGAATTCAAGCAATCTTAGTGGTAGAAAGCTTTAGATTGGTCCCAAGGCCTTTAGACGAGGGTCCAAGACCAAAAAGTGGCAAATAGAGGCTAAACCCACACGGCACTTGTTTTGGAGGGAAAATCAATTGGTTCAGACCAAAAAACAGTGCTAAAAGGAGAACTCCTGATTTGGAGGACCAAGAATGAGGCTAAGGACCAAGGTACAGTCCAACTCAAGGATTCAATTTGCTTCAAATCAGTCCAAATTGGTTCCTAGGAAATTGAACCCTGGATCCTCGTCTAAAGTGGCCCTCAGTTTTCTTTCGGCAAGTCTTTGCATTTTTTGACCTGAAAAATATGATTTTGACACATACAAAAGGGTTTTTGTGCAAAAAAAATGGCCCTATTTTAATTCGACAGATTTATAGAACAGGGTCCAGCAGGTAATATAATTAGATTCTTTATTTTTTCTACTTTCATATTTGGTCTATAGCCAAAATTTGGCTAAAACTTCTTGTCGTTAATCACCAGTTTGGCTACTTCACAAAATTAAAAAAAAAGAAAAAAACCTGGGCTTGAATGCAAGCAAGCAAGGGATTGGAACTCTTGCCTATGAACATTGTATGGATTTGTTGGATTATATAACTAACAGTACCCCACTCACCGACCATAACTGGATTTTTAAAGACAAATTAATTCACAAACTTTTTACTTGCAGTGGGTGGCAATTAAAAGTTTGTGAATTAATTTGTCTTTAAAATCAAAGAAAAAGAAAACTCTTTTGATCTTCAAGTGGCCTCATTTATTTTTCTTTACTTAATAACAGAATGAGCTCTGAATAATAATCCCTTTGCTGAGAAGTGAAGAGAGGAAACCTTAGAGAAAAAGTTACCTACATAAAAAGCCATTCAAGATTTTGCTTTAAAGACCTTCAAGAAGACTCCACTACTACCTATGAGGAAAAAAACCATATAAAATCATCTCTCTTGGATTCATGAATTCTTGAAAAATCAAATGTGAACAATTGACAATGGAAACAAGATTTGTGAAATGGAAACAAATGCCCATGTTTGTGCAATTCCTTTGATGATGACCACCTACCCATGAAGGAAAAAAAAGGGCAACAAACAACGGTGAAAGAGATTTGGAGATAAAAGGTCAGAACAAAAAGAAGTTTGCCTCCTCTTCCTCTCCATTATTTATTTATTCATTCATTTCATTCCTTCTGCATGCTAACTTCATGGAGATGGCCTGCATCCAATGATCAAAAGGTAGTCAATCATTCATTTATTCCCAGTGATGTTTTTAAAGCTTTAAACACATTCTGAAATAAGGATGGTAGTTACATGGAAAATAAATTATGACCAACATTAGTTTGGTATATAGTCTAAAACCTGGCACAAACTAGTGTTGGGTGTTCTCATTTTTTGGTGAGAACATTTGGTTTCAATTTTTACCATAAGGTTGTAAGAGGTGGCTTTGATTCTTTTGTTATTGCGGGAAACAGCTAGGGTATCAAAAAAATTAGTTTTTGTAATCAGCTTGTTCTCAAATGCACCAATTTTCACAATATAAAAATAGCTGGTCATCTTGACTGATTCTCACAATTCAATTTGATAAAACATAACATGTTGAATTATATAAATAAAAGGAGAATGAAATCAGATTTGCCTAATTATGAATTGTGAGTTCATATGTGTGCTAGTTATGGTCATTGCATAATGAATGCCATATATGTTTGTCAAACCAAAATAACATTGATGTGTAAAACATTGTGGTTCAATTAAACTTATGTGTCCCCATTTTTGTTTAGACATTGGTTTCCAAATCTCAACTAATCATTCCACAAATGCCATGCATACAATGTTTTGAAACTTCATTGACATACTCAAATTCATGTAAATAGAACCAAGAATAGATAAACAAGTTTTGAATACACAAGGTGCAAGTTGCATACAAAGTGATGGATTGAATACAAACTTACTAGCAAAACAAATTAAAAGCTAGTATTAAATTCTAATAACATCATTCTACTCTACCTCAATATATATGCAAATCCCAGCTCTTCCATCAAATAAACTTGCACAATTTATGCACAAATCTCCATTGATTCCTCACTTTTGTTATTGTTCCCTTTATTTTTGTCTTTACATTCTTTGTATTCATTCTTTTAAGCAAGATAGCAATCAATCACCCCAATTATCAACATTTTTTCATTAATGAACACTCCCCATTGAATGATGCACTTGATGATAATGCAACTTATGCAAATGAATCCATTTATTAAGCATGATTATGGACATCTCTTTAGCCATTGGGTTGATTGTCTAGATATTACGTAGTGACTTGGAACTTTGTTGATTTTTAAAAAAAATTGCAATTAGTTGTTCTCATAAATACAACACATAACAAACCTCAACTTATGGTTGTCATGTGACCTAAAAGGAGCCCTAAAAATGAAAAAGTCGCCAAAGTATTGTTCTAAACCAATGGGTTGATAAATCACAATGATTATCATGAGCACAATAACCATATGGTGTTGAGAATAGTATGTTGTTTGTTTTTTGTGTTTTATGCTTGCAAGTTGTGAATTCATGGAGAAGGGAGAATGTAGGTGTTCTATTTCTCTTGATTAGAATATGAACTTACAAGCTTATCTGTGTTGGTTTTTTCTTTTCATGAAAACCAGTGGGAGTATGGCTCCAATTGGTGCATTGGATTACAGAAGGATGAGGAGTTGTGGAGATATGAAGGATGGCAATTTTGCAATTAAAGGTCTTTTGTTGGTTTTTGGGGAAAACAAAAAAAAAGCTAAGTATTCCAATGTTGGGTTATGTTTGTAAAGGGTGATAGAATTGACATTGTTTGAAATGCATAGAGAGAAAAATGCTCTTCATGCATGACTTTACTCTCCCAATTTTTGTGGTGTTGGAAATGTAGAGTTTGTGTTTAATTTGTTAAATATGGGCTTGTGGTGAAAATGATGCAAAACAAAAGGGGGTTCACGAGTGATTCCTAATGGCATTGTGTCAAAAGCTAGGGTTTGTGTATGAGAAGAGGCACTATTGTGGGATGAAGTGAATACCCAAGCTTGAGCATTTTGAGTAATGGGTTAATATTTCATTTAAACTTGAAATGTGGGTGTTAAAGATTGACCTTTCAATTTGGGTGGGTTTGGCCTGAATATCTTTTCTTGTCAAAGCTTTTGGGGTGTACTTGGGTATGGGATGATCAATGTCGTTAAGAATCTATGGATGTTCAATGAGAAAGAATCTGAAGGGTTTTAATTCACCTAAACTTTAACATATACAATGTGGTAGTTAGATTTAGATTTTTTAGATCTTTTTCCAAGACTGATGTTCATTTTCTATTGGAATTATGCTTTGATCAAGGATAATTATTTTGTTTTTACAATTTCTTCTTTTTTGGCCACAATCCATTTTACTTGTATCATAAAACATAAAAAGAATTGTTGTTTACCTATTTTTCATTGTCTTCGTAAGGGAAAATTTGAAGTGTTATTGAACAAAAAAAATTGCAATATCTTTTCAAAACATTTCATTACATCACATGTTGTACATTAGTGAATATTTCTAATAAGGTGCCTACTACAAAACTACCTAGCAAAGGTAAAACTACAACCTAAAAAATACATAAATAAATAATTTGTATTTTTTTGCACCATTTTGGTTGAGGCATTGATTACATTGTGAAGGCCATATTTTTTTCTGTCAATTAGTGTCCCAAGGTGCATTGTTGAGAGAAGTTGCAAGCTAGACAATAATATAAGAAGTGGAACACAAATGTAGAATGCAATGAAAGAAATTATCCTAACATAAGGATGCACTCAATGATGATGCATTTTTCAACATCTTCATTTGCACAAGTTGCATTATCATCAAGTGCATCTTGATCCTTTAGTTTCCCATGCTATTCTCTCTAATTGACATGTAAACTCTAGAGACACAAAAACATTCAATGATTTGTTTTTTCCAACTTTCTCAACTTCATGCAAAGCATTTGATGGTTGTTTTTATTAGTGTTGGGTGTCATGTTTAAGGTTTAAGATTTATCTTCGTTCCAACAAATTTTGTTGTTTTTGAAATCCCCCCCCCCCGGGGGTTGGGATTTCTTTAAATCTTTTTTAGTGTAATCTTGGCTAATAAATTTATTTTAACATTGTTAACTTTCCGACACCAAGGGTACCTACTATGTACTACAGAACCTCTTGATAGAAATTGAATAATTGTTCTGAAATCACAACCCAAAACCAATCAAAAGCAAGGATTTATCACAAGAAGCTACGTACTACCCTATGAAATGATGAAATCTTCATAATAAAATTTTCCAATTGGCAATTTTTTTTTAAGGAAATTGTTGAATCTTCAAGCATATTCTATTTTCCAAAAAGAAAATTTCAAAATCAATTCATTATTCAATGGACATTTATCAAAGCCATCAAGGTACTACAGTAAACAAATTTAAATGATTTTTGTTTGGTGTAAAGTTCCAAGCTAGGCAGCATTCTCATAATGTGGGGCCTATGACAAAGCAAGAGCCAAGTCTGGCCCCACATTTTTGGAACGTCCACTACCTTGTGGGCTTTATGCATTGTAAAGCATGAGGGTTGAAAATTGGTGTTGGGTAGGTGTTCACTTTGGCTGGTGAAAACCGCTGGTTCCAGTTATGATGAATTGAATTAGAAATGAGAATTAGAAATGACTCTAATTTTCAGAACATGATCAACCAGATTGATTTTTTAAATTTTAGAAGATGACCAAAAATCGAGTCATTTTAACATTAAAAACTCGATGCTGATCCAGATTCCTGATTCCATCAACGTGTATAATCATAACTAGAACCAAAACGGTTCTAATTTATTTATTAGAACTGGAACTGGGGTTCCTGATATTGGGTTATGAGAATTTAGCTCAAGTAGTAGTTTTCTTCATCACTGATCAAGAAATGATGGGATTTACTGAGTGTGATGTTTAGCTCCTGATTACAGCAATCATTGAGTTTGTCACATTAGAGTCATCCCTAAAGTCTCACAACTAGGGGGTGAGAACAGTCAGTTTTGGCATAATAGGGCTTTAAACAGATAAGTGAGAATGCAATTTTTACAAAGTGAAATAACTGGGACCCAAACTAGTTTTTGAATTGTTGTTTCATCTTGTCTTTCTTTTTTCATGACTACTCCTACATATATTTTCACTGCTCCTACCTGTACAACTATTATAGTTACTCTCAAACTAGCGCATTAAATGTTGAGTTCCAGCATTTCATACTGAGACTTAATAAATATATCCTCACTTTGCGAATAGCACGTAAAGAGGGGATACCGGGTGAAAGCAGGCCCAAAGCCAAGGTGAAGAGAGGGTGACTTTACAGATAACTCTTTTGTTCAAGAAATTGTAATACTCACTGCTCAACAAAAGAAAAAATCAAACTTGAAACCCTAAACCCAAAACTTCTGAGCATCATGAGTATCATGAGCACAATGAACTAACTTGTTCACTGTCAAGTCCAATAAATTTAAGCTCCTCAAAACCCCTTTGGAATAAGAACATGGGTCTTGTCCACAAGACAAGAGCTCTCATATTCTGAGGACTATGGAGCTAGATCTCAAAGTAGACTCAGGTCCAGTACTTAATCAACACTTCAGAGTAATATGTCTCTGAAGACATTGGAAGTCCCCATGTTTGAATTGCAAGAGAGATAAAAGAAGAACTAGTGTACCTATCTCCAAGACAATCCAACTAGCCTGAGCATCAAGAGCTCATGGCCACCTTGCAAGAGGTCACAGTTGCACTCTCACATTCTGTGGGGATTTACATTCATCCATGAGGTCTTTGATCTGCAACCATAATTTGTCATTCAATAGAGATTCCGCCCACATACAACACCATGAGGTCTAGCCAATTTAGTCCACAAAGTTATTAATGATGCAGAACAATCTCTCCCAAGTGTGAATTACATTAGCTTAATTGCCATTGGTTAGACCTGCAACCACCCACCATTCGGACAATGGCTGTTGACTAACACTTACCCAGGCTAATCCCATTGTTCCACAAACTAAAATGAAACTAAGAAGTAGTTTGATTGAGCTTATATGTTTGTGTGATGTTGTAAGGTGTTAAAACAACACAAGCCATGTGTGGAAAGCTTGCATGTTAATATGAGGACATTGCAAGGTTAACAATGTATCCATATAAATTTTAGGGTTTGTGCATCCATTATAAAATCACAGAAGCAGCATGTGTCTATAACTCCAAATTCGTATTAGAAGCTCCTTGCACTTTGCATGCATTTTGTATAGGCCATTTGCAAAAGACATGCAACATTGGAGTTGTCTTTTAGTACTAACTAACATGACGTGATTAACTTGTATGAGGCAGGTATTAGAAATGCCACAAAACCTCCTCAGTGGTCCTTCAATTTCATACCCATAGTTCGCATTAAAAAAATCAAAGAACCAAACTTTTTGACATATACTTGTGATTCTCGAAAAAATTAAAGAATTGGTCAAATAACCCTTTTATAATATTATTTGGTTCTTTGATTTCTGAAATTTAAAAAAAAAAATCAAAACCCAAGGTTATTAACAAAATCAAATAACCACCCACCACCGTACTAAAAGGTCATTCACACATGCAGATAACATTGTCAATATCAATGAAAATAATTACATCTATTCAAATTACATCATGTCTGAATGGTAAGTAGCCTATGTGGCATGCCTACATGGCAAGTTATCAATCTAACTGTTAGTTAATGGTATTTATTAATAATTTACTCCTACAAATCGATAAATCTTCCAAATTTAAATATTTGGGTTTTTATCACTAAGGGTAAGATCACCACAAACTCTAGGGAAGTAAATTATCACTATGGAACCTATTTTCAAACTTTGGCTTGGAACTTCAGCACCAAAACACCTCCAATTATAACAAGTTTTGCATTCTTCAATTATGTCTTTGGGAGCTTTTCCAAGTGTTGCAAAGCTTCTTTTAAAATGGAGATGCAAAACTATTTGTTAATGCCTATAAACAATGCAACAATGTTGCCGATAAGAGGGAGAAATGCAAGTAGTAGAAGCAGAGGATTGGCAAAAGCAAGATGAGAGGCAACATGACAAAGGTGTGGCATTAGGAGCAAGTGGAAGTGATGGTATTGATAAAATGTAAACACATTGAGCATGCGGTTCAACAAGAATTGATGGATTTGAAAGTGCACATAATACCTATCTTAGTTGTAATGTGATGGAACAAAATAGTTGAAGAATTTCAAAAGTTGATTAAAAACAGAATGCCAAGGAATGAGAAGATGTGTAAAGACAAGTGGAATGGAATCAATTCAGATTTCAAAAAGCTTTTTGACTTCCACAAGGGCACTAGATACCACACATCATATTGGAAATTGATTACAAACAAGTGTGACAAGTATCACTTATTTTGATCCTTCAATAGAAAGTATTACTATGCAATTAAAACATTTCAGGGAGGGTGCATCATCAACACACTGTTGCATGTGAGAGATTTACAAGTTGAAGGTGACGAAAATTACATTTTAGCAATACACGTACATGAAACCAATACATAATAAGAGCAAGACTTTATGCCTCGACATTCATTCATACAAGAGCTTTTCGTTGAGGATGATGTGCCAAAAGAAATAGTTCCAATTGAACAACCTTGGGTGAATGTCATCAATCTGTTAAATGATTATGTCGATAGTTTACGGGACTTATTGTGCATTTGTTTTCAACCTCTATGATGCTCCAAGAATGTGTTATACGACCGCAAGGTCCTTTGGCAACTCCAATTACCCCTAGAAACACAAAAAACAAACGAAAACAATTAAGCATTTTTTTGCCTATAATTGATGCAATGGTCAAAAATAGCAAGGAACTTGTGGAAACAATGCATCGCATCAACCAAATGCAATTGGAGGTTGAAAACCTTCACACCAATGTCCAATTAGAAATTGAAGAACGTTGCACCATTGTCTAAGAACACATACCATGAAAGACCAACTATAATACTTCAAACAAAAAAATATACAAGGCAAACAAGAACATGGCATTGAATAATTTTTAAAAAAAAACCTTTTGTGTTAATCATAGAACATGGATATGTTCATCATCTATGCAAGTTTTAAAAGAATAAACATTTTGGCAGTAAATTGTGATTACAATTACATCTAGTTTTTCACCATGTAGGCCATTACTTCCATTTTGATGTTGGCAACTCCATTAACATTTTGGTAGATGGGGGTATGCACAATTGCCTAGGCTAAGTTTGACCTAATCATCTCTAAAATAATTGGGTTGGTTATATATGATCAAATATAACATTTCTTGATGGTTTATTGAACTTGTAGTCACTTGATTTTTGGGCTTTTTTCTTTCATAAATACAATGTGGTTTTTAAAAATATAATTCACATTTATGAAAAAATTCATCAAGTTTAAGTGTTGGTTGCTCAACAAGTAATGGTCCAATCAAATGTTGCTTAAAATATAATGTAATATGTTTTCATTGGACACCATTCTTGATAAGCATCTTTGTATAATCCACCATGATTTTACTTGGCTTAAATTGAACATATGCAAGTGACAAAAAGTTTACAACCCATTTTGGAAATATTCACATCTAGTCAACAACAATTATGAATTTGGAAAAGAGATTGACAATAAAGGGGGGAGAAAAGGATGGATTTTAGACATTTACTATGAATACAAATCCATATCAATTAGACTATGTCCAACATCCAATACCTGTACACAATATTAATCTAAATGAACTTATGACTAGTCTCAGTCAATTTGGGTTTTTGGTTGGATTTGGATTTAGGTTTTGTTTTAAGAACTAAATTTGAAGGGTTTAAACCAATGATGACATGTTTCAAGATTTAAGTAGGTTCAAGTCTAGGTTATAGGTTAGATTCTAAAATCTTTGAATTAAAGGTCTCAAGTTTTGTTAAAATTGCCATTGAAACTTAACTAGATTAATGGACTCTTTTCAGAATTGAATTAGAACATAAACCATGGGTGCTATTTCATTTTAAACATGTTTGGGTTTTTTAAGTAGATAAATAGAATTTATGTATAAAAAAAACTTTTGAAACTTTTAGAAATTCGAAAAATCAATTCAAGATCAAATCAAAAGTTCCATCAAAAACATTTAAAAAGGTTAAAATTGAGATTGAAAGTTACTTTTGAAATCAAAAACTAAACAACATTGGTTGGCACATGATAAGATCAACCTAAGATCCACCCCAAGTCAAGACCCTACCTCAAGACTGAGACATTGCTTGGGAATTGGCCCAAGGGTCTTAAGGCCCTTTTATACAAGGTCCTAATCTTAAGTAAAGTCTAGAATGTAATTAACATTTGACCTTTTTGCACTTCGCACATACTTTAAGTGAAGATTTTCCTTTTGGCCACTATTGTAAGTTACATCCTTGCAAGTTTGGGTAAAATATATGAGATAAAAATGGAATGTTTTCCATTTTGATCAATGTCACATTCACATAATTACCACTAAGCTTCCTTGTGAGAGCAACCTAGAGAAAACATGGATTTAATACAAAGAATTTCACCACCAACAATCAAATGAAATATAAAATTCACCTTAATCACCATACCCTTGAGATTTTATTCTAATCTTTAGAGAATGAAAGTCACACATTTCCTCTAAGAAAACAATAAGGAAATGATGTAGTAGGTTGCAATGCATTCATGATGAATTTTATTTTGCTTCTAGTGTGTTTTGGATTGTTTTGATCTTTGACATCCTTTGTTGTGCTTGCTCTCTCCCAACTTTTTCATGGTCCCTTGGGATTCATAGCAAACATTCGATCCCCATTTTCATATGCTCCACCCAACAATTGTTTAACCTTGTCTACCAAATTATATCTAGACAAGCCCTTGTTTGCATCGAATGACCTTCAAATTGCTTTAAATTTAGACCTAGATGAAGATACAAGGATATGAACTTCCTTGGAAGTTTTTCTATCTTCAAGGATTAACATTTGACCTATCATAATCCAAAGTAACAACTATCACACCATTTTGGATCCTAATTCTGGCAAGGTTTTTGGATTTGTGATAAAAAAAAGGCAAGTTAAAATGCACCCTCAAAACAAAGTTGATACATGGACATGTAGGTGGCACCACAAATAATCAAGACAAAATTGAAAAATTGATTGACATTTTTAGAAATTAAAATTGTATAAAAATCAAATTTGAAACCATCCCCGAGAATAAGTTAAATTGACCCCAACCTAAACTTAGAATTGGAGATTCTTATAAAGGTCCCATAAAGGTTGGACCTATTGAACCAAAACCATTGGTCAAGAAGATTTAATCTAACCCCAAAATTGACGTGTTTTAATGTTTAAGAATATTTCCTAGTCACAAAACTAAAGAGTTTTCCATTTTACAAAAATCTCTAAACCTAAACTTTAAATGGTTCTTGTAAAAACCTTTGTGTCCTTCTACATCAAATGTTTTAGCTTAATAGTCAAGTGAAAAACAAAATCCCTGTTCACTTTAAAGTGCTCTATCCACGTTGTCATATTGAATCATTGGGAAATGTGAATACCAAAGTTGTAGACCTAGCTTTCACCCAATCGCCAAGGTCCAAGTGGTGAAAAGCAAGTTGTAAACACAAGAAAGCCTATATTGATGTAGAATCATGGAATTGATCATATTGTAGAACAATGTTTTGCTCTTTGGAAAACATAAATACGTTGAGGACATTGAATCGTTTTCATGGCAAAGAGTGAAACATTCATGCATTTGTAGAATGACTTGAATGAAAAGTGCCAACAAAATTATCTTCAATGGCCTCATGCTACAAGAACTTCTTAAAAGAACAATACACAACAAAATTTAAGAATAAAAAGACTTGAACTAGTTGTAAGTGCATCAAAGGATCAACAGCAAAATCTTCAATGAATAAGACTAGATAATAAAACTTGAATAAATGATTCTATGATGGAATGCAATGGAAATTTGGCTAATGGTTACAAAATTTGCAATCAAAATGTAATGGATTTTGATGATTCATGGATTGCATGAGACTTCCAGCTTTTGGCTTCAGATGTTTCAGATTTGCATTTCAGTTTTGCAAGACTTGCAAGGTGCACCCCTAGGCCACACCTTTAGCATGGCATTCAGGGTGCTAATGGAAAGGACCCCTAGCTGAACATTCAACTTGAGAATTCCATGCCAATGGAAACTTGCAGCTGGACCTTCCAAAGCTGAAGGTGCAGCTACTACTCAACGGAAAGGTTTACCATGGATCTCTTGCATGAAGAACTAAACCTAGCTGCAAAGAGATGGTTAAACCCTGAACCCATTACAACTTGAAATTGTTGGTTCTGAGAGTTGAGCCCTCATCAACTTGTAAAACCCTCCACACTTTGTGGCAGTGTAAATGCAGGGCACCTTAAATACTGTAATTGGACATCAGAGCAAGCAAACCATTTCCATAAGTAGAGGTGGGCATTCCGCTTTTCAAAATGCCCACATTACTTTACTTGTACCATGATACCCATCAGGTATCCAGATGGCACCTGTCAGATATCATGACTAAAAAACAATTCAGGTCATGCCCACCCAGATAGTGCCCTGGAGACTAATGTTGATAGCTAGTGCAGGCCTGTGTGCCAGATCAACATGGTCGCTTTGATGCATTGAGCAGCAAGTTTTCCAGCTACAAATCACAGGTCTGAGTTATGTAAAGCATGAACACAATACACAAGTGGCTACAACTGACCTTTTCTCAAGCTTTGTGCAAACTGCCATAATCCATGGAACCTTGGGCTCATCACACATCATTGAATCTGCTGCCAGATACTCCCACAGAGCTCACAAAAAGATAAGCTCCAAGGTCCTTAATTTCACATGGGGGGTTTGTGTTGGATAATAGTTGAGGGTGACAGGATTTGCCACTACAGACTGCATGGGCCTTCTTGCAATCTACTTCCTGGTTCTCATCACTCAGGAAACTTGAATGGGTGTGTTTGCTACAAGGAAATATGGGCCCAATTCACTGAACATTTCACTGACATGAATTTGTAATTGTAATTCTTTGTGGCAGTGAAGAGCTGAAATTTCTTTTACCCAGTCATCACTGGAGGAAGCTCCAAGGCTTATTCCTAGTAGCCTACTGGCAGTGCACATGATGATGATCATGAGCTTGCCATATTGGGGAAACTCGAATTGGTGTGCGTGCTACTACAAGGAAATATGGGCCCAATTCACTGAAATTTCATTGAATTTGTGCGTGTGCTACAAGGAAATATAGGCCCAATTCACTGAACATTCCACTCATTTTGTACTCAAATTTATGAAATTCACTAAAATGAATTCGTAATCGAAAATGTGGTGCTGAAGAGCTCAATTTTGTTTTGCCCATAAACACTGTCATTGCTGGAAGCTCCAAGGGCTTATTCCTAGTAGCCTAATGGCAGTGCACATGATGATGATCATCATCATCACTTTGCGATTTTTCCGAAGAACCTTTGCATGCTTGATATCAGTAATAAAACACATATTGTGTAGCAATTGGGGTTCACAAGCCACATGCTTAGAACTAGAAATTAGGGTGTCCCAGCCCTTTGGAGATGCCTGGTCAACCACAGTATAATCTCAACCACCAAAGAGGATAAGGATGTTTAGCCTAACATGTATATAACAAATGGAAGAATGCTGAAGATAATAAAAACCCATAATAATGCAAGGATATCATCACAAGGATTGAAATCCTTCAAGGTTCTAAAAATCCTCTGATTTAGTCTTAGTTAAAGGGTTCCCAGTTCCAGTCCAGTTCCATTTATGTGCGGAACCAGAACTAGGACCAACATAGTTGTTCTAGTTTATTTTGTATAACTGGAACCAGAAGTTCTTCATAGAAGTAAGGAGTAAGGACCCACCCAACACTGATTTTAAGCTCCCAACCATGGCAAGTGTGACTGGAATCACAAAACTTTTGAAATTCATCAATTAGAACTGAAATGTGTTATATATTTCTAATATGTCATTTTATAGGCAATAAAAATAGCTGTTTTATCCATTTACAGATTCATTGATGATTAGTTATAATTTTATGATAATACTCTTGATTAGCACATCATGATCGATGATTATTATAAATTTTCCAAATCCTTCAATTGGTCCAACTATGATTGAAAAATTTGAATTGTGAATGTCCATTGTGTTTAAGTTGGTAACTAAATTATTTGATAGCAAGTGTTTATTTGGGTCATTATTGATTATGGGTATGGACTTCAAGTTAACTAGAAAAAGGAAATGCAAAAATTTGTTGTGTATATGAGTTGAAGTGGATAATGGATTGTTGCTAAATCTAGTCAAGACTTGCACCATGTAACCTTGGTCCTTGGCAGATACTTCACTTCTACCAATATTTGAGAAAATTTAACTCGACTTGTCAAGGACTAAACACTGATGATTTTAAGAATTGTTATCATGGAACTTGTGGAATAACAACGATAACTTATATTTACTACAAGGAATGGAGAACACATATTATCATTCAATTAAGTAATAATGTAATATTTTTCGTTCATTCTGATGCACTTCAATGATTTATTACATTTTTTGGTTCTTGTAATTTGCATGTGCCTTTACATGAATTCTTGTTTGCTAATAAGGTTCAATATGCCATTGAGATTAAAACTACTCCCATAAGTTTATGAAATAATAACAAATTTACCATCCATCTTCACCTTGTGAATAATATTGTAATACTTGGGCCAATTCAACATTAATACTATAATTTTCAAAAAATATTTTTTCTAAAGGAAAACAAGAAATTTGATGAAATAATTGGGAATGTGTCATTTGTCAAAATGAAATCTTCAAAATTAATTATTTATTCAACAAACATGTGTGAAAGTGAACAAGGTATTACAATATAATTTCTTTTTCATAATCAGTTTACTTTTTTTACTAGAAAATAAACAAGGTTACTCTTGAACTATCTATCACGAAATTTTCACAAAAGTTTCTCAAGCTAGTGGTTAAATGAGGACAATAAAGATGAGGATCAATGATTTGCCTTGAGGAACTAAGAAACAATGATTCTCAACATCAAAATACCTCCCCAAATGGCCGTCGTTTCGTTTCTTTGTGTGACATGGCTAATTTGAAGGTCAATGAGACTTGGACTTGCATGCCATTACCACATTCTGAAATTTTGACATTTCATGCAATAATTTTAAAAAAAATTTGGTAGTTTAAAAATCATTTAATTAGTGCCAAATTTGTTCAAGATTCTATGGTATTAGGCTAGTTCAAGCTAGCAATAGGCATGCACTTTGGGTTTAATTCTCATACGTTCTTAAGTCAAATTTTTAAAGCATCCTTGATGTGACTTGAGTGATGCAAGATAGCAAGTTATGTTCTTCTGATCCATCCCCTTTTAAGACATTTTCAAGCTTACAAATTATAACTTCATTTTCATTTCTCCTGTTTGGAAATAGGCCTTCTTGTCCAACTATCATTCCCCTTTGCAAACCAAAGAATGAATATAAAATTGGGTCAATGCCAAAACACAACGTTGGACTTCATCTTCACAACCATTGCATATTTTCCTTGCAATAACGGCAAAGGGACCAATCACTTCAATTCCTAATTGTTGCACATTCATTGCCTCACACTTCTATTCCCTATCCTTGCACAACAACACTTGTGTTTTTTTAAATGAAATAATAATCTTGGGTATATGGTGGCCATGGCAAAGTGCAATAATAAGGTTAATTTTGTGCAAGGAAGTGTGAAATCGGGGGTGTAAATGTTAAATAGTGAACTCAAATGATATCAACTAGTTGTAAGCCACAAATTTTCACATATGTATATTGTAGTCTCATGGCAACTTTGGCACAAATTGAATTTTTTTAGATATGCTCAATTTTTTTAAAATATTTTTCTCAAAGAGAAAATGTAAATGAAAATGAATCTTTTGAAATATCAAGGAATTTTCTAATTTTAAAAAATGGAATCCTGAAAATTAAATAATTATTTGGCAGACATGTGTTGAAGTTGCCATTGTACTATGGGATCATGTTTGCATGTTCTAAAAATTGGGTTTCCTGACCAGAGCATAGGATCAGCTCTGTTAATGACTTTTCAAAAGCATTTTGTTCTCCACTTGCATACCTATGCTGTTGGCCCAAGTGTGAACACATTGAGGGCTCGACTGATTTCTCCTTACAAACCCAAATTTTGCATTTTGTTTGAATTTCTAGCAACAAAATCCACCCAAACATCAATATCTTCCACACCTTAGCTCTGAAAAATTGTGAAATAAACTCTACTAAATCTAACTCATTGAGAGCTTTCCAACAACACCAAGAATACCCCCAAATTCCAATATAGTTTTCAGTTTCAATTCTATTTAATTTTCATTGAAAAAATGGTTCAATAATCAATAACTTCCACAGTGTAGTGTAACTAAAAGAAGCTGATGACTATATCATCTGTATAAGAGGATCCGCATGAATTCTACAATAGCAAACCTACAAATTTTGGTGTTATTCTTGTGTCTATTATGACCCAAAAGCTCTTTAGCTGTGTGACTGTCTCCTGGTACATGAAATCTTTACTGAACCACTCTGCAGATCTCTGTAAACACAAATTTGCTCACATTCAACATCTAAAGTCCATCCTATTCTTGTTAATTAACCTATTTGACTCAAATCAAGGTCTTGATGAGCTCAGAGCACTCATTGTTAACTGGATCCATTGAGTTGCTAGAATCCACCCTTCTACTATGTAATGCTTCGTTCAAGATTCTTCATGGCAGCACAGAAAACCTCTACATTCTCGTATTGCTTTCAACAATGCATATTGCTTAAGCCAGTCAACTGCTGATATGAGGTTTGTTAAAAAAACCACTAGGGCATAGTGCAGATTTCGTGTGTCAGACTCAGGTTTTGTCTCTTGCAGATTTGGCTAAGTCTAGTTTTACATGTCATTTTGCCCAATCTCTAGGATACCCTCAACTAGTGAAGGTTTCTCATATCTTCATGTTCAATGGAATCTCAACCCAAGAAACTGTGGTTTCCAACAGGAACCTACATCAAATGCATGGTTCTACATGCACTATTCCTACAACTCGGATCTCCTGAAATCATTATCACTCCTCAACTTCAACCCCTTATATAAAATCTTGAGTACAACATTTGCTATGTCTCTCACCAGCAACTACCAGCCCAGCGGAAGAAGAAGAACAACAGTCAGTGAAAACATCCAAGAGAACACCCCAGCTATGATGCAGAAAACTTTCGTTCTTAGCTTATCTTTTGCCCATTAAATCCTGAACACCAGCAGCCATCGCGCCTCTTGAGGTAGCTCCACCTTAACTGCAGTTCCATCCTCCTCCACTGCGAAGTCCCATCGAGATAAGCATTGCATTACACATAAACAACAAAACACTCCTTTCCCTATCTTGCCCTTATTGCAGTCACTTCAGCATGGACAATTCTGCAAAAACAACAACTCTCCAACAACTTTCGCTGTTCCAAAGAGTAAATATATAATGACAAAGAGCAAACCCTAAATCCTAACATTGTTCACACGACAAAAAACAAAATAGAAATTACCCCACATTGGGTCATAGTAGCTCCAAAGAGTCTCAAACCAAGACGGTGCACCCCTGCTCATCAAGAGCTTTCCGAAAATACCAAGATCGCAACATGAAATGTCATGATTTGGGAGATCTCCGCATGACAAACAAAGAAAGCTAACTTGTTTCATAGATAGATATTGTTATTAGTTACTTGTGTGGCCTATGCCATTCATGAAAACTTGCTAGTTCTTTAAGATTTTTCAAGTCACTGGGAGCAATGGCTCTTTGATCCATTAGGGTTTACAGCATTGTTGGATGGGTATCAACTTTTGAACATCGTTTCAACTTAAAGACCTTTGGGGCTTGGTTCAAAAATCAGGTTCAGTTTCACAACATACACTCTATACATGCTTTTCAAAACTGAAGATTATATAAGTACAAAGTTTCAAAACAAATTGAAATTGAGAATTGTGTATAGGTATGGAATTCTACAAATAATTTTTTAAAAAATAATTACTTAAAAAAATTTATCCTACTTGCCAACTTCTTTTTAATAGTTCTATTGAAATTGCTTTTAAGGCAAGGAATAAGTACCTCGTAGTACCTCAAGTCCCTATGAAGCCGATGTTGGTATAAGCCTGGTATTGCCTCAGGTAATACTAGCCAGGAGGATCCTTGATACCGATGTTGATAATCATGTTGATACAACGCGTAGCAGGCCTATGGATCAATTGAGCCAACACTAGTTTAGACTTGCTTGGAGATCATGTTTGCATTTGTGGTGACTAGATTGGCAAAGAAATTTCACAATTTGTTCTTATGTCCTGAACACTAGCTCTTTGCCCGCCCCTCCCCCCCCAATCTTCCATACACTAGTATGAGAAATCTTCCCACTACACAAATTCAGGCACCAACTCCATCTTTGCCTGTTGGTAACCATCCATGTGTGTAGTTTGTGTCGTCTATGGCTGTGCACTTGTGATTAGTCATCCAAAGAATGAAGACCTTGTTGTTGTGTCCTTAAGGGTAAAAACAACAGACAACCCATCTTGGTTACCATACACCATTGCCCTGATCTTTAGAGCAGTTAGAAAGTGTTCAAACACTAAAGAGGAGGACATGTTAGCTCTGAGAGTGAAAGCAGCTGACCATTGCATCACTTTTCTCTGTGTTGTTGCTATGGACCTGGTGTACCCACCTGCACTAATGGGCAAGTGTTGTATTTATTCGCTTATTACTTACTATTCATATCCAGACTTTTGCACAATGAGGTTGATCTACCACACTATTGGATTTCCAGTTAATTAAAGAGTGAGTTGAAGAGCAAGCAATGTTTTTTCTTGGTGAATTTTTATCCATTGGCAAAAAAATAAATTCAAAGATGAAAAAAAAAGAAAAAAAAAGGAGTGTTTTTAGGCTTCTGAAATGGCTTTTACTTTGTTTAATTTTATTTTTTTCAAAAAGCCAAAATGTCTTATGGATGATTGCAACCAGGGGTTTTTTTTTCCTTCTCAATTTTGTGAGGAAGGTGGATTGGGGATCATCCACAAGACACAACTTAGCCATATTTGGCTATTGGGCAGAGAGGAAAGTAGAAAAAAGTTGGAACCCTAACTATATTTTGGCAAAATGCTGGAACCTATGGTCTAAATCTAGCTATTTCAAAAAACAATTCTCCTCAAAATATGAGAACAACTTTGAAGCATCAAATTAAAAAAAAAAAAAAAAAAGCCTTGTGTATAAGTAGCAATCTTTAAATGTGTTAGCCCATTCAACTTTAGCCAGAGTTATATGGCTGGTTCTCTCAGCTTGGTTTTGAATCAGCCTAAAGCTGGTGGTTACCTTTCTTGTTTGTGATTTTTTTTATATTTTTATAATTTTCATTTTTTTTAGGTTTTAAAATTTTCAGAAAACCTGGAACTGGAAATTTATAACAAAATCAAGAGAACCACCCAACAGTGGGTTTGAATGCCTTATGATGTGGAATTAGGGCTGAAGTGTGCGTGAACCATCCACATCGCTTGAGCTTGTCAAATTTTTGGATTTTATTATTCATATTTGAGGGACTATGCGGTTGTGTGCGTCAATTGCCAGTGATGATTAGCACTATTCCTTTTACTTCTTTTCTTTTTTTGTTTGGTTTTGTTTGTTGCATATTATGCATGACAAGTTGGCTTCTGTGTTTTCTACAACACTCGGTGCTAGCACTTAGAGGGACATTCTTCATCGTAGTGTTGAAATGGGCACTGTTTGATTGGTCTTGTGTACGTTACTCAGGGAATGTAGGGAGGTGATTTTATATGAAGAAGCACTTGGCATTGGGAAGAAGCTAAGTCTCATGTGATTGAAATTTGTTGTCTTGAGATGGCACATGTTTTCTATTGTGCTTCTGCTTCACTCTAGGTAAAGCAAGTTTAGTAATGCATCATAGGGGTCGATTTTGGCGAAGTGATGAGAGGCTCTAGGGATTTCTGAAGTGGTTTGATGACTTTGTATTTGTGATGTTGTTTAGGTGTTGTTGTAATCATGTTTGTTTATTGTGGGAAGGGAGAAAGTACCTACATACTTGGGAATTTCGAAGGAAGATTTGTAATGGGGAAAGGTTCACACATTGTTGGCAAATCTTTTTCTTAGCTTATTGCATAAATTTGACCTTTGTCAACTCCTTCCTCGTCAACACAAATTGTAATATATACTTTGTTTGTGTGTGTGTGTGGGGAAAGTTAGTATTCAGATTGAGGGACTATAGTGGAATCATGTGTTAGAAAGCCGAAGTTGTTGTTTGAGTTTTTCTTCTATTTGGGTTCTTCATTTCTATGTCAAGGGATCATCATGGTCATGTCAACAAGTGAATTTTATCGTATGTTGGAATTGCCATCGTAAGACCAATTGGTTTATGATAATGAAATTAGAGTGACCTGGTTGTTGGAAACCCATAGCTTCATGCATTTGAGGTAGAGATGTAAATGAAGGATTTCATAAGGCAAGTCATGCAGGATATTGCTATAATTGTTGATTCAATTAACGACTATATTTGGGACTACCTTGTTTTCACTCCATGTTCTTCTTGTTACAACTTCATTTCATTTTAGATTAGGGATCAAAGAGCCTAAGGAATTAATCAAGGTGAATACCTATCCCAAATGTGTTATTAAAAGGTGTGTCTTGGATGAAAAATTGTGGCTAGACAAAACACTGAATGACATTCTTAAAAAAATCTAAAAGGCTTTTTGTGTGTATATGTTAAGATTAAAAGTATAAATCAACTTTCTTTCTATCAAAAGAAGTAGTTCTGGAGTTGGAGGGGTTGATTGTTAAAGTTAGGCTCTCTTATTGAGATGTCTTATTTGAGATGTCTTATTTGTTACAAGCCCAAAAAAAAAGCTTCACTGCAAGATAACTACTAGGTAAAACACCAAACACCATTGTCAACAACCAAGAGTTTAGAAGATTATAATTTCAACAATTAGTAATAGGTGTTTTTTTTTTTTCGTGAATTTTCAACACTTGGTGACCAAATTCATAAAGGATTTTTGTGAAAAAAGATAGGGAAAATCCCACTATCCATTTTGTTTGGTACAAAAGTAAAACAATAAAAACTTTGTACAATATGATGTTGGTTAAATATGCATCGTAAAAGGAAGAGATGACAAACAATGAGAGTGTGTAAGTTAAGGTTTGCAACTATATTATGATACACCATAAAATGGAATTCATGGCACGCAACTATTTGAGTGAGGGAAGTTTGCATATGTAAAGGCAAATTATGTATAAAATGTTTTGTTAACTAGTTTCAAAATAATGTACTTTTTTGCTAAGAAATGTTCAAGCATCACCTTTTCTTATTATTTTTTATGTCATTTTCTTATATGATGGTAACTAAGAAATAACCTTTTTTTTGGGTGTGTTTGAGGGGTTTATTTTTAAAAGTGTGTTTGGAGTATGTTACAAAAGAAGTTTGCCTACAACCATTAGAATCAAAAAAGAAAAACATAAACTTTGGTGTCAAACCAAGTGTTGAACAATGATTTTGGAGAAATAACTTGTTTATTTGTGGCTTAATAGTAGAAAGAAGGTTAGAAAGGGTGGTGGTTGTTGTAGATGGGATTTTATGCTTATGATTCAAATGGGTGACACAAACATTATACCTATAAGTTGAAGTTGGAATTGGGAAATCAAAGGAAACATTTGAAGTTTTTACAAAATTTGTAAAAGTTGAATACAAGAATGTCTTGGTTTTCTTATTTTTATTTTGGTTGCAAATGTAGTATCCATGATTTCAATGTGGTTTCATTATACTTCTTGAGTTTTAGTAAAAGAAGAATGGAAATTATTTTGGATTTGAAAATAGGAACAAGTGCTTGTGTGGTGTATGATTTCATTCACATATTATGTCTTGTAACATTCAAATTCATTTTTGACCTTATAGCTTATCCACAAGAAAATGATCTCCAAGCACTTTGTGCAACATGAAGATGTCGAGAGGACCTCTTTAAAAAAAACCATACACACTTTACTTGTAGAATTGCCCATGGCAAATAATGCATCATGGAATGGTACAAATTCCATAATGTCCTACTCCATCATGTAAATTTTGCATTCAAGTTTTGTGGGTTAAAACACCCATCAATTGCTACCCTTGTCCACTAATGTGAAAATGGATGAAACCATACATTGCCTTTGTTGAGATGGCTTGGTAAAAGGATTCCACATAGGTATAACCTCCTGAATCCTGGTACCTAAAGCATCATTGCTCCTTTATCTTGTGACCTAGCACCCACCCAGCCTTTGTTTAAAGGCCAAGTGGTGGGTATCTAGTATCTACATGGTTTCATACTTGGGTGTTATATTGGAATGATACCTATCATCAAAAGTGGACACACACATTCTTCAACAAAATTTCTAGAGGAAGAAGGTTTTCGTGTAGAAACAAATTCTTCAAATTTATGATCAACCATTTTTGAGTAATCTTTAAACCAACATAACTTTTTCCATTATAAATTTGTTCGTAGCAACCAACAAGTTGAGGCAAAATACAAGATCTACATGACCACATTTTCCACTTGATTTTTTTCTGCTTGAACGAAATACTAGAAACTTCACATACACATATTTTTACTGCACAATTCAGTCACTGGGAACTGATTCCAAGCAACGTTTGTTTTTCTTCACAAATTTTCTTGATTTTTCAACCAAGAAATAGAGAAAATTTTGGACTCTTTCTTTCCCCTAATGTACGTTCAACTAATTTTTCTAGAATTATGGAAATTTTCTTTTGGATGTAAGGTGCCCTCCTAATGCACTACACAATGGCTGCAAGGTGATTATGGGTTATGTAACATGCGAGCTACGTGCCCTTTGGTACTCGTAACATGGGAGGTTATGGGTGCAAACATGAGGAGGTGAAGAAGCATAAAGAATACACCAGGATCTAGTAACATGGGAGGTTATGGGTGCAAAACATGATGAGGTGAACAAGCATAAAGAATACACCAGGACAATTTGGTGATGACAAAGTTGCCCAGCCATTCTTCCAATGAGAAACAGATATGCAGATTGGGCACAACGAAGCATGAATTTGGCATAACTTTGACTCATGACAACTATAAACCTCCAACAATGATAAAGCACTGGCAAAAACTTGTCCAATGTATCTGCAAGGCACCTTATCAAGGAAAAGCTGTCCTGCACAAATGGCTGGGCATTTTGAAAAACAAAATGTGTACTCCAGTGGAATGAATATATAGTCTGCTCCAGCAGCTGACATTTCGCCAAGCAAATCTCCTCACCTCTCTTTTCAAAAAATTCCCATGATTTCAAACCGATGGGAGTTTTTTAAAAAGAAATGCTTGTGATTCTTGCAGGTGATGTCCTTGGAGATGAGCGTTCCCAAAAGAAGCGCCTGCCCAAGGCAATGCCCTTGGAGGGCTTTATTTTTGCATGTTCCTGGAATAATGGCCCATTCAGATGGAATGCAATACCCACATTGCATCGGGTGGTTGCTATGCTTTAGGCGGGTACTCTACACAAAACTCCAACCCCTAAACCGCATGGCACCTCTTAGAGGCTTGTCAACCATGTCATTGGTCACTCTTGCACCCAAAAAAAAAAAACCTCTTAAATCACTTTAAGGATTTTTAAGACATGTAACTCAAGGAATTGCCAGTGGATTATTATCCTTGACTTGTTGTGCCCACCACGCATGCCCAAATTGCTCCTACACAATAGATTTAGGGTTTACGGGTGCTCATTGGTTTTTCACTTGACTATCTCCTTGTTGCTTTCAAGCAAAACCACCTCACCCCCACCCTCCCCCTGTGAGGAGAGGTCATCCCATGCCTTTCATTTGTCAAACTCCTAAACCCTGAATCGATGAGAGCTTGCGTACTTAGCATTCCAGTTGGACCCTACTCATGACCACCCTCGGTGAGAAAGCATTAAAATTTCTACTTGCTTGCTACATCAATTTAAAACTCCAAAAAAATAGCCAGATTTGGCTTGTTAGGCGTTTAAGGATTTACGCAAAAAGAAATGAAAAATTTAAATTTTAGATTTACTTATATATATATATTATTTATTTATTTATTTATTTATTTATTAAAAAACTCATGACTCATCACATATGTTTGTACTTATGTGTGCCACAATATACACACTTGCTTCCACACATTTGACCAAGGGTTTCCTCCCAAGTTCCCCTCCATTTGCCGCGTGTTGATGACTCATTTCAAAGAGGATTAAGGGGTTTTTTTTTGGGGTGGACCTGGACATGACCACCCATTCATGCTTTTTGCACACACACACACACACACACACACACATATGTGCCTATTAAAACCCTAATGGTATCACCCAGGCACAAAAAGGGTTTTAGTGTCGGGATCTAGACTAGAATCCCATCATGTCAATATCCTTTCACCTACGTTTTCCAAAAACCATTGTGTGACATGTGTTGTTGGCACATTGAAAGTCTTTTGTATTTTGTAACCCTAGTTAGTCAAGAAGAGGAGTCCGGAAAATCAAAGAAAGCAAAGCAAGCCCCTTCCCTTCTCAGAACACCCGGCTTCATAAATGCATTAAATTTTTTTTGCCTTTGTTAATTCACGTACTTAGTGATGCACAATGGGTGTGTGTGTGTCCAATGCACGTCCTTTCCATTTTTGGAAGGGACATCCGTCGTTGTTGTCGATTGGAGGACCCTTCTCAATTTGAACCGAATATCTGTTGAGAAGTTTGAAAAATGCGGTTTTGGAAGGCTTCTTCCCTTCGCCCCTCACTATGTTGTGACGCAACAAAACTTGGGCATAAAAGACTTGCTCCAATTTTTTTAGTGTAATCGGAGGGCACCGTACCCAAGGTACATTGTTTTACAAGGCATTTCAAAAGACAGAACCATCATCCGACTTTACCAAAATCAGGCCCATGCTCAGTGCCGTTGCAGGTGGGGCCTTGTTTGGGTAAAACAAAAGGGGCCTTGGGTTTTACCCTACACCAAAACCCTAGTGTTCCTTTGCCCCCCTCATTCCACCTTGCTAACCTACCTTGTTACCCTAAACCCTAAACCATTCCAAAAGAAGCTTCATTTTTTTTCTCTGGAAAAAAAGAAAACCTTTTGAGAAAAAATTTGGTGGGAAAAATTCAGCATGTTTAAAAAATTATATATATATAATTATTTTTAATTAATTAATTAATTGTTGAACCTGATATTCAACTAGGCTAGTGAATGTGTTGGAAATTCACTTAAAAATGGGTGATTCATCAAGTGAATTGTGCCAACCTTTTGTTGCCGTTTAGGTAAGGAAAGAGAGCAAATGTAAGTGCTTATGTGCTTATTACATGTGGGAAGGGTAAGTAAGCCGCTTGGTTCCTATTAGGAAGGTAGATAGAAGTGTGTACATAGTTAGTGGATACCAATGTTGTTTGATCATATATAAAAATTTGAATACCGCATTTGGATAATGGTCGGATATATATACATACATACATAATTCGTATTTTTGAATTCATTTTTGATATTCAGCCCTATACATAACCGTTGGATATCTGACATTATAGTTTCATTATGCATAACCTTCTCCAGATTGGTGCATTCAGATAGAATAGATATTCATGGAGGTCACATTTTGACAATCCAAATATGCATTAAGTTTAGGGATTATGTCATTTTAAGGCTTATTTCATATAGGGTTTTAGGTGTTAAGAATTAGGGTTCACAAAAAAAAAAGTGAGAGCACAATTGAGTGTTTGCACTTTGTTGCAACAGACCACTGCTTTCTTCGAGTGCACATTAGGGGCCACATAACACACACATATCGATTCTAGGTTTTTTTGCAGGTAATAAAATCAGAGAACTGATATGCATAACCTTTCTGCATATTCGTCATTTTGTGAAAATTAAAAATTGGCATATTCATAATCGGATTTTTTTTTAAAACTTTAAAATAATGTGTAAACAGATGATGCAGTAGATTTCATATTTTTTTGAAATACATAACCTTTTTTTCAATTTTAAATGAGAATATATTCTTTTGGTATTCGTAAGATAAACCCTAAAATGTGATAATCGGACAAAACTGGTGGACACCTAACCACCTATGGGAGGGAGGAATACAACTTCTGAGTGTTCTCTCATCCTTACTCCATAGTGTGCAGGATCACTTCTGTTAGGTCATAAGTGTCTAACATGAGGAGGGGATGAACTCATGTAGGTATGTAGGCAGATAGGTATGCAGGTAGGTAGGTAGGTAGGTAAGTCAAGTATACATGTTTATTGCATCATTATAAAAAAAAATCATCCATGAGATGAAAAAAAACATATTGAATAATACATTCGTCGAATTTGCATTGAGCTATCATGACAACCATACAATAATAAGCCTATATGCATGTGAAAATTGAGCTTTTTCTTGAAGAGTGAAAAAGTCTTTTCTCAGCCAAAAAACTTCACCACTAGAAGAGATTTCTTTCATCCATGAGATGAAAATAGGAATGTGTTATACATGCCACCAATTTGCAATTGAGCTTCCATGACAAGAAGCAATGTGACCTCAAGCGATTGGGCTTTCTTCCTCAGTGTCTCAAGCACACCCATGACAAGTGGTAGATGGGTTTCTTTTGTTGGAGGACAGGTGCTGTTTGTATTTACTTTGGTGGGTCCTTTGGGTTAAGAGGGTGGCACTTGTTTCCCAACTAAAGATGTAGGGTTTAGGGTTTAGGGTTGCACACCTTTTTTTTCACTTTTTCTTGTGATATCCCACTTCCCAGCTTCTAGATCATCATAAGCTGAGAACTGCAATGAGCTTGGGTATTCAATAGCCCAAAATAAATAAATAAATAAATAATAAATACCCTCTTAAATATACTAAAAGACCCTCGCTCTTTGGACCATGTTTTTCAAATTGTCTCAAAGGATGGTTATGTTGAGAATTGTGGTTAGAATGGGTTATTTAAATTTTCAGAACCATGATTATGAGTCTTAAGAAACCACCATAATAACCATGGAGGGTATCACCATGGGCATCCACCTACACATTGTAACTTGAGCCAAGAGGCATAACTTAGTCTTGCTGAGTACTCAAAGGAAGGAGTACCCTAAACCTAAACCCTAAACCCTCCCCTTCCATTTGGCCGGATCTCAACCAAGGTTCCCCACAAATGCATGTTCTAGATACTAGATGGATGCGACCACCTTAAATGGCAATATTGGGCAAAAAGGTCTTGTCATCAAGAGATTATTTGAACTGTATAGACTACTCTTACTTAGCACAACTCTTTTGATTAAATATAATCTTGGATTTTGTTGGGTCAAGTTTGATTCCATTGAATTTTGTTTTAGTTGGCCTTGCTGATTTTGAAACAAAGCTCAAATTTCAATTAGGAATTTGGCAATTAGTGAGCAAGATGATCAGAGTTTTTGTAATTAAAAATAATTTAATTCCCTTTTTTTTTTGGTGATGTAACCGCACTGGCAACCATCCACAATAGAGGGATTAGCCAAATTTGGCTACAGCTAAGAGAGGAAATGAGAAATTTGGCCACTTGCTAGAATCCATTGCCTAAATATGGCATGTTCAGAAATGTTTTCCTTGAAATCTCACCACTTTCACACTTTTTTTGAACAAAAATCCTTTGAATGATATGTAGCACTGGATGTTTTTGGTCACCAAGTTTGAGTGAAAATTCACCCCAAAAAGAAAAATGCTGAAGATGATGTGTAACAAACAAGAAGATAATTAAATGACATTTGAACTTTGAATCAAAAGATCAGTAGGGTTTGGATTTGTGGGGGTCATAGGTTTAGGGCTGTTTCAAAATTCATCCATGTCCAAAGCCTTAAATCATCTATAATACTGTGGCCTACACCCTTGGCCCCAAGTGTGAACGTGAGCTTGATGATATAGCTCAATTGCAAAAAAACCTATTTAAGAATTTAAACTAATTTCCGATGACCAAAAATTACTCAAAATTCAATATCTCCCCCACCTTAGGTGTACAAATTACAAAATCAACTTTAAGAAATCCTACTCATTAAGGTCTTTCCAACATAGTATCAAGAGCTTGCCCCAATTTCTTTCAACTATTTAGTTTTGAATTTATTGAATTTTCTTTGAATTTTTTGTTCAATATTCAATAATGCTTTTACCATAGGTCTAAACACTACAAAACCACCTTAGTGCACCACTACTCATCATCAAGGGCTTTCCAATGATACCAAGAGGCAGGGTGAAGGGCCTAATGGTTTAAGAGTACAAAGAGCATGGCGAGGGGGGACCTAGTGGTTTAAAAGATCCACCGTAGGTGCATCACTACTCATCAAGGGCTTTCCAACAATACCAAGAGGTAGAATGAGGGCTGGCATCATGGTTTAAGAGTACGAAGCACATAGTGAGGGGGTACTTGGTGGTTTAAGAGATCTTGTGAGACAAACCAAAGAAACAAACTACCTTCCTTTATAGATAAATTAGTCCTCATCCTACTCATTCTTATGTGTTGATGAGTGAGGCAGAAGAAAGTGGTGGGTGGCAACCATCCATTGGACACTTGTGTGCCACCTCAATACAATGAGGTGTTTGAGGAAAGTGCTCTATATAAGTGTTCCTAATAGGGTAGTAGATGTATGGTGGTGGTGATGGTGGTGGTGAGGCTGGAAAGGAGGTGGTTTCAAAACCTGAATCCCTCCACCCAGTTGCTTGTCTCCATTTGTTGTCTAAAGGTGCGGCAGGCAGGCAACCTTATTTGTCAGGGTTTGGGTTTTTCATATCTAGCAACAGGTGGCAAGCAGGTGCTCATCAGCTCTTCTCTCGTTGCCCTTTGATAAGCAATAGAGAGAGAGAGAGAGAGAGAGACACCGACCTCAAGTTGAAGTTGTGCACATGACCAATTTTCTCAAATAAGTTAAGACTTTTGAATGTTTTGAACAAAGACTTCTTTTCTTAGATGTCCACTTATGTACTTTGTTTTAAAAAGTGTTTTTGAATTGCACAAATGAACAAACGACAGATTCATTGTGGCCAGAACTTTTAAAAAACTCTCCATCCAAGACTTGTGTAAACTTGCTACCCGTAGTAGAATAATAATAATAACAACATCAACAATTTCTTTAGCTTTTCTATCCACTGTTCTGATTCGGATACAACTTGGGAAAGTTCCTTGTCTGCAGTGCTGTTTTGTACTACTCAGCACTGTCTACAGCATGCACCAGCCAGGAACACATCTAATGAAGTAATAACAGCCATTGTCTACAGGCAAATGCAATCTAAGGAGTTATAAATAAATAAATAAATATTATATTCTATATTCCTATATATATATATATAAAGAGAGAGAAAGTGTGTGTTATTAAAAGATTGATGTAATTTTTTTTTGTGGGTTATAGGAAGCTGCTATGTATCCCGGGGATGCCAGTGCTGTCACCGCGTTACAGCCCGAAACTGAGTATGGGGTCATAATGCCCTACCCGAGTAGGGGACTTACATGGTGTCATGATGCTTGTTTCTTTTTTAAAAATTGGGGGTTTAAGAGTAAAAATGGAAGGCAAGTGGAAATGGGTTTCCACTTTAGGGTTTCAACTGTTTGATTTTTTCACAACTTTCTCATGCTTTTGCCTTCCATTTGAATTTTTGGCAAAATGGGTGTGGTGAAAAAGTAATTTGGTGATATGTCCTATCACAATAACAATAATGGTGACATTCACACTTGATGTTAATTCATTGTTAAATGAAAATCTAGGTGGCATCCTAGGTGGCACCCAATGTTACATGGGTGATAGCTTAATGTTAAGTGAATGGTAGCTTAACATAAAATGTTCATGGTAAGTAGGTGTAAGGGGACTCAACACTAGAGTCCCTAACACCAAGTGTGAATGCACCTTAAAAGGTCACAATTAGGACAATATGTTTGGCATTGTACAAAGAGATCAGCCCTTGTTGCTTCCCCTTGGAGGAGTGGAGTATGGATTATCTCTACGGAGAGTCCCATTGATTTCATGCAAGTAGTAGTGGGTACCATTTTGTTAATGTCTTCTAGTCACTTTCACACATGGTTTGTGCCAAGGGAATGTACCATCATAGAGTTTGAGATACCACAACTCTAAATGGGTGCCGTATGTTTTCCTTGTGGAATTAAATTAGACATTTATCTCATGGGTTGCAACATGTCAAGTTCCGGTCTTCATGTTTCAAACATGTTTGATTTCGTGGCAATGTGAGCTGTCAAGCAAACCATAGGAAATGGCACCTTGGGAATGTAGGAAACAGGTAGTTTTGATGAGTGGCAAGAAATTTGATAGTTTGTTTGTTAAAATGACATAAAAGAAATCATAAACTATGAAGAAAAAGTTTGTGAGTTAAGTTCCAAGTGGTACACAAGATATTATGTAAATTGGCACATGATTATAGTGTGCAATAACAAATGGGAAGTTACCTATTGAAGAAAATAGAAATAGGAAACAAGGGTGTATGGAAATCAATATTTGTGGGCAGACTTCAGGTCAGTTTGTTTTTTTTTTCCTCTCTCTCACTCTCTCTCTCCCTTGTTGGGGATTGCCATTATCTTATAGGAGTAGTAATGGGGGTGGAGTGTTTAGCACAAATTTGAATCATGACCATCAATAGTTCGTAGTGTGAATTCCTTCTTTGAGTTAATGGTCACACAATATGAAGTCAAATAGATGTGTTTGTCAAACAGTAGGGATAATCTGATTGCAGTATGCTAAGCATATTTGATTTCCATGAAAGATGACTTTTTGGCTTTCCCAAATCTGATGGACCCATCTTCTCCCTCTTCCCTGACTTAGGGTGTAAAGTGATGAATCTGTTACAAACTTCATAGAACAAAACACCAGCAAAAGGAGAAAAGAAGGAACAAAGAGAGAGAGAGAGAACCCAAGTCCAAGAGTGGGTCGCTAAGGGACAAAGGAACAAATGAAGTTCCAGAGCCCCCACCAGTCACAAGAAGCATATCAGAAAGAGAAAGGGATGAGAACTCTGGAGGATCAGTAACCCTAGAAGAGCCCTCACCTGCAATGATGGTGTAAAGTTCACTGATAGAGTTGCCAATGTCCATTAATTTGCTTAAATAAAATTAATATTTATTTTTTCTCTATAGTGTTTACAACCAAAATTGATGGAAAAACTAGTTTGGATCCCAGTTATTTTGCTTTGTAAATTTTCCTTCTCAGTTACGTGTTCGATCAGCTATTATGCTGGAAAAACTGGCCATTCTCGCCCCCTAATCACGGAACTTTACAGATAACTCTAATATGCATAGGTATATGATACGATCTCCAAAAGTAAAAGGAGAAATAAAAGTAAATGATTACTATTGAGTAACCCAGTCATAATATTGGCCCAGGTGGTGGCAATGAAGTAGTCTTTGAATTTATAATGTCAAGTTTTTAATGTTTACGGATGTGAGAAAGGAAAATAATTAACACTCTGTGTTGGATGTGATAAATATTGGTAATTTGGGGTGGGTCTGAGACTCTGAGTCCAGATACTCTTAAGTTGTTTCCTTTCCACCTTCTTGTGTTAGTGGGGGGGGGGGGGGAGGGGAAGATGGCTGCTGTTTAGCCAATCTTTGGACACATTGACAAAGTCGTGCACGGGCTGGGATTATCAAATTTTGATGTTGTTATGTCTGGCATGCTGTGGACCTAACAGTTGCTGAATTGTGCAAGAGAGTTGAAGACTGCTGATGACTTTGTGTTAAGGAGAGAGAGAGAGAGAGAGAGAGAGAGTGTGTGTGTGTGTGTGTGTGAGAGAGGTTTTTTTATTGGCATGTGTTGAGAGTTTTATTATTACCTTAGTACCTAGGCTGGTTAGGGCCTAATTTATTATTATTATTATTTTTTGGAATTGACAGTTTCTTAAAGAAGAAATACAATGACTACCATGCCAAAAATCTGAAAGAAGCTCTCCAGCAGCACATTAGCTTCATTAATTAGTATACTGCCCAATTGTAAAATATTATTGTTTTTACTGTCGAACATAAATGAGAAAGAAATAATATAAAAAAGATTAGGCATCTTGCAGCTGAACTAGCCAAGGTACTATGGTACTTAATTAATTTGCACATCATTTTATAGCTACCAAACCCACACGGAGAAGTAGAGTGCGTAGTAGGTAGTCAATGTTTCTAGCACACTTTCTCTCAATTAGGATGGTTTGGACATTTGGACAGAAAAGTAGCAGTTCTTTGTTTGGGTACCAAGTGCCCATTCAAAAGCTGTGGCTGTTGATGTTATCCATCCAATTTCCTTTGAGCAAATAGAAAATTGGGGTTTCATTCATCCTATCTTTCCCTGTTTCCTGAGCGCCTCCACTTCTGCTACACATATCCACTTTTGCATATATTTTTGCTGCTCCTACCTGTACAACTACTATAATTAGTCTCGAACTTTGTGCACTAAATGCTGAGTTTCATCCTTTCATACTAAGATTTAATCAAATTTCATTATTTTGCGGATACCACTGAAAAGAGGGGATAGGGGGTTAAAGCAGGCACAAAGACAGGGTGACTTTATGGATAACTTTATTAAGTTTTAACAGGTCCGCACTTCACTTTCAATTTCACACTACTTAAAAGGATGTACTTCATCCAAAGTATTGTGTATAGAGTATTGTAGTGCGGCTAAAACCAACTCCACCTATGCCCCCTATATAGGCCTCGAGCAATATCCTTTTCATCACATTCAACATGGTTATGTTAATGTGATTATTATTAATAAGTTTGGGTGGGGGGGGGGGGGGTGAGGGGGAGGGTTCAAGAATTTTATTTTGTTATTATTTTGGGGTGATGGACCTAATTGAATGGTGAACAACTGAAAAACAAACCAGTTTTGGCAGCCTTTAAAATAGAATCTGTTCACATCGCATACTGTTGTAAACGTGTTGAACAAACTTTCACTACACTACTCCCAAAATAGACATAATGTACCTGGTCTTCTCTTTTGAGCAACCTACATAGTGTACAAGAGGAGTTTGGGCAAAACATATGAGAATCACTAATGGGAACTTGTGGAACAAATTGGGAACATAATAAATAGCCATTGGGAACTTGGTGAGAACATGAAAGAACCATGTGAAATGCATCAGGAACACCAAATTCCAAAGAAAATCCCATCTGCCGTTCACCTCCTCACCACCTTTTCCCCAAATGCAAAAAAAAGGTTTAGGCCTATTTGGGTGCATGTATAAGTTATTACCACACCTCAGAAACCTTGGAAGGGCTTTAAGTTCTAATCATGTTAAAATTCACAGCTTTCAGTCCTGGGGTAAGTAACATTTGGGCACCTCCAATATTTAAAGGTCTCACTAAGGGCATCACCAACTGCAAAGATTTGCTGGCCCCTTTACAATTTATATACATGGAAGTGAATCTATGGCCAAACAATATGGGATAAAAACTGAGGTGCTATCAGGCAGGTTGTAATGAACACACCTATTGCCAAGTAACAAACATTTATGAAAATACCATAATAACAACAATAAAGAGACTTGGGGGACTTGAGGTGTCGAGTTTTTTGGAGAGATTTTCATATTTTTGAAGTACAAAATTGCCGTACTCTGTGCAAAGGCTCCTGAGTCCTCTTGTTTTTGTGGTCCAGAACTTGAGTTTAGGGCAGGGAAATTGTTTTAAAAACATACCATAGATACTTCCTTATAACCATTCTTATTAGTATGCGCAAGTCTGTTCAGAAAGCACCCACCCTAAACCCTAAACCCTAAACCCCCCAAAAAGGTCATCCCTTTCTTTAAGGGAAAGCCTCTGTGCTCCTTCATGAGACTGATTCATGGCAAAATATATAAGGGTAGGTATCAACTATCAACCTTTAACTTACAGAGACTTGAATTTTTCAATTGACTGCCCTTTAAGTGAGTGTGTTCTTGCATTGTGTCATAAGAATATTATTGGGTTCTTTTGATGGGTAGGAATAGCTTTTTTTTGGGGGTGGATTTCACACCTTGCCCACTAAAAGATATCCGTGATGACTAATCCAAAGGATTCATTGTGAAAGTCACCAATTTTTTGAGGTTCAAAAAAAAGAAAAAATGAATCACCATATTTAGACAATAAGTTTCAGAAGGTCGCCAATAGATAGGCAGGATTTTATTTAATTTCTACTTTCCTCTCTGACCTGTAGCCAAATTTGGCTAATTCCTCTTGTGGATGGTTGCCAGTGTGGTGGCGCACACACACACACACACAGACGGTTTGTGTGAGTTTCCTTGTGTGTTTTTTACATCACAAATTTCTAAAACAAAACTCATGGTAGGAATTGAGGATTTTTTTTATTAAAAAAAGTGTCCATTACTAATTGATGTTCGTGTAGGTGACAGGCAAGAAAGTTTTGGGAAGGAAGCTCTTCTCCTCTGCAGCTTTGAGTGTCTTTACTACCTCTCCCTTTTGTGTGGCAGAGAACCCACATTGACCCCCATCACATGGCCCATCAATTTAGTGTTCTCTATGTCAGTCTGCTCCACCTGGGTGGGGACTGAAGCCGAGCACCACATTGGGCCCTCTCTTTCTAGCCTCCATCCAGGGTCAACTTTGATCATAAGTTTTTTAATGGTTACCATGTTTGACATAATTGCCCTGTTTTTATAGTACTCCACATCTGTAAACCTAGGGAACTTGATGTAAAACACATTGAGAACTTAATGGGAACTTGGTGCGAACTTATTGGGAACACCGAGATCCGCAAAGATCCAAACCAAGAAGCACAAATTACAAGCAAAAGAAACTTAAACCCAAACTGAATATGCCAACCAAACACAAGTTCACCTTTTGTATTGTTCATTACTTCCTTTGCAAACATGGACACTTTTCAAACTGTGGTAGGAAATTATGTTGTTGTTGTAAAGCGTGTAATCTGTCTTAGATCAAACATTTGTGTTTACATGGGTAGAGAGAATTTTTAGATTTTCTAGATTCATTTTTTCTAGTTTCAGGTTATGCATTTTCTAAAGACAATGGGTCCAATTGCAAGGCTTTCAGTCATTATGTTCATTTTACATTGCAAATTTCCTATTTGTTATGACCAAATTGCATTCTTCCATCTATTTTGTGCTATTAGCTACAATTGTAAGGAGGGTGTTTCAAAATTTGTGGGGTTTCAATTCAAAAATCATTTGTTAGATTTAGTGAGAACATTAAGTATCGTCATTAAAAAGATAAAATTCCCTTCCTCTTACTTGGCCTAAACTTGGTGTAAATGAAAACAATCATTTTCTCAAAGCTAGATGGGAAACAAATTGTCGAATTTTCTTCAACTTTAATATAGTTCAATCAGCTATAAAAATCACTTGGCAATCATTTCATGTGCGTATGAAATTGAAATCCATGGGATATTATTAGTAGCAAAATATGGTTTTCAATGCTTTTTCCTTATTAGCTCTCTCTCTCTCATGGATGTGAATTATGAGGTTATAGTTTTGATAAACTTGTGAGGGAAACATTGGGAATTATATGAACACATCTTATGATCATTCACCATTAAACATTTGAAAGCTTGATGGAAAGCAAGAATTATAATCTTTGTTACAAGAGTTATTGATCCAAAATGATGCAAATGAAGTTGGTATGTTGGCATGTAGTCATTGCTTGAAAGACATGCCATGTTTTCACTTTGCTCATGAAGACTTCATTATGTTACAGTATCCAAGTCTACAAGGAATTTGCATGTAGGATAGTTGGGTAAAGAATTGGCTTTAACTATGGGATGTTTGATTACTTGATGAGCAAGGAGTCATATTTGTCGCATTTGAATGACATTCCAAGATTATGTAAAGAAAGAAGCAAACTATCAACTCATGAAGAAATTTTAGGGGTACAAAAGCATGCCTTGTTTTTAGTTTGCCCATGAAAACTTCATTATGTTACAATATCTAAGTTTATAATGAATTTGCACATAAAAGGATACTTCGGCAAAAAGTTTGCTCCGACTATAGGATGTTTGATTACTTGATGAACAAGAGTTAAATTGTTCATGTGTGAATGACATTCCAAGATTATGCAAAGAAAAACAAACTACCAAATCATGAAGAATTTTCATCAATATAAAACATACTAGCTTATTACCCTATCTGATTTAGAATGATGCACATCCAATTATTCTTGAAACCATTGATTATTTCTAAAAAGAATTACAAAACTAAATCTTAATGAACATAATTGGAACACACCTTCCCTTTTGGGCAAAATTCCACTAAACAAAAACCCCTTCATCCCCACTCGTTTTTTGCATGTTGTGTTCTCATATTGTTCTCAATAGTTCATCATTATTTATATTAGATCTTTGGTGTGCATTTTTATATTATTTTAATATACACAACATGGACATGAAAAGGCACATGTTACTGTTCCTTGCGTATCCATGTAGGTGGGTAGGAGAAACGAGTGAGATTATTACACTTGGAAGAAGTAAGTGTGAATGGCACACACGAAAAAAAACATTTATTATATAAATGTAGATTTTATCAAATCATTATTAGTTTCTAATATAGATTTGAAATTTAGATCATGAATTATGTTTGTTAGCAAAAGGTTCCATATATATTTTAGAGAAACAAACAAAAGGTTTGGATTTTCAATTGGTTTATTATTTGTTTTTCTAAGGCTTAACCTCTTCAACTTAATATTTGATGACCTTTTTTGTCCTTCTTCCACTTGTTATGCAATTGATATTGCTTATAAGGAAGATCTCTTATTGATTTCTCTACACACCACTTTCATTGTGAAAACCTTATGGTCGCTCAAAATAAATACAAAAAAGGTAGGATGGATAAACAAGTGGAGTATACATACAATTTCTTGAGCTTTTATTATCATTTCCATCATCATTTTCATGGGTTCTTCACAAAAGGGGCTTTCTATTTCATCTACTTATCCAACAATGTCATCCTTATATTATAGACTTTGGAATACAAAACATTGAAATTTGAAATCATAATTATGAGAAGAAAACATTCAACTCAACATAATCTAATGGGACATGAAAACCTTAGATATAAAGAATGTGTTAGTTCAATCTTGCTTAAAGCTCATGTGAGGAAATGAGTTTTTTTATTTAAGGAAAATTGCCTTCAATGCTTGACACCAAACAAAACAATTACAATGTTAAAACACATCAAACTTACATAATTAACCAATCATGAAAAACCTTAATACATCTCCATACTTGCAAGAAATTCCCCAGAGAAAATTTGATAATCATCCGACATTTTAAAAGCTTGCATTGCACCTTAAGACACCACCAAAAGTTTACATGAGAAACAATGACAAAAAAAAAACAAAACAAAATATTTTAATTGAAGCTTCATTGCTAAAACAATATCAATAAAACCACCCAACACAAAAGTGACTTTAATAAGACTTAAACCCTAAACTAGAAGACATGACAAAATGGCACAAAAACTTTTTGGATTAGTTCACTCTTCATCCTCTTTAACCAAGAAAATAAAACGAAAAAGAAAGAGCAAATCCCCACAAATTGATATGACTAACTGGTTACGAAGAATTATTAAATGTGTTTTTCTAAACAATTTTAATTGATTTCACTAATTAGATAGATGATCTCATATCCACCTTCCTATCTACAAACTAACAACCACAATGACCCCTACTATTTTTCTATTTTATTAGTATTGGGTGATTCATCATAATATCATTTCTTTTGCAAAATATTGCCATTTGGTGAAAAAAAAAAAGGGGAGCTGTGATTCATACAAAGGTTTTCTTTGGGAATAATGGCCTCAAGTCCTCGCCATATTTCAAGGAATATTTTTTTTAGAATCGCCATATTTAAATTATTGAATTTACCAAAAATAATGTTTAGAAAATCTAAACCTATCCTCCCAAAAAGAAATGTTTCAGAAAAATTCTTCACTCTACTAAATATCTTTTGAAAATCTAGATCTACCAAAGAAATGTATTTGAAGAATCTTAAATTTACCAAGAATCAATAGGTTTATCCAATGGATATTCTAGAACAACAATTCCAGACTCCAGACCCATGCCCCATAGGTACCTAGTTATTAGGTAGGTCCACAACCTTGGAACAGCCCCATATTGGACTTTTACGTTATGTAACGGGCAGCCCAAAAAAAAACGCCTAAAACTTTCAACTTTAGGTAGCGAGGTACCTACCTGCCTACCTAGTGGGACAAAACATAGGTATTAGGTAGGTAGGTAGGTAAGTAGGTACTTAGCCCAGATTTGAAATTTTCAATCTTTTGGAAAGGGGGTAAAAAACAACCAAAGCCCGCGGCAAATCCACGCAACCAACAAAACATCACTCAAGGGACAAGGGGAGAATTTTTAAAAAACGGCCCAATAAAAAGTCACAAAAAAGCCCAAATACAACTGGGCACGCCATTCACGAAAGGCGTCGGCAAAATCCACCCAACGAAAAAACAAATCACTCATTGGAGGAGGTGAAATTCTAAAGATAAAGAGCCACAAAAATGGCCCAAAAAAAAAAAGCCACGCGTTTTAGCAAAAGCCTCGGCACATCCACGGAACCCCAAAAAAAACATTCACTCGCGGGAAGAGGAAAAGAAGAAGAAGAAAAAAAAAAAAAACAACAACCCAATAAAAAGCCACATAAAAATGTCGCCATAAATATCGCCAGGCGTTTCAGCAAAGCCCTGTGGCAAATCCACGCAACCAAAACAAAAGAAAAGTCAATAAAAAGCCACAAAAAGGCCAGAAAGAATTTCGTTATTCAAAAAAACCCTTGAGCCCTCCGGGCTCGACAGCTCCCCTTTTATAGTGTGCTGTTGCTGTTTGTGCGCCGGTCTTCGAGTTTCTTTTGTTGCCGTTGCTGTTGCCACACTAATGCCAGGGGCACTAATCGGGGTTCATAGTTTCGTTGTTGTTGGTGCTGGTGCGCTTGCATGCTGGTGGGTACTTTGCTTATTTTCTCTTCGTTCTGCTCTTCAGTTTTGTTTTGTGGTGTTCGTGTTTGTGTGGGAGAGTTGAGTTCACGAGATTGAAGCTTTCTTCTTCTTCTTCTTTCTTCTTTAAGCGTCTGTTTATTTGTTTGTTTCTTTTGTGGTTTTGGTTCTTCTTCGTTCCACAGATTTTGAAACCACAAAGCCCAAAATAAAAAAATAAAAAACACTCACTCTATTGCAAGCTTCGGTGTTGTGTGTTCGTTGCTTGTATTGGTTCTCATATTGTGTCAGTTGTTTCTCGCTTAGTGTTTTGTTTTCTCTAAGCTCCTTCGGTTTTGATATCATCTTTTCTTCTTTGTATTGAACGAGTGTTGTTGTCGGTTTTTTTTTTGTCAAGGTTTTAGTGTTGTTCTTGGATTGTAAACTCTTTTTCTCACGAATTCTTCGTCAGTTGCTGTTGTTCCTCTTCTTCTTCTCGACGACATTGTCGTCGCTTCTGTTCTCCTTTCGTTAAATCCAGTTTCTCTTTGCCTTTCTCTTTCAACGGTTCTCCCTGTTGTTGTGGTTCCTTTCTCTCCTGGTTTGCCCCTTTTGTTCTGGTTCTCTAGGTGTTATCCTTGTCGCCGCACGCACGCGAAGCACAACCTTGCTCGAAGGATTTTCTCGGAGTCGAACTCTTGCGGAAATATTCTTGGTTTCTCTCTTGCTTTCCTTCCATTTTTGTGCATTTTCGTCATCTGCTTACGCCCGGCTGCCGTTGTACATACATGTGTCCGATTCGCTAAGAGTCTTCGGCGGCTTCTCCACTTCTGTTGTTTTGGAAGCTTTTCTTTTGAAGCTTTCGTGGTCTTTTGCTTGGCTGGCTCTCTCTCCCCGCATATAGGATTGTGAAAGTCAACGTCCGGATTCCAAGCAGATCGCGATGGTGATGGAAGATATGTGGTCTGTTCGGGCCGGGAACTTTCACCACAGACGACAATTTGGAGAGATGGCTGGCGCAAGGAAGATGGTACACGAGCCGTGGAGTATGGCCAAGAAGCTAGGGGAGGCTGTGATCCGGAGTGTACCGTTCTTGGTCGCAGCGATGCTTCCATGGATCTCGACCTATGTGCAGCCACCGGAGTCTGTTTTGCGAATGAAGGAAGTCATGGCGGAGTGGTGCACGCCGTCTCTTTGTTTCGTGTTTCTTGTGGTGGGAATTATGGTGGCGACGCCGGGGGTTCTCAATGGAGCACAATCCCGAGGCGGTTTGAACGACAGAGGAGATGTGTACCAGAGGCATGTCACGGTGCTTCAACGAGAAGCGCTGCGCATGCCGGACATTTTCTCGGTAGGAGAAAGCATCACGCCTTTGTCTATTCCCGCTCCTGCTCCCGTCCCAGTCCCTATTCGTGATTTCCCGGCTGTCAGACCTCCGCCTGCTGTCTATCGTGATGTGCGTGGTCTTGGCAAGAGCGCTTCCACTCCTCTTCCACGCTTTGAAGATCTTACTCCTGCCAAAATCTCTGCCACGCAAAGCTTGGATCGTGAATCTTACTTCCCACGTCCACGAGAACCAGTGATGAGTCACAGCAGCAGCTACCAAGATCCAGTCATGAGCAACAGTAACAGCTTCAACGAGCGACTCGCTTCTGGAGCAAGAAGATCCCCTGCTGCTGCTACTGCTTCTACACCAGTTTTTGAGCGTGATTACCCTAATGTCTCTGCTGCTTCTGCTGTTGCCTCTATGAGCACTGCTTCTGTGCCTGCTGTTCAGCTTGAGGTTCCTGCATCTACTTCCCCTGCTCCCACTTCTATGCGCTCTTTTGAAGGTTCTGGATCTCCACTCCCCACCACCACCACTACTCCTACTGCCCATGTGATTGATCATGACCTCCCTGCATCATCATTATCATCTCCCACCATCTCCCATGGTGATATAATTGCAGCTCCAGCTCCTTCTCCTCGTCCAACTCCAGCACCTACTACTACCTTTGTCCAAGGAATCCCTTCAGTAAGCACCAGCCGTCCACCTACTCCCTCCACTCGAGCATCGACATCTCCCACTCCTCCTCCTCCTGCCTCCCCTGTGGTTGTTGTGCATGAAGTTGTGGCAACCTCGCCATCTGTTGTTGCAGTGCTGTCACCGGCCAGTCCCACACATTCATCTCGCATGGACGATCATCCTGGATCCCCAATTCCTGATGAAGATCTGGCAGATTCTCCCCCTGCTACTCCTACAGCTTCTCCCCCACCTCTGCCCCCAGGTTCACCCCCTGCTACTCCCATGGACTCTCTCCCTCCCCCGCCACCTCCCCATCTCCATTCTCCTCGGTCTTCACTCAATGCTACTGTAATTGCTCCTGTTGAAGTCCATCTATCTCCTATTAGGACTCGCAAATCACAGAGGTCAACTGGTAGTAGAACAGGTAGCAGCAGTAGTAGCCTTAGGGAGAGTTCCATGGGGAAACCTCCATCTCAACGTTCGTTGCATCACATGGGACAGCAGCCTATGTCAGTTCCTTCTAAGGGCTCCACATCTGCAGCTCAGAAGCATGAAGGAGAGTCTTCTTTAGGTATCAAAGCAGCAGTCCCTCAATTGCACTCTAAGCATGACTCAGCACCAGGAGAAGCTATGAAAGAAAGGCCTTTTGCAACGGGTTCTGGGAGTGTTTCTGGTAATGCAGCTGAGGATACCAATCTGAAGCCAGCAGATGATGATGTTGATCAGAGAGTGGAGGCTTTCCTTGCAAATTTCCGGCAACAGATGAGGTTACAGAGGCAGGAATCTCTTCTTCGCCAACAAAGGGGTGAAGACTAGGGTTTCTGGTAGACACTGATTATTTGGCCGTCTTTCTTGCATGTGGGACTTTTTCATGCTACCCAACAAGCAAGCGAGGTCTTTGGGTTTGCACTGCTCATCTCCAAAATTCGTGGAGAGACTGTTTCATGATATTCAGAACACAGGCCTGCAGCTGCTCTCAAGAACACTACTGGTGTTCGGGACTTGACAACATATTTTTAGTGTTGTCTGTTGACTGGAGAGCCACCTCTTCCTCAGATAAGCAAGGTCCACTAAAAGAGGTACAACAATATTCTTTCATGCATCTGTTCCATATATTGAACTAGCACCTGTGGTGCAAGGCGAGAGAGATGCAACAATTTCAGACACCAACACTGCCCTTTCTTATCTCACTGTTCAGGTGCTCTTTTATTCATGTGCTTGAATAGGGCAAGTTTCATAATTCTTTCTTAGAGTTATCACCACCACTGTCAAGCATCTACCACTGTATAGTTTGCAGGCACAAATTGTACATTGGCAAATAAAGCAAGGGGAGTTGAACTCCCTTCCCTCCTATGTAGAGGCATGCATTGAAGTCTCTTAGGGGCAATGCTAAATACATGTGCTATGGTGTGCTAACTCACACATATACTGTTAAGGGTATATGTCTAGGGTTCAGAGGAGTAAATACTTACAAAGATGTTGAGAGGAGTTATAGTGCCTTATTCTCATAGACCCATCATGTCAACCCAGATACATTTGAACTGGAAATTGACTGCCAATTGTTGTGTATTTGTGAAGTCATAAATATTGCTGCTGCCACTGGATGGTGTGTCAGTATGAAAGTTTCCATATTGTTTGTCTCATCATATGTAAGAATCTTTCATCACTGGACCTTATCTCCTTGTGATGCAATCCACTCTCTCTCTCAAATTCTAGGGTTTTGATATCTTTGATTACTGGACCTTATCTCCTTGTGTTGCAATCCTCTCTCTCACTCTCTCTCTCTCTCTCTCTCTCTCTCAAATTCTAGGGCTATGTAGTGATTTTCTATACTGGTGAAGCAGTTTTGATTATGATCAACCAGAATTCTAAGTTCACAACATGAGACATTGGTTGCTGGTAGGAAATTAAGTCATAATGTAAAGATGCTTTCTGATTAGCCGTGTGCTAAGAGGAGCTTTGAATGAGTTGCTAGCCAGAATTGGTAATGAGTGTGATAAGTTTGTCTAGTAGGTAGTCATATTTTTCCTTATGCAGCATGGGTAGGAACAAAGCTTTTCACCATTAACTTTTTCAACCTCTAGCTGGGTAGATATTCAGATTGGTTTGTGAATCCTCCACTCGGGATTAGCCCTAGGTACCCTCATCCCTTTTGTGGTAGATACCCAGGTTGGTTTGTTGACTCCTCTCACAAGGTTTGTGTGTAGAATATGTCATGATGTAAACATTCTTATAGGTGATGGACATTCCCAAGATGCAAGATTGGATTCAGCTACCTTCTTGTTCTGGACCCCTTATCTTGCAAATGCCCTCACGCCCCCCCCCACGCTTGCGCTTTACCCTACATGCTCAAAATTTGTACAAGTTTTGCCTTCTTGTTCTGTAGGGCAATTGTCAGCCAGAATTTTTCTTAGTTTGGAGCCATGCGTACGGGGCACACTACACTTGTAATGCTCTCATGTGAGGGATATTCCACCCGTGTAAGGCCCCTTCACAGCTGCAAATTTGACTCATTTTTTGAGTCTCAACAGTTTTTTTATCGAACTGTAAGGCGTGCCTTTGAGTGTGTTATGGTTGTAAGAGCATCTCCAGTGGGACTCCTCAGTATATGACCCTGCGAAAATAGTTTTCACATCCACGTTTTAGTTGTGTACTCTTTTGCAACCCCGCCCATAAAAGAGAAACTGGGACAGCAAACCACGTGGACCAATCATTATGATGGGCCAATCAGAAACAATGAGCAGCAGTTAGATTATATTTATTGCACTCTTTTCTGCAGGTGCACAGAGTTGCTGCGCCATTTGCCAGTCACAGCAACCTGCACACTCATGCGGACCCAAAACCATTTTCCTGAGCCAAACCAGCATATGTTGGATTTTCTTCATCTAATTGTACTGTGCAGGACCACATACCGGATGTTCTATGCTCTCGGCACCCATGACTTACAACTGTAACGGTCTCAAATGGGGAATCAGACCCTATACTTTAGGGCCACATTGAACCAGCACCCACCAGCGCACCATGTAGGATGGATGATAAGTGGTCAGGAAATAGTTTTCTGTTGGGTTCCAGTTCACTAGTTAACCATGGTGGTTAGCTTGGTTGCTTTTTTTCACTAACTATTTACTAACAACCCACAAGCAGGTTGTTAGTAGGTACAGAGTTTTTTAAAAAGCCCTTACCTATGTATAAATCATCTACTTACCTAGTAATTACCTAATTTCCTACCTATTTGTCTATATGAAACTTACTTCCTCCAAAATTGGTCAATAAGGTGAAATCAAATATAAACTTGGTTGAGGTTCATCCACAACTAAGTAATAACAAACATTCAGTGGATGATGGACTGGTGGGTGCTGGTTCATTGTGGCCCTACTTTAGGGTTCAGATTCCCTGGAATTTTGGCCTAGACAAGGTCAGGTATGTATGATTTTTCTTTGAAAAACCTCGTGGTAAAGGAGGGTATATATGTCATGTGGCTTTAAAAGAAGAAAAACCCCCTCTGCGGGTAGATCATATGGCTATCTGGTTTTGCTGGAACTTAATCCTGGGGAGAAAGTCATTGGGTGTTCTTTACACCATGGAGGGTAAGGGCGAAAGAAGGGTAAGGGCTTAGGGTTTAGGATATATTGATGTTTAATCAGCATGCTTTTTTTGGGTCGGAAATTTGAAACTTTGTCCCTTGGGCACCCAAAAAAATCCAGTGCCACTCATACAAAGGATTTTTGTGGAAAAAAATGTGCCAAAATTGCCAGATTTTAAGGATATTTTTCTTCCTTCTGAAATTGCCAAATTTGGACAATTAAGTTCCAGCGAGTTCCCAAAATATAGCTAGATTTTTTACATTTTCTACTTTCTCCTTCAACCCTTAGCCAAATTTGGCATATTCCTCTTGGGGATGATTGTCAGTGTGGCTACATCACCAAAAAAATAAAAATAAATAAACCCTGACGTTAATGTTTGATATTAGACATTTTAACTTTCCAACACAATTTTTTGTTCTTTAATTGATTTTTTTGGGAACTAAAATTTCATTTTATGCTTACACAATCAGTGATTTTTTCCCCGCCAAAATTTCAGATGTTGCTTCATTGACTAGCATCCCCCAAGAAGGATTAAGCATTAAAATGGCAACCAGATTTCAGAACCTATCGAAACCGTGAAAAAAGGTGCTACAAAACTAAAAGCACAGTCCAAATGTGACAAAACAATAAAATCTCAAAATCTGGCAATTCTTTTAGAAAAAATTGAAAATGTTGTGACAGAATATTCCCTTTTATTTTTTTTTAATTTTCATTTCGGTAAAATTTTGCACCCTAAACTAAATGCAATGCAGAATAGGCCTTCCACTATCACATATATAAACACATTTCAGCCCTTCAATTGTATTGCAAGAATGCCAAATTTAGTGATTGAAAATATATACATATCAACATTAATTATCAATATCAACTAAGTCTAAACTTAGCCATAATGCCTTTGATAATGAAGATGGTACAAGTAACAATAAACGAAGGATCAAACAAAACAACTGAAAGCAACAAAAAAAAGAGAATGGAAAAGGAAGTTTATACATTGAAATCTACTTCTTTTGGGACAATTATACCTTGCCCGGTGCCCTATTTACCCTCAAGTTTTACAAACATATGTAACAAAAAAGACATTATGGAATAAATCACACCAAGGGCCTCAGTATATACTAGAAAAATTCTATCCATAAATCTTTAGGACTTTGTTCGATGACATAGTTTATAATTAGTTTTGTCACTTGATAACACCGGTAATTAATTATCCAAATTATCATGATTAATTACAACTTTTTTTCTTCTGGGTGATAATTAGTCCAGACAGGAGCTGCCCAGGAAGGTAGTGTCCATGGTTTGGTATCTTATGAGAAAAGGCCCTTTTGAAGTCCACTAGACTCATTGAAAGTGAGCCCTTGTCATATGGGCAACAGCAACCCATTCCACTATTCTCCTAAGCAGGTGGGTTTGCAGTGCTAAATAGTATGTTTGAAGTCTCAACCTTCATCAACCTATGTCCTACCAATCTCAGCAGTACTAGCAACATACATTCTCTGCTCCTTAATAAATTGTGCATGGAATCCCAGTTAACATCTGCAGAAATGACAAATTATTTGACATTTCTCAACACATAATTCAGCTTCTGCTGCTGCAAACTATAGGAATGCACTTGCTTTCAAGAAGACACCCCACATTCAAGTCCATGGAAAAACCCCCACAACCAGTGACACTTGTACAAGAGAACCAGCAAAAATGAAGCACCAGGAAGGACATTTGGTACGACAGATGCCACTGGAGCATTTTGGTGGCAGGAGGAGGAGAACAGAAAGATAAAAAGTGAGACACAGGGAATCAATCAAAAGAAAGAACGACTAGAGGATCAATCACAGGTACCAAAGACCAAAGGCAGACCCTGGGATCCTTTTGTCAGTTGCTAGCTGATTGTCTTGTGTTTGACATTGGCTATTTCTTTGCACAAAATAAGCTGCTGCTCAGGCTACATACGTGGCATCACTGACCAATTCGTACATAAGAGTCAGAGCTGAGGACAATGTCACTGCTATTGAGCTTGAGGGACATGTGACAAGTGCTTGGAAAAATGTGCAGAAGGTTGTTACATCTGTAACTTTGAAGGATGGTACAAAAGTTTTGAGTATCAGATATCTCCAGCATTCTAATTTGATGATGAGTCACAACTGAGGCTATGGTGAGTGGAGCTTGTTGAATGCAATGTTGGATTCTTTCTTTGTTACTGCAGAGCTGAAGATCTGAGGGGAAGAGGTCTTCAGAACTTTGACCCTCTTGGATGCAATGATGCATTCTTTCTTTGTTGTACCAGAGCTGGAGACCTGTGGGATGCAGTATTAAGAACAATGATGTAGTTGTGTGAAAATGGGCATTTCTCATGCAGAATGCCTGCAGTTGTTCTAGGATAAGTTCAGTTGAAGGGTTAAAGGAAGAGTTTGAGAAGCATGGGAAAATGGTCTCATGTTTGGGGCACTGCATCTTCTTTGTTACAACCTCTATCCACTGAAAGCTCGTGTTTGGGACACTACATCATTGGGACAGCCCCAAACTGCCAAAAGTCCTTTATGAACCCAATTATGTTCAAACAAATCATGAAAGACAATGGAATCACATAAATGTTTACATCATTTCAATGCAAAATGAATTTGACCAAAAAACTGGCATTCAGCATACAACTTGGTCTTTGGCAGTCACCCACAAATTAGTTCTCAGTTCAAGCCAAAATAATATCCCAAATCCTCCAGAGAACGAAGTCTTTTCCCACTTGGTAGAACTGACAAACAAAAACCAAGAATACCAAAAGCAACACCACTGCTTACACTACTGTCACAACCATCAGTGGACTGATGAAAGATAGTACCAATGATGGACTACTTTAATGTCCCCATGAGTTGCGGAAAAGGCATCACCACCAAGACTCATACTAGAAATTGAGATCTTGAAAAATGTGGTTAGGGTTTAAAAGAAGTTGAGTATCCAAAAGGAAATCCTTTTTTGTCACATCAATGTTGAAGCACTAAAGTGGCCATCCAACAAAGGTGACACCAATCAGTAACAAGTGAATTCTCTGTAATAAAAGCTGTACACTATTTTATACTAAGGTCACTTGGTTTTTTAATCACAAGTAGGCCAGGCCAGGACAGTTACATGTTATGATCAATGAGAACTAGTAAGTAAATGAAGTGATTTGAAACTTCATATGCAACATAATACACAAGTCATGAATTGATCATGTAGCAGCCTTTGTGAAGGACAGGTCAAATCATTCAGTCAAACCCTATTTGAAGATATGGAGCCTTGCCACAGCTGAAGCCAAAACTTGTAGGCTTGAGACATTGCACCATGTTAAGTTGGATAAAAAAGGAAATTGGGTGGGGGATAAAATGAACATAAAAGAAATTATAGTGCCTTCTTATTGAGCCTGGTTTTAGGGAGGCAAGTTAGTCTACTAAACACCAGACCAGGTTTTGGCAAATCTCCATTATGCAGTGAAGCAGCATATACTTCTTGGCATTCTGCAACAACCTGCTCCACAAGCAACACCAGAAACAATCAGGTGGAAAGAGGTGCCTAGCACTATCCTGAGTTCAGGTGCATGTAATGCTGCTCCAGGACTACTTAACACAGATAGTATAGCACATGTACTTGTGAGATGACATACCTCTTTTGCATCCTTACGAGGTATGCCCTCACGCAAAGCCACCAATTTTTCAACAACTTCTGGCTGCATTTTCGAACACCACCAAGTTGTTTTTGTTAAGTGATAAGTGTACATCTGACATCATCTATACCTTGTAGTAAAATAGGTGTCCAGGAATGCATCAGCAGTCTTTAGAGTATCCAGAACTAGAGAGGACAGAAATTCTAGACTACATCTCCTAATAGATAATGTCAGTCACTGCTGACATCTATACATTGATTCTACCATTTCCTTTTGAAGACTGCTATTTACAGTTTTCATGCCTGGATTGTGTAATGACTGCATTTTAATCAATGCTTCCCACAACATAATAAACTTCTGAAATAAGCACCCAAAACATGGTTAAGGTTTCTAGCAACAAACCACAAACTGTTGGGAATCTATGTGATGCAAAAGACTGAACAGTATGCTACCCAAAGGACGGTAGGTGACAAAGTTTGAAGGCTATAACTAGAGCATATTGCCAAGTGAGGAATCAATCCCACCAAGAAATTTGAAGGGAAACAGAAAACGAGAATGATTTGAACACATACAGGACAGTCAGGGTGATTCCGAAGAAGGTTTGTGTAGGCAAGGGTGAAAGCATCCACACTCTCTGCAGAGGCAAGATCTCGAATCTCAGCTAGTGCTTGCAGTCGCTTGTCCACTTTCTGTCCTCCACAAAACACCTGTCATTAGCCTGATGTCTTCCTAAACAACTTGCATTATATCACTCTAAAGTTGCTCTTCTGTCCTGCATTTGGAAGGTGAAAGAATATTACTATGATTGCACAGAAAGCAAGAATGTGTAGTAACCAAACAAATGTTGTGTCTGTTCCAGCCAAAACCAAAACAAATACCACAAGCACAATTGCAGCCATAACCTTGTGTTGTCATTCACAAGGTATCAACCCATCACTGCATTGTGAATGGCAGTTACTGGCTGCTATTACTCCCCACTGACTTCATTAGCTGCCAATAGTGGGTGTAGAAAGCCATGTAATGGTAAAAGGTTAACAAGGCGTACAGCTGGACTTATGATATCTCTAAAGAACTCGCCAAGGACCTCCTCATCCACCTTAAGCCTCTCTAATGTTTCCTGCTTGATATAGTTTTTCTGCACCAGTATATTCCATCTTCACTTAGCATCTTATGACATTTGAAACAATGAGGTCAGTAGAACAGCACATTGTTATTCATCACATTTATATCAATGCCATGAAACTACAAGAACTAGCAAGGGTAACCAAAAAATGTCTGAATATCGCCATAAAGGAGAAAGATCCAAACCTGAATAAGAAGGTGGTCCATGTAAATCACAATAGTGTCTTCCAGACAAGCCTCTGCAAACCTTTTAAAGGATCTTTCTTCAACATACCTGTAGGTGACATTCACATGTTGATTAGAAAATCTGGAAAGAACATCAGCATGAATTAAATCAACACATGTGGATGAAATTAATGATGTTGGAAAATTTGGCCATGTGACTGAAACTTTTCTACATAAAAAAAGCACCACAATGATGAAACTATATTCATGGACTCAAAAACGTACATGAATAGAATTCACTGTGCAAATACAATTAACCATATGAATTAAATGTAGCAAGGAAAGCAGACAAATACATCCTATATTTCCCACAAGAGACCCGCCTCACTCATGAGAAAAGTAATGGAATAGGGTTAAAACATAGTGAAACCTGTTTTAAAATGAAGCAAGAAATGATAAAAGATCTGTGTCCCCAGATATAAAGAGCAGAGAGTCCAAGCTTACAGTTTGACATCCCCGAAATAATCTGCGAACGTGGCTACCAAGTATTCTGTCACCAGGCCTTCATACCAGTCTGTTTTATTCCAAGACCACAGGACCACAATCAGCTGACCTCATATGTTCAACCAGCCAAACAAGCACAAGCTACCAAAGTTACACATTTTTTATCCTTATCCACAGGTGGCCAATCTCTTCCTTAAATGTGGCCAATTAGGATGCTATGTGGTGCAAGTAACTGCTTATTTTATACATGACAGATCTATTGGTGATAGAGGTATGGCTTACTATGCCCAGCCAGAGTGTTGTACATTTATGTAGCATTTCTCATTACTGAATCTTCGACATATTATTTTCCTCCAATTCAGAATTGCAAACAATTTACACACCTTTTTGGTAAAGCTTTGAAACCAATTCCTTCACGCCAGGATCCTCAAAAATCACTTCTACTGTCCGTTGTACTGCTTCCTGTACCACAATAGATGAAGAGTACTCAGCACAAGCTAACCAAATTATAATAACATCTAAAGCTCACAAGACTACTCATCACAACTGCAACACATGAAGCCTAGTCAAGATTCAAAATATCATAGCTGGCATGTTGTATTAATAAACACAACATCAATCTCACAGGGGTTCTGAGGAGTATCTGAGGCAAATATGCAATCTTAAAGACAAGTTAGAGTCCCCAGAAAATCCAAACAGGACCTAGAAGAAAACTTTTGAATCAAGCAAAGCTTACCTTTCCAACTTCCAAAAAGCCCTTGCACGTGTCTTCAAAATTCACCTGCAACATTGCCCCTTGAATTGTAGTTTGTACTTACAAACTAGACAGTCATTGCCAAGTACAGTCAATGCCAAAGACAGAAACCAGACCTGCTCAGCATAGTTAGGAGTAAGTGCCTCCATAACACCTGCACTCAACTCTGTGGCTAATTCATAGCATTTCACATTGTTATTCACCTGCCATAACCGCCCACCATCCTACATTATGAGGACCTCTTAATGGAAGGAAGAGATCAGTATCCATGAAAAATTCATCTGAAATCTCATTAGGTCAATCTGGACAATGCGAAGTTTCTCCTCAAATATCCTATGTGACCTAATCCAATGACATGGACTCCACGGGGAAAGTGCATACCATTGCACACAATGGCTCCAAACCAATGTCTGCTGCAGGTTCTTCGAGCTGGTGCCGCTCTGCCACTTGAAATTCATTCATCACCTGCAAGACAACATAGAAACCATGTTCATGCTATGGTAATTGCTCACCTAATACTAGGAAGATACATGAAATATCTTGACAAGTACTGAGAAATTACAACTTAGTCAACCTGACAGAGAATTGAGAGGTGACCTGATAATAAGGTTATAGAGGTTTTAGATCCTACAAAATATCTTGAACAGGAAAAAGGAAAAGAAATAGGAGACTCCACCCTGAAACATAAGAGAAAAGACTAAGGAGTGGTTTGAACAACAGTGATCCATGAAATAATCTCAACAGGAAAATGTATGGTAGTGACAAGCTACCATTACATCCCCGCTAACTTCATAAGTTCCTGGCAGTGGGTGGAGGTTAGCATTATACATGAACTAAATCACTAAGTTTCTGTCGTGAGAATGGCATAATATGAAGACTCAGTCATGATGCTAACTAGCTCAATAAAATGAGATGACCAAAAAAAACAAGAAGAAAAAGGAATACAACACAAGAAACACTTGTATAAAAACAAAAATGAACCAAAGAAAGAAGAGAAGCAGAACAAAGAAACAATGTGCAGAACTTCAAGAGCAAATCTTTTGAGGACAATCTGGGCTTTGAAAAGCTCCCCACTCAAGATTACAACGAAACAAGCAAAGGTGATCTTGACTAAGCTAGATTCAACCCACCTGAATAATAGCCAGAGCAATTCGGTACAGCATGACATCGGTGCTGTTCTCTTGTACAACCTGAACTTGCTCATTGAGAATGCGAAACAAGTCCACACCTGCTGGTGTCCAAAGTTGCCCATCCTCACTTTTCTTTGGTGGGTTTTTGTTGTCAGCTTCAAGAATGTTTGTGTACCATTTCTGGGCATACATACAGGTTTAGAGAAGTATCAGTGACAAAGTGTTTCAGCACCTTGAAAGCTCTGAGTTTAGAAGTTATCCAATCAATGACTGGACTTGATGGCAATGGGGGCTATCAGTCACAGGACAATCCCTTCAACTGACAAGAATGTCAGCAACAAGGACACAGATGACATCCATGCCTCATGACCATACAATATAAGTTTCAGTCAGGCATATATAGGTAATTTACTTGCATGGTTGCTTGCATGCGGTCAACATAAGCATCCATGAGTGGATCCATGGCCCCACTTTCAGCACAAACAGAAGCAAGTCTGTCTTCAACACCTAAGTTTAGCAATTGTTCTTGGAACTGTACCACCCACCCTGTCACCTGCTCCAAACACAAAAATATAAATCTATCCAAATAGTGTTGCATCCAAAACATGGAAATACTCTCCACCCATGCACACATTCTGTGACACAAAGTAACCCTTCCTGACACAATATTCTACTGGTGGATATCCAAGCATGAAACCACTTCAATGAGAAAACCAATCTTTTATGTAACTGTTGGCAAACAACCATTTGAACTTCCCTGGTGATTACTGACCAAGCAATAAATGTTAGAATTTGACAATCCCCACAGATCCAAAGTCAATCTGACCTTTAAAATTTCAAGGTTTGTTAGTGTGTTGGCTCTATCACCTAGCCCCCTCAGCATCTGGGTAAACCGCTCAGTGTAGAGCTGTACCATAAATTGGAAAACCTCATACCTGCCAGTCAAAAGCCATCCAATCAACACAGGAACACAAAACATCTTGCTGGACTTGACATGCTTGCTCTGTAAGGGTGTACTGAGGGAGATTGCAGAACTCATACAAACAATTCTACAAACACTGAAGTCATGAAAAGAGCTACAAAAGCACTACTGACAGCTTAATAGGAAGCCACTTGTAGAATTTTACCGAGGTGGAAAACAGGGGCTAACATAGTGATAGATGTCTCGCAGCTCTTGTGCAATCTGATACCTCAAACACAGGCCACAAGTCACAATCACTTAGCTACAAATCTGTGGGGTGGTTGAGAGCCACAGAGGAGGACATGCCCACACAATATGTTTCTTTATGTGTTGACATCTCCTTGCAATGCCAATACTATCTTTGTCAATCCTCCAGAGCTGTTAATAAGCTTGAACCCACTGGATTGTAGAACTCATCATTGTACAGGAAAATTCTTAGAAGGGCCCCCAGTACCAAGGGTGACTAACTGCAATGTCTGGCAAAGTGGTGTGGCAGTAGTGTTCATGTAAGCATACCACCACTGGCCCAACATCATGTCCACACCAGACTGTGTTAAAAAGGGTGGGTAGCTATGCTGCTAGAATGCTGATATGCTATTTGCTAAGTAAAAGAGTAGCTTGTGGCACCTATTTCTTGTGAATGTTGACCATTTGGGTGTTGTCTGTACAGCCCATTATACTGGCTGCTGTATAGGTCCACAGCCATCTTCCTGTGCCTCACATGCCTCCAGCAACACTTCTACATAAACTACTACAAATAGAATATTTGGCTTGACAAATAGACTTGGTGGATGAGCTGACTGAATTGAAACAATATAATGAACACAAATATTAATCAGGAAAAAGATGGCCTCACTGATGAAGGTTATGCATGCAATTCAAGTAACTAATCAACTCACCATGGTTGCTTCTTCCAAAGCTGCCTTGAGGTCTTCCACAACTAGCTGCATAACACAACTCTATTAAGTTTAAAATCAGGCATGCATAGGAAAAGCATGAACTGAACTATGCTACAATCATAAAATTTCTGAGGAAAAAGACACAGAGGAAGCCAACCCATCAACTGAAGCAAAGCTCATATCAGAGATTGGTTCACCTTGGTTAGCAAAACATTGAACCTTGCTTCCACTGACTTGCGGAGCTCTTCATAACAGCGGTTCTTGTACCCACTTCCACCAGATTCTTGTCCAGGGTGCTCATCATGAAGTTGAGAAAGGTTTTGTGACCTGCAAAATTTACATCATACTTGTCACTTCACCAAACAAAGTTGTGAAATGTGGGGTGGGTGGGGCAGGGGGGGTTTTTTAAGCACTGTAAGGTTCTGAAGCTCACTTGCGACTGGCTCTGGGAGCTGGAAGGTTGGACTTGGGACCTGCACCTTCTGCTTCAGCAGCTTCTTCAGCCTGTTGCTGGTCCAGTAGTTCCTGCTGCATTTCCACAACTCTGAAAGCACAAACAGGGTCCCTCTTACGTAAGAAAATACAACAGGATGTCATGCATATACCATCAGAGAGCATGATGAGGATGGTGATTTTGTCTTTTGCTTCATAACTTCATTCGCTGTCTGCTTGCCTGGCTAGCAAGATGCAGGAAGAAGCAAATATGAGGACTAAATGAAGCTATTTTAGGAGATGGGTACCAATAGAAGTGTACTCCTTGACCTTAGCACAATATGATTGAGGGACACACAATTAGAACCAGGTGCATATGGTAGCTGGCTCCACACTCTCTGTCAATCTCTGCTTTTTGCCATCTTGTGCTCAAGCTTTGTAAAGGTAATGCAATAAAGTAATGCTGTTCATCAAAGTTCTTTCAACAGATAGAGAGAGAGAGCTTGCACATTGCCGTACCTCAAGGCTCGGACCAGTGTTTGGGGACTGCACATTGCCATAAACAGAGATATCAGTTGGACTCTGTTGGAAGTGATATCCATGCAGAGCCAAGATCAAACCTAGACTTGGCCATTTACTTGCCATGTCTACACCAAAAGCAACATCTCTTTTGTCACGAGTTACAAGGATCAAGATAATGCCTGGATTAATGGAAATTTGCAACAAGCACCTTTCTTTAGCAAGTTGGAAGAAGTTGCGGATATGCCCCCAAAGAGTCTGCTCAAATTTGACCCTCGTATTATTTACATCTTCAAAATATTCCCTGCAACCATGGCCACCCATCAGTGTAACATACAGAAACAAGCAGATTTCATGCTTTAGGCAACCATTACTTGAGAAGATACTGTCCTCACCAGTGTGGACTTAAGAGGTTCTTATAATTGGTGAAGCATAAAGAACCAAGTAACATCTACCAATTTTCTGACTGCCACAAAGCAAAACAGATGTATTGATCACTCACTCCAATTTGCCAGCTTCTTCCCTCCTTGTCGAGACAGTAGCTAGAGCAAACCGCCTCTTCTGCTCAAGGGCTGTCAGTGCCTGTCATACAAAAGTAATCAAATTTCTAAGCTGTGGCCAAAGTGAGCTACCTTTCTTCACAAAATCACAAAACTAACTAAGGACAAACAACTTACAAGAAGTGCAAAGGCTTGGAAAAGAGTAAGAGGAGGACCAAACCAGAAACTCGACCAAGTGAACCTTACACCTTATCTGTCAGCTTAAAGTGTTACTTTGACCATTTCCTCCTGAAACTAGCAATACACTTGCAAATTTCTCTATGAGGAATGTTGGAGATCCAATCAATAACTGACCTCAAAGGTGTGTAACAGCTCCTTTTCATCTTCTAGAGAGGCCCTTGCTTCTGCAGCCTCTGTAGATATGGACATCATACCTTCCACATCCTGCAAATGAAAGAAGAGGGCAAGCAATGTATGTGAACATGGTTCCAAAAACTTAAGATCCACCATCATTCAAAACGAGCATTGCTAAAGATTTACCTTTAAAGTCATATTCAAGTTGTTACGTGCATTGCTAAGCAGTTTGATTTGATCATGGTGCTCAATCAGCGTCTGGCATTCACGACACAACCTGTCTCAGTGACACCATCCCAGAGTTATGCACTCAAGGTCATTTCACAATGCTTCAAAAGTGAAGGGGGTCACAAAATCCATGGTCATGGGATTGTAGAGAAACGGCAGCCCTGTACCTGTCAATCAGTTCAAAATTTTCACGTAGATCATTTATCCTCATTTGGGAATCTTGAAGTGCATCAATGCCAGTCCTTGCCTGCTCCACCTGTTGAAATTCCACAATGGCCTTTGATTACCAAAGACAGAATGGGCACAGACTGCATGAGCACAGCTAATTCAAAATGCTCACCAGCACAACTGGCTCTTTGCACAACCCTGGCTATCTAATATAGAGGCAGATGAATGGATAGGGCAAAGGAGAGAAGTTGATCAAGCAATAGTATATGAACAGGGAAAAACCTGTGTCATTACACTGGTGCTGAGTTGTGCATCATTGTGCTGCCAAGCATGAACACAACAAATTCCCTCAGTACTTGCAGACACTTTACATGCACTTCCATATTTCCAGGTTACATGAGTAGAGATCAGAAACAAGCATAGAGTGAGGAGACAACATTCTACATTGCCCAGAATTATGAAGAATTTACTCCCTTCAACTACAACTGCTTTTTGTTAGGTTATCCCTCTAGGATATTATCTGGTATACAACAGCCATTCTACTGTGGAACTCTCAATGCTGTGCTTTCTTGTGAAGCCCTAAGCATCCATCTGATTGCCAAGCTAGGTAAGCTAATCATGTCCTTCAAGATGAATACCACTTCAGCCAAGAAAATAAGATGAAAGAAATGGAAACCTGCTGCCGTAAGGCATAGTCAGCTCTGATGGTTGTGATAGAGGCAAGTGACTCCGGTAGTGGCAACAGCTTTGCTACTTCCCGCACTGCTGCCTCCTTGGCTTCAATGTCACCATCTCGTATCATCATTGTGCCTCGCCTTCCTCCTCCTTTTCTACACCTTCTGCTCCTCAATCTTTGCAACAATAGAAGACCTTGTTATCGCACACATCTATATCCTAATTTGTGATTGTTTAAACAACAGCAATGTGCCCGATTCTGCAATTAATATCAAATAGATATAAGAAGAGAACTATGTTGAAACTTGACAAACATTGGTATTCAATCACTGAAACATAGTAAAAACGCACATCTCTGATTGCTGAACCAGAACCTTTTGCCAGCTTCCCTGGCTAGGGTTTCTTTAAAAAACCCGCAGCAAGAGCTCCTAGGTCTAAGATGCCCACACGTCAAGGAAGAGCGGAGGACAGCATTTCTGAGCACAGACAAGGATGACACAAAGACAGCCGGAGCTTACGTATAGCAAGCGGCAAAGAACTTGCAGACTATTGCATTAGCACTAACCGGGCAAAACCAAAAAACTTAGGGTTTCGCTGAACAAGAGAGACAAACCTACCTCCCAACAGCAGCGTCTTCAACTGGCGATGACCTCAAACCTCGAAAGCCACAACTTCTGGAAGCATCAAACTGATGTCAAAAACGTCAATTTACACCAAAAATTCCAAGCTTGCTGAGCTGCTACAGCGAGAGGAAAGCAAACACAAGACAGGGGAAAATGGTAGGGATATAACATGAAGGGAATTTTTTTAATAGGTTAAGCTGAGCACCCACATCCAACACTTCAAAAAACAGATGATCTTGCTGGTAATTTGATTTTTGTCTGCACAATCTTGTCCTCCATTGAATGCGAATTGCTGCCAGTCTTCAATCCAATTTCCAATGTTGAAAAACAGCGCGATTCTCTCTACAATCTGATGCGCCAGATAGGGTTGCGAGTCACGGCGACTCTCTCCGACGAGCGTTCTCCGTTTACATTGAGCCTTGGGGGTTCAGATTCTTTGAGGGTTAGCGTGATCATATAACCGGAGGTTACGAGTGCTTCAGAACTCATCTGAAGGATAATATGCCCTGCAGTCGTAATTATAATTCATAATTATTTTTTCCCCAGAGCTGCAGAAATCACTTTAAAATCAATATCTCCCACATTCCGAATCCAAATCTTACCAAATAAATTCCATTAAACCCTGCTCATCAAGAACTTTCCAACAGCACCAAAGGCACATTCCAATTCCTCTGAAATTTTCAGCTACAATTTAATTTACTTTTCATTGAAGAATCATTCAATATTCAAAAACGTTTGCACCGTAAGGTCAAATCTCATGGAACCAAGCTCATCCACCCCTCGCCCCTCCTGGAAGCATCCCCCTTCGGTGGATTTCATAACTAGAAAACAAACCAAGTGGCTCTAGAGCCACGAGATGCTCTATCTTGAAAATAAGGTATTACATTTAATGTTCTATTATGAACTCACTCACGTTATATTGGATCAAAGTTTGTTGGTTTTATCAAAGACCATGAATTTATTTTTTTCACATTTGTATTATAAATAAATAAATTCTAACTCTCTTAAAATTCATTGCGGATACGTAGAAATTATAACCATCGTTCGTTCCATTGTTTTTCCTTTAACCATGCAAATGAATGTAAAATTGTAAATAACCATATTGTTTTTAAAAAATCCAAGTTTTCCAACTTTGATAATGTAGACAATTTTAGCAATGTGCATTAAGTATTTTTGATCTTTGAAACAAAAAATATATTGAATGGATATAATTGATATTGGTAGTGATACATCACAAAAAATATACATGTCTACAAACTGTTCAATTTTTTCATTTGTGTGCATTCCATACATAGGCACATTTTTAATCCATAAATGTCCATGGTCATGTTCATTCTCACAATTTTGGAATTCCATGACAATTTTTTTTTAAATATATGTTTTAAAAAATGGCCTTTCGTCATAAATTTTTGGAAAGAAAATGTTTTATGATCATAATATCTTGCACATGTGACAAGGTCATTTTGTGTCAATTTTGTTATATGAAAAGATTATAAATCTTCTATTTTATTTGGAAAATTTAATTTCAAACCATGTATTGTGTGCAAAGTTTTAATGAAAGGATCTCATAATCTTTCAGCATATGTAAAAATGACAAAGAATGTTGGAGGACCAAGTTGCTTAATCATTATAAATAAATTCTTTTGTAACTTTTCAAAATAATTAGGTGAATTACATAAGCCTTATAAATCATAATAACCTAAATATGATTTGAAAATATTATCTAAGCTTGGTTTATTTTGTACTTGAAAAACTTTTAACATTCTTCCACATATTTTTCTTTTTTGTATTTGCACCCAACTTGAACCTATGACTTTTTGTATGGAAACTTTAACAACTTTCAAAAAAAGTTTATAAATATTGGTTGAAAATCTTCGAATTTATGAAGTAACTCCTATTGAACTATTTATTCATATGAAAAACCTTCAAAATTTATTAAGGTTAACCATAAAACAATATTAGAAAAATTTAATTCCTTTGAATGTTTTTCTTTAAATATGCCAAAAGGGTGAAAATGTTGACTTAGGGCAATAAAATATATAGAATTTGGGATTTTTAATCCATATGCAAAGTAAACAAACTTGCCCATTGATGATGAATGGTAGCATTCAAATATTAATATAATGGTGTTTCAATTAATCTCATAAAATAATCATCACCATATTTGGATGAACATTTTCTAATGTATAAGGTGATTTGTATTCAAGACATCACTTTAAAAATAAACCTATTGTTGACATGGGAGTATTAATTGAGTTTCATTCACATTTGTAGGGACATTAATAACATTAGACCATGTATGCTATATTGTCCATACCCATATACTTCATAAATTTGAGCAAAAGTAAGATACCTAATGATTATATTCAAGGGTTAAATTTAAGCTAAAATTAGTGATTAAATATAGTGATTAAACTTAAGCTATACATAATGATTATACTTAGTGACTAAATTTAAGCTAAATTTGGGTTAAAATTGATGGCCAAATTTAGTGGTTAAACATAGTGGTTAAACTTAATAGGTGAGTGAATAAGTAGGTAGATAGGTTGAAGGTAATTAAATAGTTAGGTAGGTAAATAAATATTTTAAATAAGTGGGTGAATAGGTAAGAGGTAGAAACATAAGGTAGCAAATTGTGTTGTTTTTTACTAAATAACATTAATCATCTTGATTAAATGTTTCATTGATTAAAAACCATTGGCCATTTTGACTAAGGTTGTACAACTTGACTAAATATATTTAGTCAAATGAATCATTATGGCCAAATTCATCAGTAAAAAAATACATGTGTCATTCAAACCCCTAGCCTTTAATCAAGATGTACTTGTCGATTAATCAAAATTGATAAATTAATCAACTTTAAAACCATGTGTACATTGGCTTTTGATTGTTGTTCAAAGATGGATCAATTTTTTCATTCATGGGGGATACATCTTTGGCCATTTACTACAACTTTTGATTTTTGAGGAGTGGGGATGTACACTTTATCATTAATTTGGATCCATGAAATATTTGAAGTTTGGTGGTTGGAATATCAACTCGGTGTTCATGAATGCATCAATCGTCTTGTAAATGCTTTTGTTGAAGAGTTTAAACAAACATAATTTTGTTTGTAAAAAACATGTTCCAAAACCTTTCATCATGATTTGTTCCAACCATACAATTTTGAATTTGCTTGTAATCACCATAAAATGTGGCCCATTTTTTCTTGTAAATAGGTTCATTTAGTATGTGAATGTTGCAGTTAAATCACTTCATGATTATGATTATTTTTTCCATTTGATGATTGCATTTTTGCAATAGTCTTTGGAATCAACCACATCTAATGACACAATGTGTTCATCTTTTCTCACTTGGACCAAGGTTACAATCTCTTCGTGTTCTTAGTTTGGTTGTTTAACTTTCTTAATGGGTTTCACTTTAAGGACAAAATCGTCAGATTTTTGAGATTTTATTTTCCATTTGATTTATTTTTGCATCTTAATGTTGCACCAAATTGGACAAAATTGTCACAACTAATTTCAATGAAACTTGTGCAAATGAATTAAAATTCTATCAATGCTTTTGATACTATTTAAATTTTGTTGTTTTCATGAACGAGTTTATTAAATCATGGAAGAATTCAACCTGCTTAGCTTTTCAAAAAGTTGATCATCTTTACCATAGGTATCTTCATTGTTGTATGCTTCCATGTTGAACATTGTTGTCATTGACATATATGCTTGTTGATGTTTGGTGTTGTTGTTTCGATGATTGTGGCTAGAGACAAATGATGATCATCAATTTTGATAATGCTATGTTGTTGTAGACCATTCTACACCAATTTGGAGGAATGTGATGTGGAAGAAAGTTTTGGAGGAATCAAAGATGTAGTTAGAAGGCTTGCAACTTAAAAGAATGAATTGTTCAAGAAGTTTTCAAAATTACATGCATGTTGTGCTTGTGTTATGTGTTTGTGAATGTTTCCATGAAACTTGTGCATGTCTATTGTTGCAATTATTACAAGATCGTGGACTCTTCCATCAATCTTAGATGTGCATGTTGTGATGATTATTGCAAGATAATTAACTCTTCCAATTTAGATGAGTGGATTATTGCAAAAAAAAAGTGGTAAGTTGGAATTATAAGTTAGCATCAAATTAGCAAGAGGATTTTTCACAATGGTAACTAACATTGAACTTTTGCTAAAAATTCTATGGATTTGCTAGATTCAATGGTAGCTACATTAAACACTATCCCTAACTTATTTTCTCATGCCATGTAGACATTTCATGTAGGACTTGATATTACCTAACGTTGTATGTGTGAACACAAGGTTAAATTTGTTGGTTATGGCATTGATTTAATTTTCTTTTACTTGTAAGTATGGCCATGCCTTTAGTAGTTTCATATTTTCATGAAGATTTGTTTCACTATTTGAAAGATTATTTAATGAAAAAATTGACTCTAGAATAAAGTACCTTTCACACCTTCCTTTTTATTCAAATGCACCAAATAATAAAAAATAATAATGATAATAATAAAATCTGGTTGTAAGTAGGCAAAAATGAAAAACATTAAAAAAAAGAGGAGTGAAAACGAAATTGGAATTAGAGAATGAAATAAAGAAAGAAAAACTAGGGTCTGAAGAAGAAGACGACGAATCTTCTGCTGTTGCTGCACTACTCTTCGTTCCATCTTCGTCCATGTCCGTCAACGAGAGGGAGGAGGGGACTCTCTTCGACACTCGGGGGACGAGACGCACGAGACGTGACGGAACGCGAACGTGGAGCACAAGGGCTTCTCTGATTTTCTGTCTCTGGGTTGTTGTTGTTGTTGTTGTTGTGATTGCTTGCTTGCTTCCGGGATCCCAAAGATTGATTTCGGGGAGAAGATCAAGACAAGAAGGGACGAAGAAGAAGAAGAAGAAGAAGAAGAAGATCATCATCATCAGGCGAGAAGGAGGAGGGAAGGGAGGGAGAAGCGCCCAAGGAAGGAAGGAAGCAGCGATGGGTTTCTTGGTCATTTCTCTCTACTACTTTCTCACTGCTCTTGTGGGATCCTTGCTCGTCAGAGTCTGCTACAACAAAGGCAAATCCACTAACATGTAAGAAGATGATCTTTAGGGTTTCAATTCTTCTTCTTTTTCTTCTTCAGCTGCTCTTCTGCGATTCCGTCTTCTTTTTTCTCTATTGCTCCTATTCTCAAAATTTTGTCAATTTCTCTATATATATTTTCTAGTGTTTGTTTCTATTGATCTAGTTCTCTCTTGCTTCTTCTTGCTTCAGATTTCTCCATGGTGTATTCACTTCAGATTTTAGGGTTTTTTTTTCGATCTCCTCCTCCTCCTCATCTTTTCTCCAGTCTGGAAATTTCATACTTGATGGTGGATCTGGTTCTCTCTTGCTTCTTCTTACTTCAGATTTTTCCATGTGCATTCTCTTCACATTTAGGCTCAGTTTTCCAATCTCCTCCTCTTTTTCTCCAGTCTGGAATTTTCACTCTTGATGGTGTCTGTGAAGAAGAAGGTTGATTGTGCTGTCAGTATGCTGCCAGTCTTGATCATGCTCATCTTAATCCTGCTAATTATTGCTTGTGCTTTCATACAGGCTGCTTTATGTTGTTTGTTTGTTTGTGTGGTATGTCTGAATCGAAAGCAGCTTACATTTTAGAGTTTGTGCCCATTTTGAAACTTTCTTCAGAGCTCTCATGTTAAGCAGCCTACATTCTAGGGTTTGTGCCCATTTTGGAACTGTCTTCAGAGCAATTGCAAAGCTAACGTTATGTGAACTACATTTTAGGGTTTGTGCCAATTTTGAAACTTTCTTCAGAGCAATTGCAGAGCTGGTGTTTGTCTTTTGCAACAATACAAAGTTGTTGCAGAAATTTTGATTTCCATGTCTGATTTGTTTTGGGAATGGTCTGTGGAATGAATGTGTGTGACAGGCTCCACATTACGCTGGTGATTACTGCTGTCACCTCTTGCTGGCTCATGTACGTAAAAGACAATACCCCTTCACAGTCCTCATGATATATCAGCAGATTTCATCAGAATAGTTGCTTGTTTTCTTCCTTGCTTTTACAGGGAGCAAGCTAAAACTGAAATGAAGGGCTTACCTTCACAAGCTTGCTTGTTGCAGCATGAATGGGGATATACAATTGACTGTTTCTTTTTTCTTCATTAGCTTATAACTCTTAGTGCTAGCTAACAAACATCATATTCAAGTCTTCCTGTTTGCTTCTTGAAATTTGTGACCAAAAACTCAGGACAGAGATTTTGTATAATACTTTTTGCCTCTCAGCAATTTTTCTGTTTTTGGTGAAATTTTGCATCCTGGCAACAAAAAAAAAAATGCCCTTGTGACATGTACAAAGGCTCTTTCGGGAAAAAAATGGCACATTTTGTTGCCACATTCTGAGGAATTTTTCTTTGAAATCATCATCATTAGACAGTAGGTTCTAGCATGTCACCAACATATAGCACAATTCCTAAACTTTTCTACTCAGACTGATTATTGTATACATATCTACACCCCACCATTGGTTGGGAGCTGATGAATTCAGTGGGTAGTAGTCATGGCATATTGTCGCTGCTATTCATGATGAAGGTGGCAATGGTCTGGCACTTTGTGAGTGACTCTCATAAGGTTATGACTGAACTTGTTGTCATGTTAGCCTTCAAATGTTCATTGCAGAAATTAGTCTACAATAACATAGATCAATTATTATGTACGCATCTACACCCACCCACTGTTGGGAGCTGATGAAAGTCAGTGGGTAGTCATTGTGGTGGCTCAGTGCTGCTACTCCTCATGAAGAAAGATTTGTCTGCTGCAATTTCATGGATATGGTTATTATAACATATGAAGGTGTTAACTCATAGCTATGGAAACAAAAATGCAGGTGGGCGATAGTATGGCTATCCCAATGGAAGCCCCTGATCAATCCTATACTGAAAGCTGAAGGTGAATAGGGAGATGACAAGGAAAGAAAGAAAGAAAATCTTTTGCTGGTGTGTATCTGACAAATTACAAGTATGACATTTTGCATATTGCAATTGTTTGACTTTAGAACAGGAGAAGTGTTGTTTTGCAATACTAGAATGTTGAGACTTCTTCATGCTGGCAATCATGTTTATGTTGTGCTAAATCTTGTTCTCTTCAACATTGTCAAAAGTCCCATATATTCAAAATTCATTTCCCAATCTCATCATAGGCAAACCCAAAAAAAAGGTGATATCTAATGAGAATGTCTTTTAAGTATTTCACACATTTGTCCTTGGAGATTGTCCATGACACTGTCCATCATCACTCTAAGCTTGATTGATGATCAAAAGTCTCAACTCCAAGGTTTGAAATGGTGTTGGCTAAACCTGCTTTCCAATGAGATCCAAGATCAGCCAGAAGGGTGCAGTTTATGCCGCCTCATCCTCGCAGAGGCTGCTGAAACACTGTAAGTAGTGATTGATGTACTTCTGATTCTAACGCTGATGATTGCATTGGTGTGTCCCAGTTGTCTTTGTAGCCTCTGAATTGAGATTAGTAGACCATGGGCTATTGAATGACCTGGGAACATCACAAGCAAGGGAAGAAAACCTTTAGTAGCATCCTATTGGCTCAATTGACCCCTGCCTGTTCTACATCCATGATCTTGGAATGTCCCACCTGTGTGACCCATTTGAGCAAAGAAAAAATCACAAACTGGGTGTGAAGGATAGAAAAGAAAAGGGTGGCTACTTTCTTACCAGTGCCAAAATGAATTGGTTTCCTGAGGACAGGAAGTTTCAAGAGAAGAAATTGCAATAGATCTACAACAAGGTGCCAATTCTCTTCCCCTGCCAAAGGAAGTACACACACAAAAGTGTTCAGCATGCTGACAATCAAGGTAGAGCTGAATCTAAAGCAATGGGTGCCATCATAGTTCAAAAGCATGTAGCAATGGCAGAATTTCATCAATCTAAGAAGCCATACCAGAAATGAGATATCCTTATTTGTGAACCAAAAATCATCTCTTGAATACATGCTGTTTAGTTAGTCAATAGTTATGAATGAGGGTCTTTTTTCTTATTGTCATCACAATTTCTTGTGAGAAATTGTGATGATAGTCAGGAAATGGAAAGTGATTGAAATCTATGTCATAGGAACATTCACTTTCCATTGAAAAGGGAAACTGTTTTGGAAATGTGTATGTTATAAATGTTGGGAAACAATATTTGGGGGTTGTTGCTAGGGAACTTTTTAAAGAATTTTCTAAATTCATATGTTCCCATTAAAAACATGGTAGATGTCAATGTCTAATCAATCGTGCAATTTGACTCACAACTCTATATTTTGGGCAACACTTGACATACAAAATGTGTAGTGATTGGGGCCACAACTAGAGGGCAAATTATAATGGCAAGTTGTATAGTATGGCAAATAATTATGTCATCACAAATGCCTAATGGAAATATATCCTTAGTGTATCACAAGATAAATTTATTTTTTGCTTCAATGAATTGATTTTTAGTGCATATTGATTAAAGACTCCGATTTCTAGATTAAGTAGATTACTTTCTTTTGTATACTTTAATATCATGTGTGCATCCATAGAAAATAATATTTCAATTTTTTATCATGAATTTTGTTACCTATCGAATGTAAACCAATTTGTATAATTAAAATAATGATGTTTATATGTTTGAAATGTTCCTACTGATTCTTCAATTCTACCTATAAAATTGCATGTACTTCCATCCTATACACATAATAAGGTCAATGTTTTTGATGTCCAAGGAACTCAATGAATTCCAATTGAAAAGGTTTCAGTTGCTTTGAATCTAAGAACCAAAATCCTTTATTCATGATTTTCACAAAGGAAGAAAAACTCAATGCTACATTGTTTTATGGGAATAAATAACATCCTCTTTACAAATTTAGTTTCAAAATGGTCTATTAGGCCAAAATTTATTCAATTGTGAAACAACAACGAAGAGGAAAAACTAGATGTTGTTTTGTGGTTTCAAAATAATATATTAAGTTATAAATAACTTATTACAAAAATTCATGTTAAATTTTGCACTTTGAACATATTTTTTGCCTTGTAATGTTGGATGTGAATTTGAATTGGATGACCATATAATATTTCAAAGAGTTGTTCAAGTTGCCATGCCATGGTGAAGAATAGTGTATTCCATTTATTTGGTGATTAATTAATTATATAAAATATTACTTATCAATTATTAAATATCAACTAATTAATGTATTAAGTTTAAGTACCTACATGAGTTTAAAGGTAGCATGTAGGTAGTTTATTAAATTTTATAAGTACCTATTAAGTGTAATATGTTTAACCTAAGGCCTACTAGCTATGAATTTAAGTTTGATATGTACCTTAAGTAAAATAAACTTGTAGGTTAAATATTCAAATTAATATTGTTGATTTGATTAAGTGTTAAATTAGAATGACCAATTTGACTAATTATGAATCGTAATGGTCATTCAATATGGTCAATTTGATTAAACCTTGATCATTTTGATGGACCTTTGGCCTTTTTGACTAGATGTTTGATTTGTAGCATGGTTAAAAAAGTCATTTCAGTTTTTTTTTTTAGTCAAAAGTTATTCATATTTTTCATGTAATAGGCCTTTAGTCAAAACAACCATCCCCCTTGGTCAATGTGGACATTTTAGTTAAGTTAAACTTTTAAAAAGTCACGTTTTCTTATAATGAATGCAAATTAAATTTAAAGGTTAAAATTTATCTAAACCCAAAAATTAAACCTAGGATAAATTTAATTAAACATGGTTAAAATTAATTAAGCTAGGTTGAACCTATGGGCTAAACCTAAGGTAAACTTACTTAAACACAATTAAATGTAAGTAATCTTAGTTTAATTTAAAGTTAAACCTAAAGGTTAAACATAAATTAAACATAAGTTAATTTTAACTTCAACCTAAAAATTAACCATAAGTTAAATCTAATTTGTTTAAAATTAAAAGATAAAATTATATTAAAATTAAGTTAATCTTAGAGGTTAAACATAGACCAAATTTAAAGGCTAAACTTATAAATTAATTTGAAAGGCTAAACCTAATGTGAATGTATTTAAATATTGATTCTAAATTTTTTTAATTCAATGGCATGATACTAGATTAAATTTATTTTTGTGGTTCACCTTTAAAATCATAATATTTAAAATCATTCACAATTGGTCATTGTAAGTTATTTTAAATAACTAATTTCAATTTTTTTGGGCTACCTTTCAAAAAAAATTATATATAAAATAATCTTGTTGTTAATTATAATTATGAACATATTGATTTTAATTTCATGCATTTAACCAACAAATTCTTTTCATATAAAAATTTCCCAGGTTATTGATGTGTTTAATTCATTTTATTATTTGGTTAAAGATGGTTTTGAAATCAAACCACATCCCATAGTCATATCATCATATATATTAATTCAATATGTCTATCTGTCTGTGACGGGGGTTTTGTGGGGTGGGGGAGGGAGAGGTCTGTTACAACTAGACCCAGCCCGACACTCCCGGATTTCGACTTGACATAAATTAATTCACTACCCGGTGTTTAGGTTGACCGGGCCCCGCGTGGGGGGTGGGGGAGGGAGAGGTATGTTACAGCTGGACCCGGCCCGACACTCCCGGATTTTGACCTGACAGAAACGAGGTCCCGTCTCCCCGCACAGACATTGATCGCGTCGTCACTAACACAAAGGTAAGAAAGGGGTACTTCACTGGCACTCCTGGATTTCGACCTGACAGAAACGAGGTCACGTCTCCCCGTAGATCGAGTTCGGTGTGGGGGGTGGGGGAGGGAGAGGTCTGTTACAGCTGGACCTGGCGCGGCATTCCCGGATTCTGACCTAACAGAAACGAGGTCTCGTCTCCCCGCATAGACATCGATCGCGTTGTCACTAACACAGAGGTAAGAAAGGGGCACTTCACCAGCACTTTCGAATTTCGACCTGACAGAAACAAGATCCCATCTCCCCGCAAACCAAGCCCGACGTGGGGGGTGGGGGGGAGAGGTCTATTACAGCTGGATGTTCATTCATTGGATGGCCTCAAAAATGGGAAAACCAGGTTGGTGTGTGTTCATGGGTGGCAATGCACCCGGGTCACACTAGTAATTGTGAGTTGCATGACATGACCTAGTCATGTAATCATGTAGTTGTAAACATGATTAAGTCGTGTTACATGATTAAACACATGACTACATGATTAAAACCTAATCATAGTTGCAAAAACTTCCAAGTCATGGATGTCCATATTGATTAGTGACTTTTTGATTGGCCATAAGATGGTTTTTTTGACTAATCAAATCAAACAAAAAATTGGGTAACCAAAAAAATATAATTTAAAAAAAAATTCAAAATTTAAATATAAAAATGTAATAAATAAATAATAAATACCTACCTACCCACCATTGCTTCCTACCTACCTATCAACAACCCATTTAAGTACTATACATTTACACACATGTACAAAAAAATATACGAATATACATATTCCACATATGTTGAAATGGGGGATTAAACCTTGGTCTCCTTGGATTCACACCAATATTTTTGCCATTAAACCATCACACCATTTTGTAGAACAATATGATATCAAATGCATTTAACATGTTTCCTTGAACTTTAATGAATTTTTTTGTGAATGTGTATAACAACATTTGAACTTCATTTTTTTTTCATAAGTAGACAAGTAGGTACCCAACTAGGTAAATAGGTAGGTACACATGCATAACTACCTATGTTTTTAGATGTACATATTTACTTATGTAAAATATAGGTAGGTATGTAGTTGATAGCTTGATCAACATGTAGATAAATAAATAGATTGGTAGATAGTAGGTAGGTAGCCAGAACATATTTAGATAAGTAGGACATAGGTAGGTATTTGTTAGGTAAATAGGTAGGTAGTTTAATAGGCATATTAAGTAAATTAATTAACCAAATTAATATGGTCAATTTAACTAAACATGACCATTTAGTATGGTTGATTTGACTAGGCCATGGGCATTGTCATGGACCATTTAAAAAAATTGTCTTTCTTGATTACATATATGATCTAACATTTGTTCAAAATAATCATTTTGGTCAAAAAACCCAACCAAAAAAACCATGTGCATTTCATGGCCCATGCCTTTAATCAAAACATACATATTTTTGGTCAATGTGAACACTTTAGTCAAGTTGAACCTTTTGAAAAGCCATGATTTTGTATAGTGATTTCATTGTAATTTAAATAGTGGACTTACTAATTTTGTGTTTTTGTTTGTTGCATTGTAAAAAGTGGTGAAATTGTTAGTGTGTTTTTTATTTTATTTTACTTTTGTCCATAATAAAGGTTTTTTTTCCATAAAAGACATGGTAAGTTAGCACATTTGTGCTTTCAATCAAGATGGTGAAATGTTTTTAAGGTTAAGGCTTTTGTTTGTTTTGTTGTTTCATTCAAGAATGGTAGATAATAACTTGAGAATTTATTGCCTTTGATTACTTGTAAGAAAATTTTCAATCATCAACTACTCAAATAGAAAGTGGGTGCAAGAATGAGTGGACCAATGGGATATAAGAAATCACCACTTTTTAGGTCCAAAACAAGGATATTTTTTGTGGGTTAAAGTGAATTACAAAGATTTTCCATTGGTTCTTTAGCCATGTTTTCCATTTAATTTAATTAAGGCCGATTTAGAGGTCCCTTTTCTTAATACATGTGCACAAGAATAATCCAAAAAAAAAAAAATTAATTTTTTTTATGAACTTTTGAAAAAACCTTTTGTGTTAGTTTGTTTAAAAGTCCATAGGTAAAATCTTACTAATGACATCATGCAAAGCTTTTCAAACTTAGTTTTTTAAATGTGTTATTTAACCAAAATCAAGACCCTAACCAACACATCATAAATGATTGAACCATTTGAAAGTCCATATGAAAAATTATTGTCAAGATTACAATTCATAATGTTTGATTTTGAAAGTCTATATCTCTTGTGTTTTTTTGAATATGGAAATTTACTAAATGGAATAAACAAATATTCAAAATGGTATTCTTAAACTAAGTCCTTATAAAAATAAAATAAAATATACTTATCAAATATGGTCAATAGAATGACAAGCATTTTGCAAAATTTTCCAAAACATAAAAAATTGGTCCACTCATTCTTACACCCACCTTAAAGTAAACAAATATTTTTCATGTGTCCTTTGTTATTTATTTAAGAGGTCATCATTTGTTCAATCCTTCTCCTTGTTATGTAACATTCTGTGCTACCTTTTACCCACACATCCATATCCCCAAAATGATAGTGATGAATTTTACAAGTCCTTCCAACAATATGCATGTTGCATTTAATGTTACTAAACCTAGTCCTTTCATATCGTTTGCAAGATGTGCAAATAATGATATTGTTGAGATCTTGTAACAAGTTCCTAATGAATGTGGAGAATAAATGTCAATTGATGTTGGTGGGGATGATGATTACATTTTAGAGTTGTTCATGGCTTGAAAAAACAAGTTGTTACTTGGAAACCTCATTCTTAAAACTCCCCCACATGGGCATTCTTTCAAGTGAACAATAACCAACATGTTGATCTTGATCAAAATCATACTATCAGATGCATAGTTTGCCATAATGAGGTGGTTGGCCCATAAATTTTAACCTTGCACATTAAGTATTGCAAAGGGTTAATTTCATACCACAAATATAATGGCATAGCAACCGTGAAAAAATATTTTGATGTTGATCACCAAGTCTTGCATGTAAGTTATGTGAAAGATGTGGTTGATGCCAACCCTCCTAGAGTTTAAAAACTCACCACAATCAAAAGGCCCCATGGATCATGACTTGTGATATTATTTGTCATTAAAGGGTTTTGGCCATTGATGATTGTTGAATTGATTTGGTTACATAGGTTGGCATACAAGTTGTGCCCATGAGTGGCATGTTTCCATTTAGGAAAATATTTGTGGAAGAAATGTTTTAAAACTTGGTTCAAATTGTTTTGGTCAAACATGTTTAGCCTACATTTACTTTATGTTTGTTTGCAACTTGCACCTTTAACCTCTAGATGTCAATAGGGGTACATAACATATTCATTATGAGAAAAAGGGGTGTTTTGCAACTAGCCTTGCAACTCAATTTTTGAGTTGAATTGAACATTTGCAACTCATCGTATTTATATGCTATGAGTGTTATTGGACAAGTTGCAAGAGTTGCAACTCACTGTATATATGATGCAACTCATTACAACTCAATTACAACTTTGTTGCAACAACTCATTTTCAACTATTATGCAACTCTTCTATGATAATAATCATAATGTCATGTTGACATCATTTTTCATCCTTCCATCAAAATTTAACACGTGGCACTATGAGGATTTTTCATGATTTTTTTGAAATATTGATATCCATCGTCCATTATGATTATTTATTTAAGATGGTTTTGGATTATGACACGTGGCATAATCAAAAGTTGCCATGTGGCATATTAATTAAATTTTGGAAACAAGTGTATATGTACCTAGGTAGGTCGGTACATAACCATAGGTAGGTTAATTGATATAGCTCCAACCTACCTATTTACCTAACTATTTACTTTCTATTTAGATAGGTAGAAAAGTAGGACTTACTTATTTAGGTAGGCAAGTAGGTAGGTAGGAAGGTAGAACACTAAAAGAGTAGGTGAACTAAAGAGTAGCCACATAAGTTTTTAAATTTGTTATGTGTTTTACCTTTAGGGCTAAGCTTTTATGAGCTCATCCTAACATTGCACATGTATTTTAATGTAAATGCACGAGGAGACACCTCCTTATATAATTTGTGAAATGAAATATTGAAGACAAAACATATGGGTTAAGTTTTTTAGGGGCACCCTAGTTGTAATTGAGTTTTAACTACAAAAAAAAACATTTCCACATGCTTTTTGTTTGATTTTAATTTTGTAAATAATTTGAAATCCATAATTAATCATCTAACATAAATATGTGGAATTTAATTATTTTAATTAAATATATGATAATTAATTATCTAAATTGATTATATGAATCAATTAAATATAATTCAAATACTTAGTTAGTTGATTGATTCAAATATTTAATTATCAAAATAAGTATCAGATAATTAATTATCAGAATAAATATTAGATGACTAATTATTTTAATAACTATTAGATAATTAATATGTTGATAATTGATGGTCTGAATTCAAATAAAATTCAATAATTATTCACCTACATTAACAAAATTTGTTATTTGAAATTGTTTGAATTAATTAACTAAATTTATATAATTAATTATTGGGTTTAAGTAATTATCTATTAAATTAAAAAATATTAATTAATTAAATATTAATTAAATTCGATTAATGAATTCATATGAATAGTTTATTATTTAGTTTACTTAATTAGTTCATGGTAATTAAGTATATTAATTATTAATTATTAATTTAAAAATTAGTAACAAATAATTCATTTTGAAATACTAAATAATAAAATGAATTTGAGTAAAAGACATTGAGGTATATAAAGACATATTCATATGTACACCCTTATTGAATGTTTAATAAAATATACACATTGCTTTGAATTTCAATTCAAAAATAGATTTTCACCTTTCATGAAATTCTATGGTTTGATACGTATGTATGTATACCAATATAATATGTGAATTCCAATGTAGTGAAATATTATTAACACAACAATTGAACATCAATCACAAAAAATAGGACTATAATATTGACTAAATTATTTAAAATGTATTTATTTACATAATTATGAAAATGAATTATTTTAATTAATTAATTCAATAAAGGAATTAGCTTGTATCATTGAAGCATTTAATAATCTGGCCTAGAAAAAGTTGAAGTGTATAAGCAATGATATCTATATGTACATACTCATAAACATTTTAATACACCGTTCTAATCCAACTGAAAACATGTATTTACACTTTCAATGAATTGCACAATTTGTAAATTTTTTAATAATATGAGTTGCCACATAGTTGACAACTAATTCTAGATGAGTTGAACACTTTAGTTCCAAAATAGTGGACAAGTAATAGTTATGTAGTGAAACCATAGTGGCACATTTAGTTGATTATTAGTTGTAAACAAGTTAGAAGTTCCAATGTTATGGACCTTTACCTAACTGTACATGTGGCATGATTGTACACATCAACACCATATGCCAATTGCAAAATAGTTGTTCATTCAATGCTAAAGTTACACCAATTGCAACATAGTTGAGATTAACCACTTTGTTGCAACTTGTGATCATGTTCAAACTATGGTTGATTATCACCATATATACTTTGTGTACATATGCCCATATAGAGTCCAAGTTGCAACTAATGTGCAACTAAATTACAACTATGAAATATTCTAACGTGGCATTTTAATTATTAATTCATCGTATTTCCATATTATAGTTGTACTTTAGTTACACAGTAGTTTCTGTGACGATCTAGTTGCATGCTAGTCTAGTTTCTACGGACATGATTTTTCATAGTGACTTGTGGTTGTTGTGAATTTTCTTTCGATTAAATGAGAACCAAAACGTGTGATCATTGGGTTGTTTGATACAAGTGGTGTAGCCATGGCACCAAAATTATGCCAACTCCTAATAGGTTTTCCTTCATTCAAAAGATTATTGCTTATGATAAGGATGAAAATCTATCAACTTTTGTGGTTGTTTCAAATTTAATTTTCCTACAATAATTTGGGCACGTTTGATCCATTTGATGGATCATGATTTGAACATGCTTCATCAAAAGTGTGCTAATAATACTACATTTATGAAAATATAATTTTTTGTGGGTTGAATTGTACATATGTAAAGACTACCCAAGCATATGTTTCTTGTGGTCTAGGTTCATAAATTATTGTTTGTTCAATGGGAGGCTAAATAAGGTGAGATTTTTTTCTTTTGACATATGAAGGTTTATAAGCAAAATTTTACTATTTTAGGATGCATTGAAATTTTGATGAATCATGTTGCCTTATATTATTCTCAACAATTTATGTCACTGTAGAGTTGTGTGCCATCTCCATGAACTTAGGCCATTTGCAAAATTATGGTCAAAATGTTTTCACCAATTGTGATTAATTGTGTGTTGAATTAGAGCTAAGTACACTAACTCCAAGTTGAGATACCTTGAGTTTTATCATCCCCAATGTGTCAAGAATTTTGTGGTGATTTTGCAAACTATGTTGTTCATGATAGCTTGGGAGATCTAGTGGTGAATGAGTTAGACCAAGAGTTGGAAGAATTTATGATGCACATGAAAATCCAAATTTTGGAATGTTTTTTTTTTTGCCTTTCACCTTCTTTGTACATGGATTTGATGGGGAAAGAAAACATTTTGGCCCTAATGTTGGATCCTAGATTCAATCCCATGTTGTTAATCACTAGTTTTGTAGGTTGTGATGCAACACTAGTTTTGATAGTTGATTATAATAAACAATTGTTCATACCTTTGTTGGTGGAATGTTGCAAATTTTAATGTGAATGAAGATCATCAAGTGCAAGGCTTAGTGGACATTGTGGATTGTGAACCTTAAACCTTAAACCCCTAAGACAAATGTTGATACTTTGAAATAACTTGTACATGAAGAGAGCTTGATGCATTTCACCAATATCATATTGATGAGTGGAATTAATATAATTATGATTTGGAACTAATATAAGGTTAATTTGTGAAAAGGCCCACTGGTGTCTATATCTTCGTGAATGCTTTCAAATATTGCTTGTTGCTTCTTTTTTCAATGTTTGATGATAGTTGAGAAAATGCATTACCATCTTGTTGCTTTTCTTTTGAATTGTTGTGTGCTTGTTAATTTCTATTGCTCAAAGTCTTCAGAGCTTGAGGATTGACAACTAAAAAAGCTCAATAAGTTATGTCTGAAGTTTGGAGTTTATTTGTTATCTTTATGTGTTTGAAATTCAAAAGCATTGATCACAATTTCGAAAGTTTCATTAACAATTGTGTGAATGGTAACTAATTTTAAAAAATTTCAATGCTTGAAAGGTTTAAGTTGAGAAGGCCTAATCAAATTTGTGTATGATTGTTGCATTTTTAATTTTAATTTTTGAAGGTTGACATGTGAGAAGCTCATTGACATGTCTATCTAGTTATTAATCTTGAATATTTTGAATTTTTTTGAGTTGAGAAGATTGTTTAACATTTGTCTAATTGTAATTTTTGTGTCGTTGAAGTTGAAAGTTCATAAGTTTGAGGAGGGCCCATTCACATATGTCTAATTGAATGCTTGATAATCTTCATTACTTGTGGGGTTTGAGGTGAGAGCTTAGAATCAAAGACATCTCTTTTGGGTCGGGCGGTCGGTCTTCTTGAGGGAAGTACAAGCTGTTCGGCAGCTAGACAAAAGTCTTTGAAGGAAAATTGAGCCAGGAAACTTTCCTAAAGCTTAAAAATGAGCAAGAGAGTGCAAGAATTGACATGCTTGTAGTTGGTTATGTACGCAGGAATCCTAGAAACTGATTTGTGCGTAACTGCGATTCCGCAAACTTGAACAAACTGACAGGAAATTGTGGATTCATTGAAAATGAGTCTCCTTCATTCCAGGTTTGGATCAGTTTCATAATTAGCTGTTCCGATTGGGTATCTATTTATTAGGCTTGCTCCATGCAGATACAACTCGTGATTATGTACAGAAGAGGAAGCCTACAAGTTTTATAACATCTAGGTTACATTGGCCACATTGCATTTTTTTCTTTCCTAATCATTTCATGTACTATTTTACGTGGAGAATGAAAAATTAATGGGGAAGCAGATGTTGAAAGAAGATGTGCTTCTGCTTGTACATCGTTACGTGGATTAGGTTTTTTACGGTCATGGATATGGGGCCTCGTCTTGATGATGGAGTCCAAATTATCTTGAAAAGGAGTATGATTGAAGTGAACCTGTGGTCAGCTTCACGAAAGATAGGTCAAAACATAGAAAGAGGCCCTACAGTTACCTAGAAGATGTTGCAGTGGCCTTTGGATGCAGCGGTGCTGAAGCCAGACAAGTGGTTGAAGTTCAAGCTGGTGAAGAAGCAACAAGTGAGCCACAATGTGGTGAAGCTACATTTTTCCCTACCTACTCTACAATCAGTGCTTGGTCTTCCCATTGGTCAGCACATCATCTGTTCTGTTTCCTGATCTGTATTGTTTCCAGCACCTCAATGAGGTTCCCCTTGCAAAAGATAGAGGGCAGCAACATATTCTTGCCTAGCTGACATAGTTAAGCCAGCTGATCAAACTCAATCTCAAAGATGGAGATGAGACTTATCAGGGTCTATTGGAAGTTGTGTGATACTGTGGTAAACTGGTGACAATCCTTACAGAAATGCACCTGTTGCTGCAATCTATTCTCTTAGCTTCTGTTGCCAGGTCTCTCATTTAACTGTATTATCTGATGTTTTGAAGAATCCTGGATATTGATTTCTTACCAATAGTGTTTGATGAATGTTCTTGCAGATCTCTAAGGCAGGCAAAGTGTCAGCCTATTTTGGCAAAATGGAGGAGGGTGATTACCTCTCTGCTAGGGGCCCCAAGGTATGGCCAAATGGTAATCTTTTGGTGCAAGATATTTGGCTTCTGTAAAGTTGTTGACCTGTGTGTCAGGTGATGTCAAATCATGAGAAGTGCCCATTTCAAATCATATCATTTATTTGTAGTATTGTTGTGGACTGTGTCAGTAATCTTCATGGTACTTTTGGGTTTTCTTGAAGAGTTTGCTTTGCTTTGAGGTTTTGAAATCTTTGTGAGGCTCCTTATGCAATTTAATTTTACCTTTGGTGTTTGAATTGTAGGGGCGTACAAACCCAATCAGGTCTGGGCCTTTGGCATGCTTGCAGGAGGACTGGGATTACTCCCATGTACCAGGTATGCTGCCCTTCATACAAACCTGCTGTCTTACATCCCATCAAGGAACAGAGCTTAATGTGCTTTGTACATTTTCTCCTGTCAGGCTCCCACATTTCTTTTCATTGAGTAAAATATCTGGCTCATGTGAGTCACTGTTCAGGTGATGAAGTAGCTTTCACACTGTTATCATTGTGGCTGGAGGCTGACCTTGACCTTCCTTGTTCTCTGAGTCCACACTATGGCCTCTCACTAACATCTTTGTGTAATCCATGTTCAAATTAAGCAACAGTAGCCCTCATTCTGTCTCAAATTGTCACATGGGTGAATCAAGACAGTAGATGGCATGTTGGGCCAGAGTTATTCATGTAAGAAGCTTTGAAGATTTATCCTTTGCTACATAATTCCAATCTAGAGTTATGATGATGCTGACCAGGAAGCAATGTGATATCCTAAATGGAGATTTCGCACTCCTCAATGTATAATAGATGACCAGGTCAAGTTTTAGAGCTCCAGAGTCCAGATGCCTCAATCTGGGCAACAGTAGTTTGATGGTTAACCTGATTCACATTTCCCATTAGGTCAGACTGCAGCATGAATCATAAACCCAATGAATGAGCTGCTGTTATCACATGTATTCAGCAAATGCCTCTGGCGCAGGTGGCACAAGCAATTTTGGAGAATCCAGAGGACAAGACAAAGATTCATATGATCTATGCTAATGTCACTTATTCTGACATTCTACTCAAGGTGTTGATGATAATCTTTGGCTTATTTTCATTTCATTAATTGGTGCTCTCAAATCCATATCTGAAGGGACTTTCTTCTGGTTCTCTTCCAACTCAAATATCATGCATATCTTAGTCTTTGTTCTCTGACCAGTCAATTAGATAACACCATGCTGAACTTCATTTATGGATTGTTGGACTGGAAGACTTCTCCAGAGAAACTTTTGCTAAAAAACCCTTCAATTATTAAATTGGATGCTAAGATGAAACTACAAAACCCCTACAAGTATTGGGTGAATTTTCATGTAAGGAATTAACCCATGAGCCAAGAAATCTGATATGTTTACTTCACAATTTCTCACTGTCCGCACAATCTGTACTGGCATTCATGGTGCATGGCTGATAACTGAGGGAGCTGCATGACAGGAGGATCTGAACAGATTTGCAAGGGACTATCCTGGTCAATTTAAAGTGTATTACGTCCTCAATCAGGTAAATAGCTTTTGTAGTGGATCACTCCATGACTTGTCTTGATTTGGAACAAGGACTTTTTGCTACTAATATTGAAGTTGATCTGAGACTACTTGTGAAGCCAGGCTTCCCTGGCCACCCAGATTTTCAATTCAACCCCAGGTTCAGAATGCTGTGGTGGATTCCAGAAATGTTTATACTCCTGGATCTGATGCAAATAGTTTATGTATTTTAGTAACTGTGCTGTGGTTGTGTCATTTCTCTCTCACAGCCAATATGTGCTGCCATTGGTTTCAATTGATTTGCTAGCCCATGTATGGAAGTTAGTTGTAAGACTTGGGTGATTACGGATTCATTTCAAGTGCAGGATGCATTAGAGTCACATCCCTAGGCTAGCTTGGTTTTAGTTTTAACTTTAGCTGGATTATACATCAGCTTTGTGCAACCCATTCAGACTGCATAGCATATGTTGCTTGAGGGTTGACATTACATACTGTGGACTTTCACAAGATTTCTTTGGTTTTATGCAGCCTCCGACTAATGGGGCAGTGGTGTTGGTTGTCTCCAAAGGCATGATAGAGGCTAATTGCCCCCCACCAACTGATGATCTCCAGGTAACATGTGAACAATGCATTGCTTCCAATTGGTGGGTATGAGTGCTTGTCTTGAGCTCAATTCTGCGTTGTTCCAAGATGGCAAAGAGATTCTATGTTATGCATTGCTCACAAGTAGGTTATTGTAGTGTAAATACCATTCACAATGTTTAGATGCAAAGGTCCCCCTTTGAATTGACTAAATTTTTTTTGCTGCTGACCATGCAAACCTTAAATGCAGGCCAAATCAGACCTCCTGCAAATGACTCTTGAGTTGCTATGCCTTGAGGCAGCATTCCCAAAAACTGTATTTGAGGGATGTGGCCAGGCAGAAAAATCTGTTGGAGCTGTCTAAGATTGTGATAATGTGTCAGATTTTGCAGTGTGGACCCTCTCCCATGAACAAGGCTATGGCTGCCCACTGTGATGATCTTGGCTACACCAAGGCCATGCAGTTTCAGTTTTGATTCTACCATGAAGCAGTTGTGATACCAAATGACCATTTTGCAAAGTCCTTGCCAAGATAAGCATTGTTAAGGCATCATCATTAGTTTGCTGGAACTCCATGTTTCAGCCCCAGTCACAATCTGGTGAAATATGGCTTGATGGGATGCAATGGATGCTCCCAATATTTGCATAGGTTTCAATTCCAGTAGCAACTTTACCTTTGTGAGACCCTGGATTGGCCGAATCTGTTTCTTAACCTCTTTTAACATTCTGCTTTATGATTGATACATTAGTAGCCAGTGACTCCCTGTTACTGCTGTCTTACCAAAGTGAGGCTGTGGCTCTTTGAAATGAATTCAGACACCTGTGATTTGAATTGACATATGTGTTGCAGCCAGGAGACCTGCAAATATTATCTTGACCACAAATGGTTGATGATGAGACATAGTTTACAATACAAGAAGGTAGTCCTTAACACCATTTTGCAACCTTGCCCCCTAACATTCATGTCCAAAATTTGGTTTCTGTAAATTTGGATAAGTAAGGAATTTAGCTGTGCACATTTTGTGTCCAATTTGGTAAAAAATGATTCATGAATGAAATTGTATATAGTGGGTTTCAGACTTCAAAGCTTCTTGGATAGTTGCTGGCTGGATTGGGGTAGTACATTCATTGTGTTCTCCTTCATGAATTCATCCTGTGGGAAAGTACCAGATCAATAAGAGCCCTGCACCTTATGAGTTTTGAAATCATGGACCTTTGGGCAGGACTAGGTAGTGGATTTAGTGGGATCATGGTTGATGAATGAAGAGTTTTTGGTGTTGGATTCTTACCAATCCTAATCTGTAGTGCCGTCTTCAGATTGATGAGAAATGGTTTGCAGATGGACTGTTTTCCTTGAATGGATCTTTCAAAGTGGAAAGCTACATTTGCATCCTGATAGAAGGTGCCACAAATCACAGACCCTCACTGTGCATACAGTGGCCAGGATCTGGATTATGGCATTCATTAGAGGAGTATATGGCCATTGATCAGTAATCTTCAATATGTCAAAAGTCTCCTAGTCTGCCACCTTTCTTTTCTGTAAGTTCCACAGGATAACCCTCTGAAACTCAGCAAGTCCTAGTTTGAACTGTTTTTGTTTAAGATGGTGGCCCATTGTCTCCTGTGTCTCTGGTTGTCCTCCACATCTATGAAGTTCTCGTCATGTTATGCAGACATCAATACAGACATCAATAGTCACTAGCCCCTTGACTATGCAATACTGAACATCTGCTTACGTTAGAACTTCTGGTCCTGCAGCTCAGTCAATTCTTCAAATTTGGCTTTTGCATACAAATTAGTCTCAAGAATGCTTGACACTCTTTCCCTCTGTGCTCGCTTCTCTCATATTGGTTGGACTCTACTCTTACTTTCAAAGGAACAAAAAGAACAATAGAAACAACAGTGTCATTGAAATGCTGTCAAGCAGTTAAGATAGGACTTGGTTTTTTAGCAATGCATATAGTTGTGATTCTTGTTGGATTGGGCAAACTGTGAAGGACAAATTCCACTACTGACCATCTGCGGTGCAGGTCTTCAGACAGTTCCTGTTGTGGGCCTGCAAACAACTTTTAACATTCATGGACATCTTCTGAGCCCTACACACTACAAGTTTGTATCTTGAATTCTTCCATATACTTTCACAAGGTTGTATGGACCTCTCTCCTTTTCTTTCTAATGCAAGTCTTCACTTCTACCAAATTACCAATTAGGTTTTCTTCCAATATGTGCTCAAAATATAAGTCATAGTTTGGAAGTTAGGAATCATGGAACTGGTGGTTTGCAGTGGGGGGTGGGTGTGCCCATTGTCTTTGCGAGACGTTATGAAACATGCTGATCAAATCACCATATCCAAGGTGGTCCAAATCAGAAAATACCATTTTCTCCACTTGAATGTTTCAAAGTGAGTTTCTGAATCCACAAAATCTCCGAGGAAAGGAGTCTTCAATTAGGTCAATCTTTGGGGACCATTCAAATGGTGCTTTCCTCATTGTGTGGTACATTTAGGTAAAATCCCAATTAGGACATTGGGGTCTGTCACAAGGCAAACTGATTTTGAGCTGAGGAATTTTATTTATTTTTGGGATGAAAGCACTGCACAATTTTGGGCTAATGTTTGTTGAAGAATTCCTTGAGAATATGATGATGTTATGTGGGACCCTATCCATTCACAAGGGACCCTAACCAGCCACTGTCATGCTCCTGGTTATACAAAGTGGATGCAGTTCCAGGTCCTATTCAATATGTGGTACAGGGTGACCAAATTGAGAGGTTCTTTCGAGACAGGCATTGCTTAAGTCAGCAGCTAGCTCTTTGCTGGAATGGCATGTGTCAAAACCTGGCCTTGTTTCCCATGATTTCTGCCATGGATGATTACTCAGAGTTCAGAAGCCTGCATTGTTTATGTGAAACCCACTAAGGAATTGGTACACCACAAGACTGGCAATGATGCACCCATTTATATTGTATTTCCATTGCAGTACTTTGATTTTCATTTGCAACATCCTGGGTTGAGCCCTGTGATCCAGATCTTCTTCTTTTCATTTAAATTAGTGGGAATTTGTGTGATTGATCAAGTCTCCAAGTGCATGTTACCTCTGCAGATCAACGTGAGGCAGGTGGTAAGCCCAATACAGTGTCCTGAACTTTGAGTAGTCCAGGGTAGAAGTGGGCCACTAATTAAGGTCCTGCATTGGCAGGCAAGCTTAAACGCTATTATTGTTAAATGTGTGAAATACGAGAAACGGTTTGCAAATCTGTCATGTAGTTTGTACACTCTGCCTTGCTAGCATTGTCCATTACCTACAGTTATGAATAGTACAAGTACGCTCCCCACCAAGGATTAGGTTGTTGAATCATCTTCCTTTGCAGTAAAGTATTTCTCTTTCCAAAGATGGACTTTTGGAAGCCTGATTCTGATTGTCAGAACTGGCACATCAAGGTGCACTTTAGAGCTGGCCGCATTTACATGTAGCCTGGACAGTGGCAGCACGTTTCAAAATTCATCACTTGTCCTCTAATTTAGATGAGTTTAGGGGCCTAATGCAAAAGCCTTTGATGCCCAGTGATCAATTGCAGGATATATATTATCTGGCATTGCTTTCTACCAAAACATTGAAAGAGAGTCCCTGAATTCATTTTTGTAAAATAGAAGGTTGCATTTGTACTTAATGTCCAACGAACTCCTCTTACTCAACACCCGTAAAGTATCAGACCACAAATCTGCTTTGAACTATCAGCTAATCAAGACTTAATCTTTTCTGCACTACCCAGTCTATGCATAAATTGCTAGGACTCATCAGCAATCTTGCAAGTGGTTGTCTATTCAGTTCACCACTAGGCCATACCAGATGCACCTTCTGATGCAAATGGGTTTTCTGCCATGGACTTCCAAGCCCGAGGAGTGAAATGGGCAACACCAATGTGCTGCCATTGGTCCGTACAGGGTTAGAAAGCATCTCTCCAAAGGAGCATGATTGCATCATCGAATCATGTTTGGTCAGCACCCTTTGCAGCTTTTTTCTTCTTCACACAGCCTTCTGTGAACAAGTTAGATCTGCATCTTTGACATTTGACAAGGACTGAGCTAACTTGCTTGCTTTCTTTCTTTCCTTCTTTTTACTAGGTTTCATTTCTCTCGCCTTTGGTTAAGACAGCTTACTCAAGTTTTGTCGGTGAATATGTACGCACACTTCAGCTTGAATTACAGATGTGTTAACATAATAATGTTTCAGTACACTCATCAGTATAGTAGCCATGTAACTAATTGTTCACAAAACAAAGTCTAGACAGCCTGCATAGAGCCTGCTGATTTCTGTCAACACAATCATAACTCCTGTTTTGGCTGGAACCTGGATGTGACAATGCTTAGCGCAAGCCAGAGCAGTGTCCTCCCAATTCCACTGTAATGGAGGGTCACATGGTAGCCCAGGGTATGGGTGTGCCCTGGGCCACCACTTGACCCACCCATATAGTGAAATTCGTACAAGGTACTATGGCTTTTGCAATGCATTGTCATGTCCCCATTCCAGCCAGAGCAAGAATTAATATTTTGTGTTTGACAGAAACTCAATAATGTGCAAACTTCTAATCTGTGCCCCCACCTCCCCACCACCCCATTACTCAAGTTTTTTTCTAGAACCTCATTCTGATGTTCAGTATTTTGGACTTTATTCCTTTGGTCACTTTCTGCCTTTGTTAAAAATGCAGGGATTCTCCTTTACAGAGCTTTCCTTTGTTGTGCTCAGCTCCTGGCTGATTCTGTGTTGCCATAGCCCCTCCAAGAGCTCAGGTATCTTTTGGATGTTCAAAAGTTCAGTGTAGGCAGTTTTTCAATTAATGGGTTGACTTCACCCATATGGGAAACACTAATTTGAGTTCTGATTTCTTTGTGCACCTCTCTCTCTCTCCCCCCTTTGTACTGAATTCTTTGTGCACCTCTCTCTCCCATTCGTACCGAATTCCAATGTGCAAAATGTTACCAATTCTGATGAATCCCTGCCAATTCTTATCCATATTCATCAGAAGTTCAAGCTAGCTTATCAGGGACCATCAAACTCTCTCATTGTATTCTCTCTCTGATTTTACTTCTGTGAGTGTAAGTGGATTATAGCTATGATTATTTTCCAGGTTTTGTACTTCTCTTGGGTGGTGGGGTTGGGGACTATGAAGGGACTTGTTCCAATGGTTGATGGTGGGTTAGTACACAGAAAGGTTCCTTGAGTTGAATTGAAATTCCTTTAGAGTGAGAGGAGGACAACGGGAAGAATCTTCAATATATTTTTTGTGAGGTACAAGATGCCAAGAGTGGCAAAAGGAGAAGGTGGTAGCAAGTGCTTGCACTCCATAGATCATGGAAATTTCCTTTGCATTTGGCAAAAAAATTTATGTTGAAAAATCAAAGCAAAGAAAGCCAACAGGACGTGGTTTGGGAACTTGGCAAAATGAACGAAATCTACCATACCCTAAATAGTGGGTTGACAATTGTTTGTTCATGTCATTAACAATTTCCAACAAGGGATCAAATGCCATTCAATTCTCACCCTTAACCCCCAAACCTTAAACCCACAACAAACAAACTTCACATCATTTCTTGTTATTATTCCATTGCAAACTATGTATCAATCATTTGGATTATTCCACATGGTTCAATGAATATTAAGAATATCAAAAAGAAATTTAAATCATTTCCAATTTTTGGAGTATATTTGCATTTTTCAATATATTGTTATTAGGTTTTCTATTTCGAATTTGTGATATTGATTTTTTCAAAAAATTCAAAAAATTACAAAAAATAGTCAAATTTACACTAGCCAAGATTTTTCCTATTTTTATGGTGAGAAAATGACACAATTTTTTGAAGAACAAAAACACTAATTGGTACAAGTACCATGTTTGCACAAATATATTGATACCACATAATATGAAATCAAAAAGTGTTCATGATTTCTTTTAGCAATTGATCTTTTTAATGTTTTGGAGTATAATTTCATGTGCTTTTGATGTACTTAAATATGTGCCGTAATGCCTCCATCTGCACCTTATGAGGTGCATTCAAGTAGTGACTAATAACACCAAATGTGTAGTTTTGTTTGGTCGAGTATGGGTTTGATAGATCATTTTTTAACAATATGTTGAAAAATAGTCAAGGTTTGGTTGGTCATGTTGTTTTTTGTTACTTAAGTTGAAGCCATAAGGGAGAGCAATCATAGCTAGGTAACATTCATTCATCTAGAATTGTTCTAAAACATTGATGTATTATGATTCATATGACATAAATATATTTTGGTCAAATATAAGTAACTTTATGTTTAGCTTGATGTAACCCTTAGAAGGTGTATGATAATTTTCGTACCTTATTTTATGGCATTTGCAGCCTTAATTACAAAACCTTAGAGTTGAGTCATGAACATTTCTTCTTTCCCATCAACCTTAAGAAAGGTTGTCTTTACATCAAGGTGAAAAATATTCCACTTATTGTGTGTTATTAATGCAACTACTAAGTGAATGGCGTTCCATTTGCATTAAAAATTGGTTTAAATCCTTAGCAACCAATCTCACTTTAAATTTGTTTAGCTTTCTGTCAAAATTTGGCTTAATTTTTTGTATACGAATCAAGTAACAATTGGTCTCTTACGTTATGATAAAATTTCTATTAACATCCATGTACAAATCTAATTTTTCTTGATGGAATCCTTTTATTGTTGGGTGGCAAGGTTTCACTCATCATGGGACATGATTTTTCTTTGTATTTTGAAAATATTTAATATATGGATGGTTAATAGAACATAATGTTGAGTCGTTGTGGTAAAATCACCTTTGTGGTTGTAGGTGACAAGTATTCTAATGAAGTTATTCAACCATATAGGCCAAAAATCGCATCCTAACCATGCTTCAATCTTGTAGCTTCTACGCTTTCTCATTCAATTGCCCTTGGGTCCAAACATGTTCACTATGTTGACTTTCTAAAATCTTATGCCCCATAACTTTGAATTTGAAGATGAACTACATAAGCTTTAAAATTTGAAATTGATTTAGTTAGGTGGACAACATTATTTTTACAATAATGTGTTTGCATTTCAATTATTTTGTGGAATTCCCAAATATTTCAAATATCACTCATTTATTGATATAAGGACTTGAATAAACAATTGTTGACTAGGTACTTTTACTTTAAAAATATCCTCTTTTATTATATGTGAAACTAAGCCATCCATGCTCAAAATGCATGGAGGCCCATACATTATTGATAATTATGAAGCCCTTGAAAAAAATGCGAAACCATGTTTTAATGTGGCAATACATGCATGTTGATGTATTTTGAAAGTGTTTTTGACTCCTAAAAATACATAATTTGAAGAATTTCCTCGAAAAAGAAATGTTCTTTAATGTATAAGAAAGTGCAAGGTTGCATTTTCATGAAAATTGGATGTGTTATTATGTTTTCTTATATGGTTTATTAATATCTTCTTTTGAAAATTGCATGGATAATTACTAGATTGTGATTTTAAATGCAAAATCTTGGTACTATAAAAAAAAAGTCAATTAGTACATACATTTCATCTGTTGTTTTAACATCAATTTCCTTAAGTTTGAGACACATTTTGCATTTAGGTAGGGGTCCAAATTCTTTAAGGTGTACCACCTAGGATAAAGTAGAGGTAATCTTGGATGTGGTCCTTAATTTTACCCTAGATTTTGATTCATGTACAAATCAATGAATAAAAACCTGTCATATTTGAAGTATGATAACTTAAACCACCTTATATCTATTAACATCAATATTATTCACTTTATTTTTATGTTAATGGTGAGAAAGGACTAATAATTTTTTTAAAAAAAGAAACAAAGGTGATTATATGACAAGATTTTTGGTACATTTAAATTTTTTTTGTTTTATATGTGGTTGTTTATTTCACTCATAGAAATCTTGTATTTTGCAACCATCAATTTTGCAACTACATGTGACTGTAACGAAAAAGAGAGGGACCCTATACATCCGCACTGGATGATCGAGCCCCTGATGCGGACCCAAGCGATCCTGATGTACTCATTCAGACTCAGACCTCCTAAACCAGGATGAACTCCAAACCGAAATTGCTGATCCTTTCAACTACATTCAAAACGTCAGTTCCTCATCACAACACACCACTGCAGAAACAAAGATTCACGCAACTGAAACACACAGAGCTCATCTGCGAAACGTTTCTTGTTTTAAATTGCAAAATATGTACATTCCGAGAGCACAAGCTCTCTCTGAAACCTTCTCCCAAAACCCTCAGACTCCTCTGATCTCCTCTGCATTCTACTCTATCCCCAAAAATGAGTTCTGCAGCAAAGCAACTCACTCCGAATACCAGACGCAGCAGAAAAAAAAACTGGTAACCGGTGGAACTTTCTCTACTACAGCTCAGACATATTCCTTGGTTCTCTTCCTCTTTCCGCTAGCTATCTTCAAAACAACAACCCCACTACTCTCTCACTGCCCTCGCATTTCTCCTCTTCTGCTCTTGTTGGCTTCTCCTGCAAGCTTCCGTTCCCACTCCCTGTCCTTTCGTTCCTCCTCATCGACCTAGCCATCATTTCTTGCTGTCCTCCTTAAACCAACTCCATCAGTTTTAATGAAGATGCGCTGCCATTCCTACACACACCAAGAATAAAAACTCCATGCATGCCCATGCAGGATTAAAGAGTGTCGAAAACCAAAAACGGCCGTCATTTAAAGAACTAGAACGAACATCCGGCGTTCACACTGAAACAGATCCACCTGTTTTTGTGTGACATGACTATGTGTCATTTGAACCTATTCTTACAACTACTAACTACTTCTAAATTTTTTATAATTATCTTGCAAATACAGGAAAATATATTACAGGCTTTGTCTTTCCATGTGGATGAATTTAATATTTATTTTCATCTAAGAACATGGTAGTAAATCTCATTAGTTGCATTACAAACTAAAACTTAATTGCAAGTAATTTGACATTGTTGTGTTAGGTGTATTGAAACTATATTTCAAATATAATAATGGTATATTTATGAATATAGTTTTAAATATTTCTAAAGCTTACTATTAAAGTCCTATTAAATTTATAAAGGTATATTAAAGTTGTGTAAATGTACTAAAGGTATATTAATTTTATTATTATTGTATTAAAAATATAATCATGGTTAAACTAAATGTGTTAAATATTAACCAAGCTTTAACAAAATTTTAGTTTAATTTAATCCAAATTTGAATTTCATTAAAATTTAGCCAAGATTAATCCAAAGTTTAGTTAAATTGTAGTTTAGCCAATTTTAGACACATTTTAATTTAGTCAATTTTTTGCCAATGTTTAACCAAATTTTAATTTAACCAATGATTTCCCAAGGTTTGGCCAAATTTTACTTTAACAAAAGTTTAACTAAATTCATCAAGTTTAGTTGTGCCAAAATTTAACCATGGTTATCCAAGGTTTAACCTATTTTTTATTTAACCAATATTTTTGCCAAGATTTAACCACATTCTTGTTTAGCCAATTTTTTGCCAAGTTTTGACCAAAGTTTAGTTTAGCCAATGTTTAATCAAATTTTTGTTGACCAATTTTTTATGAAACTTGAACCAAATTTTAATTTTGTAAAAGTTTAGCCAAGGTGTATCCAAGATTTAGTTAAAATTTAGTTTAGCCAAATTTTTTGCCAAGGTTTAGAAAAGTTTTAGTTTTGCAAGTGTTTAACCAAGGTTTACTCAAATTTGATTTTAGCCAATATTTTGGCCAAGGTTTAATCAAGTTTTAGTTTTTCCAATGTTTATCAAAGGTTTAGTCAAATTTTATTTTAGCCATGGTTTAGCTTAGGTCCCATGTGGCATATTTGATTTAGGCATAAATGTCATGTGTGTTTAGCCTAGGTGTGATATGGATTACTATAGTTAATAAACTAGGTTAATTGATAGGTAATAGGTTAAACTAGGTAGTAATCAATAGGTAATACCTAGGTTAATAAGTAATAGGTTAAGCTAGAAGTATTAGTTGGTAGGTCAATAGGTTAGGTGGGTAGTTTGACTAAGTCAATCGGTTAGATTAAATGGGTACGTTAACTAAGTAAGTAGGTAGGTATCTAGGTAGATAAATATGTATGTATATACATATTTTAATTAGATAAAAAAATAGTTAATAAAATAGGCTTAGAATAAGTAGGTAGGTAAGTAAACAAAGCCTAGGTAGGTAGGTAAGTAGTCTTTTTATGAGGATCTTATTTTAATTTGGATAAAAAAGTTTATTATGCACATTTTGTTATATATTTTATTAACATTGAAAAAAGACAAAAGATATGGGATTTTTTTTATAATTGCAACTATAAAGTTTATCCCACATTTTTTGTCTTATATTTCAACCTTGTAAATTATATAAGAAATGCACTTGAAACATTAACACAAAAAACTTTATCATTTGGGATAAAAAAACTTGACTTAAAGCTAAATTTAGAATTTAAAAAATTACTTACCTACTTACTCCCTACCTACCTAACCATTTACCTACCTATTCACCTACTCGCTTACCTAACTATCTATTCATGTAACTATCTATCTATGTATTTACTTAAATTATTTACCTATTTAAATTGAAAATTTCAATTTATTTCTTTTGAAATCCTGATATTAAGTCACATGGAAAAATGCAATTAATCATGTGGAGCAATTTTAAACCATCAAATTTGGACAAATGAAAAAAAAAAATGGTTATTTAATTTTCATAATTTAAAATGTCATTCATGTGACAATGTGTAATTGGTGTTATTTGTAGTTGCAAATAGTAGTAAATAATTACAAATAATTATATGGTCAAAGGATCTAGAATATACATTTGAATGTATATTTCATCCATGGAACATTTTTGGGATAAATTTGGGACTACATGTTGGGTGCGACTACTTTTATGCAACTAATAAATTTTAAGTTATGATAATTGTTTAGTTGAAAATTCAAGCCGCAAAATGAGATTTTTCTAGTAGTATTTTGTGGTCTTTCCTTTGAACCAATTTGGGTAACCCAATTAGCATCATGCAAACACCAATGCTATCCATGGTGTGTAATAGTCCATTTTAATACATCCACAAATGTATATATATCCATTATGTGCTAAGGAGATGCATGACAATTGGTAGCTTTGTAATGGGATTAAAAAACTAATGCTTCAGACAAAGTTTTGAGGTTAGAAGTGCCTTGACATTTGTGGAGTAACTAAACAACCTAGGTACATAATCCTTACCAACTTGTAATTATAGTAGAAAGGAGCCTAATGTTAGATGGTAACAATATCCCAAGTCCAACTCCCAATTGCAATTAGCCCTACTAACACTTTGGATTTTAATCATTGAGTGTGGGTAGTATTCATGTGAAAGCTTTGCCCAACAATAATTTTGAGGTCACAAGTTCAAGTAAATATAAAGTTGATGCACAAGATAAAACAAAATTTATTAAAATTAGGGTTCAACAATATGCAAAAGTTCCAAATGCAAAGAAGGCGTTGTTGAAAGCTCCTAGAAAATATGTTCATGAAACTAGGAAATTAAGGAGGTGTTAAAAAAAGACATAACCAATCTTTTTATTACTTGATGTATGTTTAATTAAGTAAGGGAATACAAGATTACAATACAAATTTGGGTACTTTATTTTTAATACAAATGCTAGATATTTCTTATTGCAAAAGACTATAACTTGCATGACCATCTATTGAAGATTCATTTTAAAGCATTTGATGAATAATACATGGAAGAAATGGATTTCTTAGAATTTTTAATTATGTATAATGTTAAACACTATTATACAATATCTTTATACTTGATTTACATGTGATATGAGAATTTGGTACTTGAAATATTTACTTTTGTAGTTGGATAGTGCACAAAAGCTCAGAAATTCATATACTTGTTTTTGTGAATGAGAGTATGATGGAAAGGTATTCATGAACCATGTATTGTTTTATTGTCATGAATTAGTTCATCTACAATTATGACATGTGGATATAGATTGTTTGATATTTGAGTCATATGATTGTTTGAAATCTAAGTCGTAGGAATGAGCGAACATATACTTTGGATTTGGAATGACAAAATTAGGGCATTCACACACTTCAAGCTTAGTATCTTCTTGAAGGTTTATTGGCAATAGTAATGATAGATACACATGATTATTACATAGCACTAGCAATGGTGGGCTTGTAAGATTTGCTTCTTGGTTTGTGTCAATGGTAAACATGAGCAAGCCCTTGGTTCAAAGAGAGATAGATTGTTTGAATAAATTACTAGAATTCAACATTCCTTGTTCATAAAAATTTAAAAGCAGATTCAAGTTCTACACTATCACAATTGTTGAATTATGTTATTATTGAAGAAACGACAATTATATTTTATAAAAAAGAAAATAAAGAAATGAAGATTGAACTTATGAAATTATTGAGTTGATTGAGAATTGTAAAAGTAATTGACTCAATTGTGCATTGCATGTACAAGGAAATGTGAAAGGATTTGGGAACACATTCAAAATTATTTCAGCATGTTTAAAACTAATATAAAATGTTGTTGCACATTCTACTCGACTAAGGTAATGGGTCAGTGGTGATGTAATTTTGCATGACATCACATGGTCAGTGGACAACCTTACCCAGTTTTAGCTAGGCATAGGTTTTACATATTGTTGAAGTCGAGTGTCCCTAGAATAGATTGAAACCATGATACTGTACCTTGTGTGTAAGAGAAGGGCCTATCTTGACAACATCTATGATTAGCTACAATAAACTTTCTATAAACTAATATTATGTAAACTAATATTCTCTCTAAATTAATATGCGGGCATAGGCCCGTGGCGGGCCTCATACTTAATCTAATAATTCTCCATAAACTGATATTCAAGATTTTTTTCGGGTCCCATAACATTTTATAAACTAATACATCATACATATGGCACCAAAAAAATGATGAAATAAGAGGAAACACCTTCGAAAGTACAGAGCTAGATGCGTTGGAAGAAGCTATCAATATTCCTCTATATCAATTGCTTTGTCCTGATCATACTCACATTGTCCTTCATCTTCTGTGAGGTCAAACCCCCTGAGCCACTTTAGAAAAATTTCCCGTGTCATCCAAGCGCTGGAATTGTTCTAGTATTGGCACCCAAATGTGTTCTTGTTTATGTTCTTGAAACAACGCGGGTTCTTATACTTTCCAATGACCCAAAGTGAGAGCCTGTCGCTACCATCTCCATTGCAATAGATGGCAATAATGATCCGCTCCTTGTTCTGCTTATGACCCTTGAACTGCTTGCTTGCAAGAGAGTTATTGGCCTAGAAAACAATCATAATTAGTTATATCATGTTTAGACATTTATAGTAGACACATCCGAACTTATAATACCTGCATCCAATAGAAAAGTCTAGTTTCGTCCATATTATAGATGTCTTTCCACGCATACTGATCCAAGACATCACGTATGGATGGAAGGGTGTTGGCAAGAGCAGCCATGTTGACAAAGCCATTTTTGCCGAAACGACAGTAGGACCTAATGCCATGGTGGGACTTGAACGCCTCAAACTAGCCACTTGAAAATTCGAAGGGTTCATGCCCAGGATAGAGCTGATCCAGAATCTTCGTTGCACTCTCTCTGACAAGCTCACCACTCACATTTGCCTGCTCCTAGTTTGCCCGAAACCACTTGACCAGCGTGGACTCCATTTTCGGGTACCTAACTGTCTACTGGCGCTTGGCATTGAGGTTGGTCTCATTGTTAGACTTGGCGAAAATCTCAGCCGACCGTTTCAGTGTGGTAGAGATGGTAGTTTGGCTAACTTTGATACTGTGGTTGTCTTCAAGCCATTTGATCAGGTCTTTTTGTGAAAGTTGAGGTTTGTTTCTTTTGTATTAGCAGAGAGCTACGCGGACCTTGTCCGTCATAGTGGTATGAAAAGTTCCTTTTTGCGGCATTGTTCTGCTCCTGTTTTTGGGGAAAGGGTTTGGACAAGACTGACCAGCTGACTGCCCACAACCCCTTTTATAGAGCGAAGGAGGGTATTCTGAGAGTACCCAGAGTGTAGCTTTCCACAACCTCACTTTCTGCCAAGATTTATACCACTCATGTCATATGATCTTTTACGTGCTTCTTTGATCCTCCACCAAGCTCCACAAGGTTCCATTATCTCCCCCAATGATCCATGACCTTCTACTAATCTCCATGACCTTCCATGCTGCTCTGGCAAGTTCCGGAATGATTTTTGTTACCCCCCATATAATTTGTGTAAACTAATATCCTCCATAAACTAATATCTTCCAGCCGGTCCCAAGGATATTAGTTTAGAGAGAGTTTACTGTATCACTCATATGCTGAGTGATACCCCTATGAGGCTCATAGGCTGAGTGGGAGAGGCCTTGAACTTTTAGAAGGTTGAAAAGAGGGGTCCTTGGACAACTGGAAACTTTTGATGACACATTGGTTGAAATAGGTGAAAGTAAAGCCCCTTGAGCATCTCCACCTGTGCACAGCATGTGACTCCAGACAGTGAAATTTATTGCGAAAAAGTCAAAATGTGCCGGTTTAGCTCAGGAAATTGGTTTTTCTGCACCAAATTCGTGCAGCTTGCCGTAGCTGGTAAAAGGCGCAACACAGTTGTGCACCTTCAAAAAAAGAGTGTAATAAATTGGACCTCACTGCAGCTCAGTATTTCTGATTGGTTGATCATAGTGATTTGTCTAGGTGGTTTGCTATCGGTAGTCCCGACATATATACAGTTCCAGTTACAGTTCTATTGGTGGGGTTGCAAAAAAAAAAAAAAGAGTTAAACTTAGACATTTAATTTTATTATCCATAGTGACATACTGAGCACTGGTGGAGATGCTCTTACAGCCTAGCAAGGAACTTTGTGCAATATAAATAAGTAACCCCAGTTCATAATGGGGGTTATTAGCCCAGGCCAAAAATGGTGATGAACATTTTTGGAACATAGAAATTTCATGCAGCCAATGGGAAGGCTCAGCATGCACTCAAAGTGCCTTGATGTTTTTCTTTTAGTGTTTGGGGGGCCGCCGGGGGGGGGGGGGCCGAGTTCATTTTTCCTTTGTTCCCAACATGTTCCCTTCAAGTTCCTGAGTTCCCAATGTGTTCCCCAATTCCCCAAGGGTGTCCCCAATAGCACCTCACTTTAATCCGATATGTTTTGTCGAAGGTCCTCCCCTTCTCACTTATATACGTGGGCCATTGGGCTTGTGCTCAGCTCTCACCTCATGTGTCCTTATTCAGGACGTTGGGCTTTACCCTACACTAAGCAAAATCTGGAAGGTTTTAGGGTTCAAAATACCTCCAAGGTTTTTGCTGGAAAAGCCATTGGCTAGGTCATTAGTCATTCTGTAGTCAAGTTCAAAGCTTGGTCTCCCTCAATTATCTTTCAAGCACTTCTTTTAAAACTGCAATGTGTATTGAAGAGCAATGTTTTTTTGGTCAAATTTATAATGTAGCAATGTGATGATCACCCATAGGAAGATTTAGCCAAATTTGGTTACATGTTAAAGATGAAAGTAAATTTATTTAAACACCGTCTATATTTTTGGCTACCTACTTGAATCATGTATAGATATTTTTGCGATTTCTCTTAAAATCTGGTCAAATTCTGGTTATTGAAAATCTAAAAACATACTTGATTTTAGTACTTTTATTTTTCAATTTCTTCTTTTTGGCTACATATAGCCATCAAAAAAGAAAAAGGCTGTTGGTGTGTTGTTTATAATTCCCAAAAGCTGCAAAAAAAATTCATCCAGAATTCAACAGATTTGAGTAACTTAACCTTTTTCCCAATTCAACACTTGACCCTTTCCCAATTTGAAAATTGGAAGATTGCCAGAGAAATTTGATCCTGTCAGAAACCCTTTTGTTGGCCATGTGGCCTATCAATAATTCACAGTGCACCAGAGAGAATAGCAAGGCTGTGAAGGTTGTCAAGCACTTAAAAAAAACACTACATTTGTGTGTTGGGTTTGAGATGTATTCCTTGCAACAGCTTTGAATTCATTGATTTGTTGCAAACACAACTTTTTCTTTTGGTGGGGGTGGGGAGGTCTGCTTCACCCTTACCCATTTGGAACATTCACCAATGCAAGAGGAATTTGATTTTGTCAGAGACTTCTGTTGACTACTCAAAAGAAGCATCAGATCTCAGAGTTTGTTAGTTCCATGTTGTAAACCTTGTCTGTATACAGACAAAGGTTATAGTATTGTCGTCTAGAAAATATACTCTCATATATATATATGTGTGTGTGTGTGTGTGTGTTCTTTGGAATAGGTAGGCTTGTCCAGCAATTAAATGTTGTAATAGTCTCATAGACTTGTGCCTAGGTGTGAAGAACAAAAATTATGGTCAATGAGATTGCTCTAATTCTTGTCTTGAATTTCTTTTTTTAAGAGTTGCCTTAGTGAGCTAGTACTAGATGTTGCCATATCGTCCATGCAAAAAATGTATGCAAATTGCAAGGAGCTTATAACAAGAATTTTGGGCTTTCAAAACATCATTCTCTGATTTGAATGAAGGGTGCACAAACCTTAACATTCTTGCATATAATTTCAACCTTGCAACCTCCTCCTCATACTAAGAGACAAGGTTCTAGCACATTTACTTGTGCTTGAGGGGAGGGGATGGGAGAGGTAAGGGTCGGGTAAGCCTTTTTTGGATGATTTAACCACAATGGTCAATTGGAAAAAAAGGACACAAATCTTTTGATCCGATGATCAGATTGAATTGAAGCAGGAGGGAACAATCCAAGAGGTATCATCCTGAATGCAAATCGTGTCTTTTGATCAACTGGATGCTCTGCATGCAGTCTGTATAGCATTGGGGTTTATGAACAAGGTTAGCTGGTGAGAGGTGAATCTTCAACTTTTGTTACTATAGATTGGTGGGTATCCAAATCATGGAGCAAGTCTGATCACTTTTGGTGCTTATAACATACCTAGTTTGAGATCTTATCAGGTCACTTTTGTGGTCTGCAGCTTTGATAGGCCAAACAAACTTCCATGCACAACTCTCGGTTTTAAATATGATATCACAGCAGCGTGTGCCGCATGTCCATTTTTTTAATAATGGAAATGACAGATAAAGAAAAAGGATGGAACCCATGGGCTGACATACCCAAAAAGATTAGTAAATATCAAGAGATTGGGCCCAGAGTTTGATTATAATAAGCTCCCTGTCTGGATGAACATGCAGGATGCTAAATACCCTTAACAAGCTCTTTCTGCCTTTTTTTGTGTGATGTACATGGTTTTGTGGTTCTAGAACTCAGGCCTGGTTCTACCATGTAGAACAAAATCAATGAACATTTTTGTTTTGCATGTTCTACTATCCCACACCAATTTCGAACGTGAGATGCTAAATACCCTCCATTGCGTTTTGTCTCTCACTTTTCGTAGGTCTCATATCCCACCATTGAAGCTTTCACATAGCTCAAGCAGGCCCCCTCCAACATTGTTAGCAAAAGAAATTTGATATGTTAATTATAAAATTTTATCATGACCATTCCAATCTCAATAATTTGTGAATTGAATGCAATCTCTAGTAGGTCAATATATAGTTCATTGCCATGCTTTTCATTTTGCAAGTGTTCTTGTAAATTTTTGACTAGAAAATAAAACCAACATTCTTCTTCAGGACATGCAAAAATGTCTTTGGTTTACACAACAAAAATGGAAGCAAAACCAAATGAATAGATCAAACTAGCATGAGAAAGGAGAAAGGTCTTTGTTGGAGTTTTCAAAATCTAGCCAATAATCATAGTGGAAGATTTGAATTAGAAAAGAAATGTTAGATATGTTCATAGTGTGTGGATGTCAAAGAGCTTTCATTGTGAAACAACTATACTTGGGAGCAAATTTTTTGTCAACTAATATAAAACATAAGAACAAACAAGGTCAAATATGCCACAAGATAAATGTGCATGGATATTGCCATGCTTTGGTTTTGAACATTTAAATGGTATGAAGGCCCACTTGATGGTTCTATTAAGGCAAGGCCTTTGCCTTATTCAACTATTGGCTCATCATATAAGGTGTATGTTAGAGAGCATGGATTGAGAAATGAGCTTGTGACCTATGACACCTTTGTGCTCCCATCCAATGTGAGGAACTAAACAAAGAAGAAAGTTCATGAGCTATGGTAAAAACACGTCAAGGACCCATCAATGTTAAAATGTGGGTTTTAGAGAACCTTGATTCAGTTTTCTATTATGTTCGATCTATGTCCCTTTGGACCTCAATTTACCAACTTAAGATGACATGTAGTCATGTTTGGAATTCAAATTCCACGACAATTTGAAATGATGGAAAGATTTGGATGTTGGAGTTTAGTGTCTTTTGATGCAACATTTGACACAAATCAAAACAAGGTACACCCTTTTCTTCCATTGTATGAAATTTTTGTTTCATGTTCTTTGTAGTAGCCTTTGTACACTTTGATGGTGTAACTTGACAAATGGTAGAATGGCATACTATTTGCCTTCATTCTCTTTGGAAAAGGTCAAAAGAATGACCAATTCTTCAAGCACTATCATAATTCATGCTTAGCAATTGGATGCCTAATGTTATTATTATGGATAATGCAAATGTTAAATCAATGTTCTAAGGTTTGAATATGTCACACCTACATTTTATCTACATTTGAATGTAATTCATGGTCTTCAACATTGCATATTCATTTGCTGAATTTGTTGTACAAAATAATTTTCCTTAAGTTCACAACATAATGTCATCTAATATTGTAGATTAGTTTCATGTGTTTGCACACCAACATCACAATGAAATGCGTCCCTCATTCACTATGTGATTTCATTGGATTTTGAATTGATTTGTTGGATTTGATTAAATGGGGACAATGAATTCACTAGTACATTGAACAGGGACTAGTCAACTAGACCCACATTTTGTAGTAGTGACCGCAACATTTTGGGATTTATGATATATTAAAGATCATAGTTTTTTTTCCCACTTTAATAAATTGTTTCAATCCATTACTTTTGTTTAAGAGAACACAATATTTCATGCCCTATTTTAGATCATAGTTCCTTTTTTATAATAATGGGGTCAATATGTGCAACCCAAAAACCAATGTTCACAATAGGACAAACAAACATAATTTTTGCAATCATAATGTTGAACATGACTTGCAATTGTAATAAATTGCAATGTATTAAACTTGGAATTGAATAGTTTGCAATTTATTATAATTCAAATAATAACTTAAATATTAAATTGTGAAGCTACAATTAAACACTAGTCTTAAATTAAACTATGCACACATAAGATCCAAAGCAAACCAAAAAAATAAAGCATAATAATCTTATAAAACATTAAACCTTGAAACTAGAACACACACATAGTTGCCCTTGTGAAAAAATAATAATGTTAAATTCCAAAACTTGGTACTATCACAAAGTAAATCAAATGCCAAATAATGATGTACTATATCTAGTGAACCCAATGCCCCTTCAATGTAGATAGAAATGTCACAAACTATGCAAAGATATAGTCTATGAATGATTTGTTGAATGAGAAGAATAGTAAATACAAAATAAGATTATTTGTTATGTTGTTATAATGCATTTTTACTATATTAGTGTCAATTTAGACATTACACCTTTTGTTGACATTTCTAACCCAACATTCCATGATGGGTTTGATCACTAGAAAGAATTTTGTCCTTTGCAACCAAGAAATCAATGACTAAATGTCGTAAATGACTACATAATTACTATAGTTATAGGATATTACTTCTTGAACCCTATGTGGAAAAAGTTGAAGTCATATATTAGTGGTGCATTTGACTAATAGATTATGACATGGTAGTAGGAGGATGACATCATTTTTTCATTGCAAATTTTCATTCATATAACATCTATGATTGATGACAAAATGACATGGATGTCCAAGATATCATTTGAAAATGTGACTAGGATAATGTCATTTCAAATATGACTAAAAACTAATTGTGAAAATGAGGTGAACAAAATAATGTGTGATCATTACAAAAACAATGTGGTCATACAATTTTCTTAAAGTGATTCAAAAATGACTATTAGTAATTTAATATGAGTTCAAACGGACATAATGAACTACATGTAAGGAATTGATTTTGAATATTATACATATAAGTAATATAAAGACCTTTACTACATTTTTCTTAAATATACTTAATATATACCATTTTATATATTCAATGTGACTAAATTAAATATTATACATTCAAACATATTTTAATAGTAAAAATATGATCAAAATATTTTTTTATTTTAATAATGAGATTTAAAATTAAAAAATATTTTAAAATATTATGTACAATAAATCTATAACAATAATTATTATCAATTAAAAAAAACATTCCCCAATTTTTTGGGTCTAATTTATAATAATACAAAATAGTTAAACAATGACTAAACTATCATTAATGACTTCACATATGTCCTTTATGACTGGAATACCGATCTTAAATTTAGTCATATATTTAAAGATTTCTACTAATGGATGGCTAGATTGATGTACAAGGGCCTCTAAGTTTGCATTGCAAAGTGTGTTTTGGGCTTGAATTGCTTCAACCTTTGAAAACATGTTAGGTGTCATTGATAGACATGACATAGTGTAATTTATGTTATAAACTTGAATGGGCTTAAAAAATGGTAGGCATTTAAGAAACTAATTACTTGTAACATACTTATATGCTAGCAAAATGATTTGGAAACTTCCATTTGCAATAGGATGTTATGAACTTCATAATGTAAAACCTAAATTCTCAATTTGATTCCTATTATATATATGGTCCATCTAGACATCACATCCAAAAGTTGTTTGTTGTGGCCCACTTCCAAGTGGCATTTTGAGACAATGGACCTCGGTTGACTACCAATAGTTCTACAAAGAATTAATGCACCAATGTAGATGAAAAACTATTTTTGTTCTTTAAAGGGTCATAGTGCATGAGTTGATCAACATTCATTACAATGATGTTTTTATGGTTAGCATAAGTGTAATGGGATTATGAGGTCTTTGACATAAATGGCACTTCTAATTTTTTTGGTACAAATTACAAGACATTTGCTCTAGACCTTCTTTCAAGTTGGACCAATATTTAAAAATGTCCCAAAGATGAAGACGAATGATGACTGTTTGTTGATAATCAATATTGTGAAAATGAAAAAATCACAACCTAAAAAAATCTGTGGCATTTGTGTTAAAGTGCCCAATGAGGTTGTCGAGTAATGAAATATCAATAGCCCACATTAATTTGCAACATTCACCAAAGATTTGAAATGTAAGAATTGCCTCTTTCGTCCCCCCCCCCCCCCTTTGATAACAATGAACTTTTCCATGAAGGATGCCAACCTACAAACAATATAAAAAAATTAAATTTGTTAGTGCATCACAAGAATTGATTACACAAACCATGATGCAATTCAAAGAAATGTTTTTTGGAAATTGCAAAAACCAAAGATCTAGGCAACGAAATCAACCCAAAGTCTTGAAATGAAAATTTGACTAAACCTATTACAACCATATTTATTGCCTTGTAGCACCTTTGGTGCACCTTTCATGTCCCCTTCACTTGCCCCCACACTTGTATCAATTCTAAGGGCCAACTTTTCCATGTCATTGAAGTTGGTGATGGGATGCACATGACTATGTGAAGTCTACTTTGGAAGGCATAGCCCTAAAGAGAGTAAGGGTGTCCTTGTAAACAATTGCAAGGTAGGAGGAATGGGGTTTATATAAATTAACAATAAGCCTTGGATTGGATATGTAAAATTGCAACAAATCAATGTCCTTATGATTATCATCCTATAGAGGATTGTTCCAAAAATGAATGTGGAAATTAGATAATGTTTTATTTGAAATGGATTAATGTCATTTAAACTTGTGGAATTAACAACATTGAAAATATAATCATTTTTGGCATTACGGTGCAATCATGTTAACATGAACCAAAAGTAGCCATAACCACTACTTAATTATGTGTTTTTTACACCAATTTTTTTAAAAATTAAATTTGAAAATAAGTTTTTTTTAAAAAAATTATCAACTTTAATATTTTATCCTATAAATTACCAAAATATGAAATTATTTCATTAACATTTGGACCTTCAAAAATAGTGTAAAAAGACTTGTAACCACTGCTTTTAAGTAGTAGAAGGCCACATAAATGGACTTAGAAACTTTGAAAATGACATATTTTTGACAAAGTTTTGACACAAACCTTAACAAAATAATAGAAAAAAATATTTAAAATATTTTTAAAGAATTTTTTGAAAATATTTCAAGAATATTCCCCAAAAAGTAGTCACCTAATGGGTGCCAATTAAGCATGTTGGAGTTTAATTCTACATCTTTATAAGGCACACCATGTACAACTTCCTTAAGTTCAATTACAACATTCCCTCTTGACATATGCAAAGTGTTTTAGGCAATGAAGGCACGTGTAACTTTTCATTGACACAATAAAGAAGAAATTTAGGTCAAATTAATATATATATATATATATATACCAACAAATAGTTATCATGCATGTTGTAGGTATGCAAAGTTGGAATGGAAACCTACCTATTCAAAAATCAATCTAAGACAATGGCCAATTAGACAAAACATATAGAACATATGTAAATACTATGCATACACACCTAGGTTTGTGATGTTGTCTATTGTTGGAAACAATAGCAAACACTTTTCCATCAACGAGCTTGCATTATAGTTGGTATTTTCAACATTTGGAATGGTTTTGTTGGGGTCTTTGGCCATGTTATTTTGACCATGAAGGCTTGCAACTAACAATATCAAAATTCAATAAAATTGTTTTTGAGTTTGATGGATATGGGATGTGGGGCAAACTCTTCTTCAAAGTGGCCTTCCTAATAAACAACCAACCAATGTTTATGTCCTCATTTAGTAGCAAAGCCTCATTAATGACTTGAACATAATCATTTAGCAAATTACTTAAAATTATTTTTAGTTTGTTCATTAGGTACCATATTATAAGACTTTCAAGTTTAACTTTTTAAAAAGGTTTTTCTTAGTGTTTCTATTGGGTTGTATTATTGCATGTCACATTGCAAAGATGAACTTTTGTTGTGATAACTTGGTCAAGGAGTTAGTGTTATTCAAAAGACATTGTGGCATTGCACCATGTCTCCCAACAAGTTGAACTTTCTTGCATTATGTAATTTAATAATAAAAATGCCACATTAGACAATCAAGGAGTTGTATTGTAATTGCAAGTTAATTGTAAGAAAGACACATATTTGGTGGAATGTACACATTGTATATATGGTTTTAGTCGACCATGCTTGATTTTTTGGCAAGTTGCACTTTGATTGCATGTGACAACTACATTACAACTAGTGTAAATGTAACTCTTAATTAACAATTACTTTGCAACTAGTATATGGCCTTGACACATACAATCATGCCACATAAGTGCATTTTCATTGCCAATTAGACATGAAACTTTCAATTTGCTTGCAACTAGTTTCAACTATGATTTTCATTAGTTCAATTAGTTGTGCCATTAGGTTGTCAATATGTAAATACTATAGTCCTGTTTTTTGTGGTTGGTGTTTTATATTAATGATAGTCCACTACATTGCAACTCACAATATCATGTTAGCATACATATCAAACCACATGATTTCATGAAAGGTGAAAGTCTACTTTTGAATTGAAATTAAAGGTAATTTGTATAGTTCATTAAACAAGGGTGTACATATGGATGTCTTTATATACTTTGATGTCTTTTGCTCAAGTTCACGTTTATTATTTAATATTTCATAGTAAAAATTTAAAATAATTTAATAATTAGTAATTAATATGTAACATATTTAATTACTGCGAACTAATTAATTAAACCAAATAATAAACATATGAATTCATTAATAAAATTTAAATCACTATTTTATTAGTTAATTCAGATAATTATTAATTAATTATCTACTAACTATCTAAATTCACTAACTAAAAAATAATTTTAATTTGATTAATTAATTTTAATAATTCCAATCAATTTTGTTAATCTAGGTAAATAACTATTGAATTTTATTTGAACTTGGATCATTAATTATTGGGTGAAAATCCTTTATGGTGTACCACACAAGATGAAAAGGGCCTAGTACCTTGTTGCAGTCCTTTTTTATTTTATATTTTGATCCCCATAAAAAATAATGAATCAAAAGTTGTAAAAAAATTTAGAAGGACTATATTTTAGACTATTACAATTCTAGATTCCATCATAATCATCCATAAATGTGTCTTTACATGGTAAAAAAGAACTAGGTAAATAAAACAGAAAAGGTGATGTTGTGACAAGATTTTGATACACCTTAAAGAATTTGCACCCTATCAATTTTTTTTTGATAACTAAATATCTGATATGTATTTTGATACTTAATTATTTATTTTATAATTAATTCACATATAAAAATTATCAAATAATTATATCCTTAGTCCTATAATTTAAATTTTTAAAATAAAACACAAAGCATGTGAGATTTTTTTTTAGTTGCAATTCAATTTTTACAACTAAAATGCAACCAAAAGATTTAACCCATATGTTTTTTTTTTGGTGAAAATTTCATTTCACAAACTATATAAGGAGGTGTGTTTTTATATATTCTCACATTAGAATATATGTGCCATTTTGGGATGAGTTCAGAAAATTTTAACCCTAAAGGGAAAATAAATAAATGAATAATTTATTTATGTGGCTACTTTTTAGTTCACTTACTCTTCTACTTTCCTACTTATTTGCCTATTTAACTAAGTAAGTAGGTCCTATTTTTCTACCTATTTAGGTAGGTAGGTAGGTTGGTACGTAGGACCTACCAACTTGCCTACCTATGGCTATGTAGCAACCTATCCAAGCATTTAAATAAATAAATTTAAATTCATTTTTTTCATAATTCAATTAATATCCCACATGACAACTTTTTATTATGGCACATGTCAAAATTAAAAACCATCTAAAATGAACATTCCTAATGGATGATGGATATCAATATTTAAAAAATAAACCAATCCAAAAATCTTCATAATGCCACATGTTAAAATTTTGATGAATGGATGAAAGTGATGTTAGCATGTTATTATGATTATAATCATAGTGGAGTAGCAAAATAGTTGAAAAATAATTGTTGTGACAGAATTACAACTAAATTACATTGAGTTGCATTAATGTATGATCATATATACAGTGAGTTGCATTTGTTGCAACTTATGCAACAAATCATGGGTGTAGAAATACAGTGAGTTGCAAATGGTCATTACAATTCAAAAACTAAATTGCAAGGCCAATTGTAAAATTTTCATAATGATTTCATCTAGTGTTTGATAAATATGTAAAATGGATTTTGATGCAAAAGCTTCCAATATAATTCTTGTCATCTTTCAAATGAAAATAAAATTTCAAAAAAATGTTTTTTTTCAACACATTAATGCTCATTTGAATGAAAAACTTCTTGAGTTTTTTTTTGTAAAAACATGAATCAAACTTTTCAATTGTATTTGAAATGGTACAATCAACTCATATTTAATATACAATTAAGCAATTCATCAAGTTTTACAATTATTTGTTCATTTAAAAAATATATTTGCACTTGTAATATATTTTTACATGTTTTATTTTCTTACAAATATATTATTTAATCATCTAATATTAGTAAAAATTGTAGTTTCTTGTGTCAATTTCATTATTTAGTAATTGAATTACCTTATTTAACATATATTTAATTAATTTATGTTTAAATTGTTAATTTAGGACTTTACCCAACCATGTGGATGGTATGAAGTCCACTTGGTGGCCACAAAATTTAAGAAATGTAATTTTACATTCAAGTAAAAACAACAATATTGCATCCATGTATACATTGAACTCGTCTCAAAAGAATTCATACCAATTTTTTTCTACAACATTTTCAATCATTTTTTTTAATACATTAAGGGACATGAAGCGAATAACAAATATAATATGCTAGTTTGAAAATGAATATATTAATATGATGAAATTGTTTTTTGCCTGATGCCCATGAAGTGAAAATTATAGGTTATTCATTATCAAGGTTGGAAGTCAAATTGTGCTCCTATTCATGAAAAACAAAAATTCTATTTTCTAAATTAAAAAAACTAGGCACAACATGTGCCAATTCATCAATAAATAATATCTATAGATTCAAAGTTGTTGCTCATACTATAATAAAATCAATTATTATATTTGGCACCTCTATGCCATGAAAGAAAAAAGTAGATGCCTGGTGGCCACTGGGATTAGGGTTAAAGTCCCAAAAAAAAATCAAGAGCTAATATCTAAGAATATACGCACACAAATTTTTTCAATAAACAAATTCCTTAATACCATGTTAATGTCACACATAATTTTTGATGATCAAAACATTGCTTAAGAATATGTCACATCCAACACAAAAGAACTCAAAATTTAAAAAACTCGTAATAAATTTAGAGTCAATGCCATGAAACGAAAAAAATAGACACTTGGTGGTCATTAGGGATTAAGGTTTAGGTGCAACATTAAATTAAAATTATGGTCAAACCAATCAAACCTTGTGATAGATTAATGTGACTCCATGTACACGTGCTACATTGATGCCCAAAGAAATCCAATCTAGGATGCATTTCTTGTAAATGATGAGAAATATTTTGGTGGTGGACACCACTTCTTGATTCTTGGAAGTCATGGGGTTCAAACTTGGTATGGAATAGCAAAATGTACAATTTCTTTTGAAGTAACATGTGTCAATTGTGCAAGACAAGAATTGTGCATTGGTTCATCAATAGGTTCTAGACAAAGCTTGTTACAAGGTGTTTAGTGTCTCTTAAACAATGAACTTTAGAGGGGGATGCTAAATACTCTTAACAAGCTCTATCCAAAGCTTATTTATATATATGGTTGCATGTTTTTGCACTTTAGGCAATTCTTGTCCTCCACCATCAAATACTTGTCTTGTTGTGTAAGGACAAGGCACTTTGCAATTCTTGTCCTGCTTATCTTGCATCATCAAAACTTGTCTTACTTAAGGACAAATTGTTTTTTGGAACGATCTATTGTTCATTGCTGAGTTTGAAACCACTTCATCATGAAGGAAGCAAGAATGCGTACCTACCACTGACTTATTTCCTGGCGTTTACAAAGGGTGGTATCTTTTATTGTATTTGCAAAGCATTAATCAAACCCTGTGCAAAGCCGAGCTTGGCACCGCTGGGATGCTTGATATGTACTGTCTTTGGACTGTGGAGGCAGGAGGCCTGTGAAAGTATTAACTTTTGGAAGAGGGGCTGCAAATAACATTTCAAAGACAGCTGATTTAGAATTTTCATCCCCTACATGCGGTTCTGGTGCAAAGGGCTGAGGATTGTCGGTGCATTGAGGAGACTCATCTTCCACAAGTCTGAGTGCCAACCTAACAATAGAGTGGTGACATGTTTAGTAGCTAGGCATAAGTAAAAAGGAGGTTTTAAAAAGTCTGGATGTCTGGGTGAACTGCCCTTTGATTTGTCATTTTGTTGCATTGCACCAACGAAAATTTCCATGACTTTCTTTGATTTGTCATTTTGCTGCATTGCATCAATGGAAATTTCCATCATGGATCAAGGGACAATGCAAAAAAACCCAATGAGCTAAACTCTAAGCCCACACAAGCCTGCTATGGAGCCCTGTGCAAAGTTAAAGATTCTGACAAGTAGCCTTAATAGGGAGAGATAGTGTATCTCAGCTGACAGCTAAACACGCCTGTACTATGAGGGCTATACACAAAGCAGTGTGAATCTAGTGTAATCTAGCAGACCCAATTGTTGCCCAAAATCTCAGAGACGAACATTGTGAGATGTTAAATAACCCCTAAGGAGCTTTGTCCAGGCTTGTCTTTCTGTGCTTTGCATGGTTTTGCCAAGCTTGTCTTTTTGTGCCCCATGCAGAATCACACAATTCTGCCGGTTCTTGCAATCCCACATCAAATTTGAACCCATGACCTCTCAGAAGAGAACTGAGAATTCTACCAATAACAGAATTTTGGGCACCGAAAGCAAAATGTGACCCTATTTTTTTCTGACCACTCTAACTAAGCTTACAACAATCAAAACCTACAACAGAACACGGAGGCTCTGTGCAGGATGTTGCACGTTTTTTTATACTTCTTCCGAAAAAAATTGGCTAAAATTGGCTTGAGAACTAGAAGCTGATGCAGCGTATAAACAACCCATTGCTACCCAAGAAGAATGACTTTCTGTTCCCTACGTCTTACCACATTTTTGTTTTTGGTTGTCACAGATTAGAAGCTTGACACCTAATTGTTTCTCCATCCCAAGGTTCTCCTATTGGGTTCTCTGGGTGGAATCTTTGCAGGCTATTTGTCCATTCATTATCTTGGCTTTCACAATCTCCCATATTTATGCGTGTTTGTTTATTGGCTCTGGCCAGAGGAAAGAAACTTGTCATCAGTGTAGCTTTTGAGATACAATTTTGGCTTAACCTGGGAACCAATCTGCAGGTGACAGCTAAAGACTTAGCTGTATGTATTCCGTGATTGATTGATTTTTTATTTTTATTTTTTTCAAATTCATTTTCTCATCCAAATCAGTTTTTTTTTTTTTTTTTTTTTCTTTCAATTTAGTGTTTTCAAACATCTGGTGAATTTTTCCTAAGAATTAGAAACATTAACCAAATTTAGAGTAAAAACAATGTCAAGAAGAATACCAAAATTTGCAAAAACAAAACACTTGTTCAAATCACCTAAATTGCATTACAAAGATCTACTGTTGCTCATGATTTTGTTTGAGCTTTATCACAAAGGAATTAACCATTACACAATGAGCTGCTTACTCTTCATCCATTTCACTATATAACTTGGTGTCATCACGATGCTTCCTTGTTTTCACTGTGGCAAATCTTTGCTGTGGGGGCCAGAGTTGAGACTTGAGACCAGAAATGCCACCGACCCATTTAGGTACCAGTTGACAAGCTAATGGTGAAATGTGTCATCTCCCTTCTTCTATCGAGAACAACAGGAACATCAATGAACTCAATACCTTTGTTAGCTTTGTCCATAGGCAAGAAAATCAGCATCCATGTAAGTAAGTGTTGGGGTACCCTACTCCAAGGGACTTATCTGCCTGAAGGAGAAATTCCGCTGGATAAGATAAGGTGCTCTCTAGATACACTCAAAAAAACTTTCTGACGGTGCTTTGGGGATATTCGATATAACTTTGGCTTGAACTGGCAACCAAGTTGCAAGTGACAACTGGAGATTGAATTGCTTATTGTAGGTGTAAAGCATCATTGCATTTTTTCTTTTGTATATTTTGGTCTCTCATTGCACTGAAGAAATTTTGTTCATTGAAATTATAAGAATAGTAAGTTACGTAAAATTTGAACAACACTCTCCAACATGTGAGAGTAATTTTCACCAAGTGGAAGTTAATTTTCCTTTGTATATTTTGGTTATTTATTGAGCTGAAAAAATCATGTTCATTGATGTTGGATCGATGTTGCAAAAACAAATCCAGATGGGTCTTCCAAGGGACCATTTCTCCCATACCTAACCATGTTTCATGGTTACATGGTTTTTGGCTCTTTTGGTCCAGAAGGCTGGAATTTAATCTTGTTTGTATTTGATGTCACATGTGATGAGTGTCCACCAAGTGGCTACTGGGGGAAACTCTGAGTTCACTTTTTGGAAACTTGAGGGAACATTTTCTATTTTATAACTGTTGCTGGTTTGAATTTTAATGGCCAAAAGGAGCAGAGAGCCATTATGCAATGAGCCACTTGTTTGAGCATGTCAGAAGTTGATCCAGAGCAATGAGCTGCTTATTATCTCTCTCATGCCTCATCATGAGGCAGAAAAGGCTATTATATACTATAGGAAAACCATTATTAGTTTCCTAGCAGAATGGAGGGATCCTGAGGAGTCTACCAGGCCAATCTCTATTACTTGTTTACAAGACCCATTCTGCAAAATTTGCATGACCACTCTAGCAATTCCACATGAACATTTATGCAATTCCACAAGAAAACCCCATTATGTAATGGAGCATGATGTCGGGTAAAGGTCATTGTTCCTGTTTCAATGGCTGTTTGGAAATTTTGGCACTGTATTAGGCTAAACCCAAACTCTTCAAAGGCACCTTAGATGGGGCACAATAGCTGATGCCCAGCATGCTTCATAATACACATTTGGGGTCTTGTGATGGTGGACCAGATCTAACTTGGGGCAGGTGCCAAGACCTATTCTTTTACAAAGAGGGTTCTGCAAAATTCAGATGACTGTTATGCAAATCAACATGACTATGTACTCTGCAGATCCACAAGAAAATCATTCTGTAATGGAGCTTTGCTGGGTACAGTAAAGCCTATTGTGCTGGTTTTGTTGCCCATACAGCAATTTGCACTTTGCATACCAGGCTCAAGCTAAATTCCTCATAGGCACCTTACAAATGGCATGTAAATCTCCCACACACTCCATACCTTACACTAGGGTCAGTCTCATCAATTAAATGATCCTTCAAATAGTGAAATGAATTTTTTGCCAAAACATGAGGCTAAGGTGTTGAAAACCATATCATATTATTGCAAGCTATATGTCTAAATAATTTCACTATTCATGTGAGGATAAAATAAGTAGATCATGAAAATATAAATCAAAATACAAATCTACAGAAACGAATTAATTTATTGGAAAAAAAAAACTATTTATTTATTTTGTCAAGGTGGAAGCATTTTTGTCTCAAGTAAACAGAGGAAAGGAGGCCCAAAGGGAAGGAGGGAGGGAGGGAGGGTGGGGATGGGGAACGTATGGAACAAATGATGTGAACGGAAAAATAGAATAAGGATGATGGGAATCTAAGCGTTGATTTCGTCAAATAGAAAAGGGTTCACGGGTCGCACGTTTTCACTCCTCTCTCTCTCTCGCACTCGTTCTTTCTCTCTCTCTCTCTCTGTGTCTCGCGCGCTCGCAGTTCTTGTGCGGCTGCTACCTTCTTTGCGCGCCTTTGCATTGTTCTTCGCTAAGCACCAAGGGGGATCCGGCCCACGGATTGCTAACTCATGAGTTTCTGAAACTTCGCGATTCAATCTTTGCTATTTTGTTTCATTTTTCTTCCCGCGGCTGGCTTGCCCTCAGACATTATTCCAGAAGCTGATCTTTAACGAAAAGAAATGGTACTACTAGCCAAGTCCTCTTACCGACCGGTGGAACATTGAGATTTTCTTTGAATGCTGGTTTTCTTCAAGTTTTTTGAGACCGGAGGAACTGGGTTTGAATTTAGATCTTGACGAGGTTTTAATCTGTGGTTTTCAAAGTAGCGTTGTAGACCAAAAAAACAGAGTTGCCCGGTTGCACTGGTTGACAATTTTGCCAAGATCTGCATCAGTCTCTTTCTTTCCGACTTCCTGAGCGGTTCGGTTTCACGCATTACAATGATGAGCTTCTTGATGTTGATTTGGTGGAACCGCAAGTCTTTAGGCTGCTAGGGGTTGCAGAAGTGCAATGAACTGATCGCGATCGAAGGATGAACTCTAGTGTGTTTCGGCGTTTGAACAATTGTGTAGGGACACACAGATTATTCATTTCATTTTCTCTGTGACTTCGGGAGAGTCCTCGGACATGCAGGCTTCGTCGTCGGTCGGGAAGTTTCTCCTGGAAGAAGAAGAAGAGTCAGCTTCTTGGCTGCCATTTACGCGGAAGCAGGTCCAGCAGCTTCTCTGTTAGAGCCTCCTGTCCTGCAGAGAAGAAAGCCAGTACGGTGGTGAGAAGGCCAGCCCAGACTAGACGCATCCAACACGGTACTCGCGGTTGGCTGTGCAAAGATGAAGATCCAGTGTGATGTATGCGACAAGAATAAGGCCGCCGTAATGTGCTGTGCAGACGAAGCTGTCCTGTGCACAGACTGTGACACAAGAGTGCATGCTGCAAATAAGCTGGCTAACAAGCATCAGCGTATTCATCTCATATCGGCCTCTGATGTTCCCGCCCGCTCATGTGACATTTGCCAGGTTAGTTCTTTTCCGCCACACCTCCATTACATGTATTACATGATCTCATATGCAAATGTTTCCTCTGATCTCGTATGCGCCTTTCTACATTCAAAGCATTTGACACAGGCATGTTTCATACGCAGTAATAGAGGTTACTGCGATGCTTTGGAGGTTCATGATCATTCTAGACTCCATTGCATTTCGTGAGAATGATGGACCGCAATACAGATACAGCAGACATGTCCTGTTTTTTGTGTGCAGGAGAAGACTGGCTTCTTCTTTTGTCTGGAGGACAGAGCTCTGCTGTGCCGTGAGTGTGATGTTTCGATTCACACAGCCAACTCTCTGGCGTCCAACCATAAGAGGTTTCTAGTGCCAGGTATCAGAGTGGCTTTGGAGGCGATGGTTGGACAACAAGCAGAACCTGCAGCAGAACTAGTAGTGCCTGCTGAAGAAGTTGCTGCTGCTGCTGCTGAGGCTGTGGCCGAATATCCTCCATCTTCTCGAAGCAGTTCTACCACTACCTGTGATACTAGAAGCCCTGGTACAACGGCAAATGATTTTGCTACTATATGCAGATCCTCCCCTGTGGCGAACCCATCAGAGATATTGTCTACTCCAGCACCAAAAAGTCTACAAGGAGCAACGGTGGTAGCTGCCGTACCCGCGAAGAGTGCAGCGATGATCCTGCAGACTCCAATCAACAATGTACACCTGCAAACTGGGAACTCGGAAGTGTGGAAGAAAAGTAGCATTACAGAGTTTCTAATTGAAGCTGTACCTGGCTGGAGAGTTGACGAGTTGCTTAGTCTTGCAGAGATGGGCGACGGTTTCAATACGTCAGCTGCTCATGACATTGGATCACCCTGCAAGGTATGTACACTCATTCATCTCCTCTCCCTGCTGCAACTCATGTCATGCTGTTGACATTCTGAGGGACTCAAAGATGTGTGCCTGTCAGCTCATGAAGAGTCCATCAACGTTGTGCAGTGATGGGTGTCTAATATTGTCGTGTGATTGCATGTAGATCAGCACTTTGGCAATGCCAATTTCATAGGAAGAACTCAGGATGTTCAACATGTTGTTCATGTAGGATCTGATGCACAAATTATTGAACGTGGGTGCTCTGGAGACGAAGGCATTCACTCTTCTTAATTATCGCATTGTTTCTAATTGATGATCTGACGTACAATATTGCCATTGAGTTGCATGTCCTGAATTTAGGTCATGCTGGGGTTTGTTTGCCTGCAGGCAGATCCATCAAATTACACTGGAAGTTTTAACTGGACAGTCGATTTGAGGTCTTTCGATGAACAAGTAGACGTGAGTTCACATCGTAAGGTTCCGCAGATCCCTTCTCCCCCGACTATGTCTGGTTTGTTCTCTTCCACCAGATCATCAATCCTGGGATCTGTGAAAGCAATTACTAAGCAGGAAGCTGCAGCACAACATGGTTTGCCCGATTTCTGTAACGCATTTGTGGTTCCTGACGTTGATCTTTGTTCATCATCAACTTCAAGAATGCTTGCAAAACGTAACCGAACCCAGTATGGTATGTAGCAATATTGCAGATCCCTTACTACTACTCTATAGCTTGAGCAATGATGAATTTCTCATGAGCTTAATCCAATCCCACATTTTACTTTGGCTAGAGTATTCGTAATATTTAGCTGAAACTAGCAGCTGGGCCTTTGTTCCCCTTGAAGCGAACTCTCGGTGTCATATTTGCCGAAGAGGGACTAGACCAAGCTCAGGGGCGCTTATGTGGTTTCACGACCGAGAAGACTTGGGTAGTACATCTTGCAAAAGTATAGGTGCGTATGTCTACTGCAGAATCTGAGTACCAGAAGCATCTTATAATCTAAGCCCCATGAGAGGAGTGTGTAGCGAACTTGACAACTGGAAGCTCCTTTGGAGCTCAAGCAAAGATCCAGACAGATCGAATGAGGCTTTCCTGTCAAGATGGAAATTCTGGGTTCCAGGCGAATGCGTGATTCTATTCTGTGGACAAATGGGGAGCCCGAACCCACATTCTCTGCATCACAGCGCATTGTTCTTGCTGGAGGGTTGCAGTTTCTCATCAAGGGTGGTCAGAGATGTTATATATGCTGTGCCGTCACTGTATTCAGCTGTGGTAAAGAGCTTCAAATCCTTGCTTGAAGTTTGTCTATAAATCCAAAGCACACATGCTATTATGCACAGAATGTGAATGTGTAGGTGATCTATTCTACAGGTTTATGAAATAATAATTATTATTGTAGTAAATTCTAGTCACGCTGCCATGCACTAGCATGATTTTTTTAGTACTTGGTATGACTACAGCAGCACTTTTACAGGAGGATCTCATCGTGACACAACAGCATGACCACATGTGCCATTTTACTTCTTGCCTTTGTTTGCCTCTGCCTCTCAGGGAGAGACTATGGAATGTTCACTGCAGAGTTCATCTGTCCCTACATTTTCAGCAGCATTTCCTATTTGGACTGTTGCTGGTTTGGAAGGAATGACTAGTTCTCTTGCAAAATCAAGTTGTCTTCAAATGCACCATTGAAATGCAGTTACGTACTTAGGCAGAGAGATTAGGCAAGTAGCTGTGATAGAGGCCGACCTGTTTCAGTTAGAGTCTCTTTAGTGTGATTTCAGAAGATGAACCTCTTTCATGTCATTGCCAAAAACTCCAGAGTTTAGTTGGTGCAATTTAAGAGCCTGGAAATTGTGGAATTAAAAAGTGGTTTTTGGAATCTTCAATAGCCAGATTTTGATCAAAACTTTACCAAATTCCTAAAGTAGGCTCCAGTAGGCAGCCAACAACAAAAGAAGAATGCTTAAAATCTTTTCGTTTCATGTCTGGTTGATAGCCAAATTTGATTAGATATCTTCTTATGAACATTGATGGGAACTTCAACAAATTACAAGTACATCATAAAATTGAATTTCAATCACACCACAAAATTGAAGAAGAAACACTGGACCACAGCAGCCCCTGCTAAAAGCATGTGGAAATAATACCCTGAACCGGGAGGTACAAAGCAACTTGTACTTTGCAATTGACTTTGTTATCACATGGTTCATTTGTACCGTCTGGTTGATTAGTGTTTCTTATGGAAGACGTCAAATGAGGTCTGGTGTTCTTGAGGTATGGGTCCTTATTGTACAAAAGTACTGCCTGCTTCTTTTTTTTGCCCTTTCTCTGCCCTTGACCTAATCTTTTTCTAAGAAGAGATGGATGATGCACAAACACACTTTGGAACCGTGTTATTATGAGCGTTTTGCGATTGTAAATCAGGCAGGAGTACTTTTGTACTGCTTGCAATAAGGACCAATAGCTGATTTAAACAGCTTGGGTTACATACCCCATGCTTTCTGCATGTTCTCACGTAAGCCCCCCTCATTGGGTGTGGCCAATGTGAATGGCATTGGGAATTGCATGATGTAGTTGAGATATTTGTGTTGGGTTTTCTGATGCCCACTAACTAGTTTGAAGTTTGAACCACTCTTTTTGGGAGAGGGTATCATACCCTGCCTGGTACCTGCCACTAGTGTTTCCTTGACTGAAAAGCAGGACACCTGTCCAGGCTCCCTTACTGTCTCATTCGGAGGCAGAATTTGAGAGGAAGATTCATCAATTCCGGGTCTAGATCTCTGCTTTTACATGGGTAGTAGTAGCCTATCAGGGTTTTTTTTTTCAATTTTGTGATGTAGCTGAAGTGGCGATCATCCATAAGATGATTTGGTCAGATTTGGCTACAGAAAAAATATGAAAGTAGGGGAAAAAAAAGTGGAGCCTTGTATATTCTTGGCTACTTATTGGAACTTATCATAAAAATTTGGCACTCTAAATATATATATATACAGAAATCTGGCGAATTTGGGCCTTTTTTTTCATGGAAAATCCTATGTAGAGGTCGAAATCATACTTTTCAGGTCGAAATTTGACGAAATTTCGCCAAAGAAAAAAACACATTAATGGGTACAGAATGCCCCAGCTAGGGGGACGGTGTTACAATTGTCAATTCTGCCTTGCACAGAATTGCCCTGGTTCTGGTAACACCCTCCCTCCCCTCCGCCCCCAGGGCCTTACAGTGCATGTAAAGCTCTGTCACAAATTTGTAATTGTTTTTTTGGTGATACCTGGCAGGTACTTACTTCACCAAAAGAGAATTGAAAAACTTTTTGTTTCCCCTGCTGCTTTGAGAAAGAACAAAAAAGTAAGTTGCCAAGGTTCCTTGGCGTTGTTGTAGAGGAACCATTTTGCTCTTTAGCAACATGCCATGAGGCAACACTAGAAAAGCAGGAGCAGGCAGGGCCTCAGGACCCCAGAGAGGGACAAGCTATGGACAACTGATCCTGCTAGGTTCTTCACCAGGCAAGCTATGGACAGCCTATATCCTGCCAGGTTCTTCACCAGGCAAGTATAATTCTGCTGCCAAGGCTGCAGAAGTGCTGCTTCTGATGTAGACCCCCTTTTCTTAACACCAAGGAACCAATAGCATGGGAGCAGTGTTTATTTTTTTGGCAAATTTAAGAAATTTTCAAACAGAGAAATTGGGATTTATTTTTTTTGTTTCTAGTGAAATTTTCAATAATTTCGCTATGTTTTGGTTAAACTTAGCCAAGTTTTGAATATGACAAAAATGAAAAAGAAACGCAGCATGGGAGTTCCATTTTACCAGCTGTACCTTAACTGGGTTTGCCCAGTGAGAGCTTCACTGGCAGAACCGAATGTAGTAAGTACATCATAGCCAACTCACACATCTGGTGGAGCAGCTGCATGTTAGTAATATAAGACAGACCTTGCCATCTACCAGCTCAACAGTCTCAGCAACAGATTTCGAACATGAAATGTCCAGCATGCATGTTATGTTCAGGGAGGCTTCTTTTGGAGGCACTCGGTATGATTAACCATGGTGGGTAGTAGAATGAATGCCCCCATTCCATTTATTTTTTGAAACGCGCCCATTTCTTTCATGATTCCTGGCAGGTATCACAGGATAAAAAAGAAAAAGAAATCGCTGCAAGTGTTTATGCTTCATAAAGCCTTCAGCCATAAAGGCTTCACTGGAATAAGGGCCTGGTCTCGGATCCAGGTCTGATTCTGGTAGATCCCATGGCCTCGAGCTTTTATTCATGATCCCTACACAAAATGATCCATGCATTGGAGAAGGGTAAAAATGCACAATGACAGAAATCCTGTAAGAATAGTGTGTGCACTTTCAAGACACAACAAATCAATACCAAAGGATGGAGTTGAAGAAAGCCAAAAAGCTGGGGAGTTGTCAGATATTCAACCATCATCAGATCATTCCTCAATCTGCATTTGAGTCTACAACTAGGTCAAGACAAAGTCCTTGGAACCAGTCCTTTTGTAAATAACACTTTTTTTGTTACTCTGGCCAGCATCCCCAGACAGATTTAGACAAGATTTCGCCTTAACTGGCCACACTTTTGTACAGGAGCATTCAAACTGTAGCCAGTAGACAGACTTTGTGACGACATGGTAGCCTACCCAACAAAAAGGGAGAGAAGTTTTTGGCAAATTCTTTTTGAGAAAAAGAGGAATTTTTGCCAGAAATTTGAGGCTACTAGATCACCATTTCACCATTTTTCGCCCCAAAAACTTTTTTGTAAAAAAAAATTATTGGAATAAAAATTTCCAAGGTAAAAAAGAAAGCTTCACCAGGGTGGGGGACATTCTCAAAAAATGCAGGACTTGATTCAGCTATTGTGTCATCCTAGGTCCCTTATTTTGAGTATGTCCCCACGCCAATGGGCTTTTTAACCCTTGGTATAGATAGCACTTTAGGTGAAGGTTATCATGGACATAAACACATGTAAATCATGGAGGCCTTAGGAGGAGGAGGAGAAGGAGGGTTCTTGGGCCTACTCCTTAACAACAAGAGTGGGTGGGCCCTTATAAACAACTACAGATTTCATGAAGTCAATATTGCACTTTCCAGACTGAAAGAGATCACTATTATGAGACACACACTCCTTGAGGCCACTTTTGTTAAAACTCTCCAACAATGGTTCCATAGTGGATGGTTTTGAACTTTTCACAATAGTCTCTTTTTACCCAATAGTTAGTTACCTACTTTTCTTTTTTCTTTTTTTTTTTACACGTATCTACTACCTATGTATGAGACTTATGTATGAGACTTGTTATTATCCTTTGGCTTTTTGTCCCAGGCTCCAGTAAATGTCAGTATATGTCTAGTGTATACCCTACACGGTTAGGAATTTAGGATGATCATACAAATCTTGTACACCCCGCAACTACACACAACACCCATTGTCCTTCCTTCCTTCCTTCCTTCCTTCCTTCTTTGCAGCTTTTGTTACCATTGGGATTGCTGTAGCTTGCTTCATATTTGGTCTGCTCCATATGGTAGACACAACACACCTTTTTTTCTTTTTTTTAAAATTTTTAAAAAAAAATTTTTTAATTAAAAAATTTTTAATTTGAAATTTTTCAAAAAAGAAAATTTAAATTATGAAAATTTGTGTTTTTTTTTTCCCCCCCCCAAAAGAAGAAAATCTATTGGAACTAATTTTTTTGAAATGAACAAACTTCCCAATTTTTATTTTTTTTGCCTTAAAAAAAAGACAAAATTTGTCAAAGAAAAAAACACTGACACTCACCTTTCCCCTCACAAAGTTTAATCTCCATATTGGAGTTACTACAAGCAATGTTTTTTTTTTCCACATTTTTGAGGTAGGTTTGTTGGCTGGCTATAAATTGTGAGTGCTTGAATGTCAAAATATTTTGGGGGGGGGGGGGGGGGGGGGGGGGTGGATCTAATTGGTTAGATTTTTTTAAAAAAATTAGATTTGATTATCATAAATTGTGTATGTTCATAACTTGTTGGTGACAAAAAGTTTAATGTTGTATGTTAAGTGGTTTAATTTTTTTTAATATTTATGTTTGATCGTCTATTGGATTATGAGCAATGTAGCATTGTAGCAACAAATGCTTAACATGAGAGATTTTGTGGCTATTGAATGTGAAGAGTTCTCCATCTATGTTTGCTTTGTTTCATAACCATGCACAATGAAAGGCAGTTAAATCATTATACAAAATTTACATCCTTTATTTATGTTTTCTATTTAAAAGCATATATGTGCATTTGAACTTCATCAAACCAAGTTTCTACTTATGAAAGATTAAAGGAGGATTAGCATGATCTTGCAACCAAAAGAAAACAAGTTACACATTCAACCAAAATAAACAAAACTTTGATAAATCAAAAAGAGAAGACCACTCGAAAGGGGAGTGGCTCCCAATTTTCCATCGTTTATGAGACATACACAAAAGCATGGGAATAAGGCAAAAGGAAGGAACAAAAACAACAAGAATATGCATTGTTCTTGAACAATGTGAATGTTAGAAAGTTGACATTTTCTTGTATCATATCCTTGTATCCTTAGTAAAGTGTTTCATTCTTCACATGTGCATTGTTAGGGTTCACATAATATGGATCAATGGCCCTTCCATTTTGGCAACATTACAATTCCCTAAACTTGAATGTTCGATGAAAAAATCAAACTTTGAAACTAGTAATTTATTTTTCCCCTCAATCTTCGAGCAGCTTCACACCTCACCATTTTCATCTTGCTATCCCTTCACATACAAGTTCAATTAAACCAAATAAGCTTTGCAACCCATCTATCTTGGTAAACCTTGTTAATTTCCCATTCTAACTTTTTGAATTTTTTCTTTTTTAGTTCACTAACTATGTGTTTTGTAAGATTTCTAAAAAGGCATGCAACAATTTCCTCACAATCCTTCTCCTTTCCCTTTCAAAATGCACCAGCCACATAAATAGATGCAATAAGACTCAAAATCACATTGGGTGATAGAATAATTTCTACTACATTTGCAAAATTGAGATTTGCAATGATATGAGAAGTATCAAGGGCTATAGAAAACTCCAAAATTTAATGGAACTTCAAATTCATCAAAACTTGAAGGGGTGCCATAGCCAAAAAATAAAACCTCAAAATGACTTAGGTATGCATGACAAACACAAATGCTTGGGTATGCACAAGAGATACAAACGTTCAAGTTTTGACACAACACACTTACATTTCACACAAGATTCACACAACACTTTAAAAACTTAGGTTTTGTAAACAAATGGCATCAAATTGAGAAAGGAAACTAGGATATGTAAACAAGAAAAATTAATGGACATTACTATTGGTGAAGTACCTATGTAATGAATGTGATGTCAAGTTCCATTTCAAAACTTCATATAGTTGCAACTTGTGAGATTCCAATCTCCAAAGCATTAACATTGAAAACCAATAAACAAATTTCATAATTGTTGATTATAATTAGAAAAAAAATCCAAAATCATATGTACTTTCGAAAATAAAAATATGTCAGCACCTTGCCATTGCACCAATCCAAACATTGAAAAAATTATGATCAACAAAGATTTGATTTTAAACACAACATCACAAAATGATGCAATAAAAGTAGGAAGGAGAAGATTTTGCAAAAAACACTCATGAATTTTGGATACTTACCTTATAAACAAAAGAATTTTATCCTTGCAATGTTTCATTGCATCTCATGCCATTGCAACTCTTCCATTGTACCTATTGCCATTATAACTTGCCCAATTTAAGCATTCAAAACTAAATCTATCAAGACACAAAAATAAAACCTCATCCTATTATAATATTAAACCCCTAATGTCCCATATTGATATTACTACACCAAAAATGGCATTCTATGATTTGTCCTTTTCTATTAGACTAATCATTTATGCCATTTGTAATCAAACTGGACCTATTATTTATGCCAATTTTAATCACTTATGCCACTTATGGTCATATAACAGTAGCCATAGAAACCATTTTTAGCATAGTGTATTAATGGCAAACCTTGTTCTTAAGCTTTCATCAATACAAATGATGGAAGCCAAATTCAAGAGAATGGAGTGACAATGTAGACCAATTGTAAATCATATTTCTAGTATCCAATAAAAGGGCTTGGCTAGTGTGGGCAACACATCATCAAAACCGTTAGTCAACAAATTGGCCATTCCACCCATGATTCTCATTGTCACATTATGGCGATTTTTCAAATCCTATAGTTCAAAATCCTTAATGTCATTTTCCAAGCATTTGTTTTATCAACATGTGGTGAAATTTGAAAAAAAACACCATTGGTCACTAGCATGTTATAAAAACATTGTGAGGAAATCATTTTTTAAAAAAAATTAAATGATCCTCCACTTTAAGAAGGCTCAAAATCCAAAAGTCTATTAGCAGCAGCCCCCCTAATTGCTTTTTTCTTCATTTTTTTAAGTCATTTTTTTTAAAATTCGAGATTTTACATTAGGTTTTAATAGGTAGCCAACAATTTTGAAGGGCACATAAATTATTTTTTTCATCATTTGCTAATAGCCAAATTTGGATAAATTGTCTTGTGATAATTACCAATGACCACCAAGGCTATATCACAAACTAGATTGGGGGGGGGGATTGCAATGGGGGGGCATTACATATATGGGTACCTACGATATTCAATTTTTTCCTTCTCCAATTTGTTGAGGTAGGTGGTTCAAGGTGATCACACACACAAATATTTAACCAAATATGCTACATGTAAAAGAGGATAAAAGAAAATTTTAGAATTCCTCTTGTATTTTTGTGACAAGTCAAAGCCTATTATCTAAGCATGGTGATTTTAAAAAATAATTCTTCATATTGTGGTGACTTGGGCCTATTTTTTTAAGGAAAAAACTTTAATTTAAAATAGTAATTACTATTTCACATATCATTACATGACACTAGGTGCTAGGCCATGGGCCAAGCTAATCTTGGTATTGTATAACACTACAAGTGTGGACAAAATGGAAAACACTTATTTCCAAACTCCTAGTTACCTTCTACTTAATCACAAGTGTAGCCAGACTTTTAATCATGCATATCATCATTTCCCCATGTGCCATCCATGCCCAAGCAATAAGGTTGAATGGGGTAGAAGCAACCTAATTAATTGGATGGTACCACTAATAGTCACCTTGCCAAAACCAATTTAAGAAAGTTGAACTCAATTTATTTCATAAATTTGTTTTTTCTATTTTTTTCTATTTATCTATTGGTTGAAGCATCATGCAGGCTATGTTTTCATCACCTTGCACACACTTATGAAAATCATAAACATTTGAACACCTATGTTATGTAGTGGCATTTAAAAGTATTTGATAAATGCCATGTCCTGACATTTTTTACCCCATTTTTAACCTTTTTCTTGAAATGTCCTTGCACCTATATATGCATATATAATTATTTCCTATGTATCAATTACAAAGCAAAAGGTATGGCCTAAGGTACAATAGTTATATATTTGTGTTCTTGGCTACAATGACCATTTTAGACTTCTACTCCTAAAATTTTGGAATTGGTCAATAAATTATAACTATCACTATCATTTAGCTATGAAAGAAAAGAAATCAAAGAAAGGACTATCTAAAATATTTCTTGAAATTAAAGGCTAAGAAAAAAAAAAATTGGTGTTTCTAACCAAAAAAAAATCTATTTTATTTTCTTAAAACCTTCTCCTTATGCATTCATTGAAAACATAAAAACTCAAAACATTTGTTGATCCTAATGAAGTTTCAAATACTACACATGATGTGGGTAATGTTTTCATAAAACAAATTGAACTTGAAAAACCTCCCTTAAATGTACAAAAGATAGCTTTGGTGATCACCAACTAGTTCTTCATAAATATTAATCCTTCTTTCTTGTGTTTGTGTGTTTGGGCTCTTCAACTTGTTGATCCAAAATGGGGGTAAGTTGTCTTTCCCACAAGAAAAATGAACACACAGTTATGGATGATAATTACTCATTTTTTACAAATTATGTCTATCTTGGGTTTAATTTGATTTGGAAAAAATATTTACCAAATTTTTAATATTACATAATTGATAAAGAAAACCTTGGGCAAGGCAACTAGGTTTATGAACTCGTTAAGAGGCAACAAATGGTGTCCTCTTCCACATCAATTGTATTGCACAAAATAAGCCAACCATGCAGCTTTTCCTTTTGCCCTTAATGGGGAATACAATTGCTTACTTATCAAGTTTTTTGATATAACAATATCCTAAGGTTGAATCATTTTGTTTGACAATTTCAACTCATTAACCAATTTAGGCATTTTGCTTTGGCACACAACTAAATACAACTAGTTCATTGTAACAAGACTTCATGTCTATTTACTCATATTAACCCTTCCATTGTTTTCACCTTGGTTGAGAAATTGCAAATGTTCAATTGCACATTTTACATCAAATGAATTGTTTTTGGGGCTTATATCAATATGCAATGTTGTTCGTTTTATTTTGAACCTTGAATTTGATAATTAACATGCCAATCCAATGGATGACATTTTCACATCATTTTATATTACAATTGTGAAAAGGTCTTCCTAGAAGCAAGTTGCTACATTAACCCCTAAACATCAAACATGCCCAATATGGACTAGTTTTCAATTGTAGATTCTCAATATCATGTTAAGGGGTTAATTAAGTTCATATTAATGAAATGATCATTATTTTAAAATTACACTAACTTCATGTTGGCAATTTTACATTATTTATGTAGTGTTTTTTCATTTCAATAGCAAGTGCAAATGTAAGTCTCTCTTTGATTTGCATTTTAAAATTGTATATAATTTGAATGTGATGGAAGTTGCAATGATCATCATGGAATGTGTGCTAGTTAATGTACTATTTTTAAGTTCCTACACCAACTTCATGTTGCCATACACTACACCATGCAAAGTATCCACAAATTTTTTTTGGTTTGTGAGTTGAATTGTTTACTCATACATTTCCAATGTTTCATTAAGAACTTGATTAGATTTTTTCATGCATAGACATGGATATTGTAAAAAATTCAATCAAAGAATGGTCTCTTTATGAGCTCTAGCATATAGCTTAAGCAAGGGGCAATGCACTCTATGCAAAAGTAAACTAGAAGTCTATTAAGTCACTTTAAAAACTCCAAATCGTGAAAAATAATATCAAATATTATTAACTCCCATCACAATTATTGATTTCAAACTTGTGTTATTGATAATTTTTTTGTACACATATTTTTTATTTTCTTGTTCTTATCCAAATTTATCAAAGACCATGTCATTGAGTTCACCTTCTTGCTATGTTTGTTTTAGAACCATAACCCCATACAAAATTCAATCAAAACATGTATCCATGTCAATTGGTGTGATTTGGTTATTAATTATTCTTGCAATATTGGTCATGATTCTATGAACCAAAACATTGCACAGATAGAAATTTGTGATTAATTAAGATTTGAACTACAACAAACCATATAAAGGTGGTACAATTAGTTGTATTTTTTCATGCATATGGAAGTTCTATTTCATACACTAGCTAATTGACATCTTTTCCAATCTCACCCATCTTTAGTGTTTTCCCCCCCATTTTGTGAATATCAAATTTTCGACTAAATTGAACCCCAAAAAAATTTTAAATTAGTCAAATATACATTAAAAATAAAAATAATTGCCTACCATGAAGTTAAACTCCCACTAATCATTTCCTTTTATGAACTCCAATAACAAAATGAAGGACCTTTAATTTGGTCTTAGCATTAAGGATATTGTTGCATTTGCCTTCAAATATGTTCTCTAACCAATTATAAACATTTGGAAACCAACCTATCACAATTTGTCTTTTAACTTCTCTAAATTTAAGGATCCAAATTGGGGGAATGTTTTTGACTAAAAATAAAATGTGAACACATTTTGTGCAAAAAGACATTTATTATATAAAAAAATTCTATTGCATGATAGATTATTAAATGAAAGAAAAAAAATTAATTCCAAAATCATTTTCACTTCTGGGGGGGGTTGAAAGGAGGGTGGGGGGTGGTTTATCAAATCAAGTACAAACTTTGGTTTGTGTTTACATGTGTTTTTTACACCAATTTGTTAATATTGACCATGTGTGTATGAGAGTGATTTTCTACACATATTTGTTATCTTGTTCATCATTTTTTTTAAAATTAGTTCCAAGGGAAACATCTCATAAAATATTAATACCCAAAGGCTTGCAATATGAACATGGCACATTTTCCATCTAAATGATTTGGACACATTCTACAAGGTGCAACTATATATTTTACATGTTTTTCAAAATTCTTTTATTTCTCCATCTAGTCATAAACAAATATTGCCTTTGATCTATGAAGCACAAAAAATGTTCAGGATTTGGAATATATGAAATGCCATTGAAACTCGTGAATAGTTATAAAAATGCAAAAAGTTAAAGTTTTAGAGATGACAAATCATGTTGTAAGAAGAAGAAAAAAGTTAAACCTTTCAAAACACTAGAATATTCAATATTGAGGTTCAAGATCAAGTCCTCATGAAATCTAAAATATCAAGCAAAACATAAAATACATTTCTTTTTTTATTTTTGCCTCTCAAACAATCTCTAAAATTCAAATTTTGAATAAAACAAAATCTTATGACAAGAAAACAAAGCTCATGGAAGAAGGAAAAGAAAAACAAAACAATCCAAACCAAATGTCATTGTAAAACCTACCACATTTGGAAGTTAAAAAGCACTTGAAAGCTTTGATCTTTTGCAACATTCAAACAACCACAAGAGCACCAAAAAACTAAAAGAAAGGTTGCAAATCTAATTTGAACCTCCAAAGATTTCTCTCTCACTATCCATTTTTTTTAAAAACAACCATATGAAACATCAAACTATCAATCCCTCTTGTAATCTCAAGGATTAAACAAAACATAGGATGCATTTTTTCATTTTCCTTTTTTTTTCAAAAAAAATTCCAAGCTTCAAATGTTGAATATAAAAAAATCTTATATGAAAAAAATCTTATGACAAAAATACAAGAAAAACTAGAGATTATTCATATTTGAAATTGAGTTGTGAAAAGATATAGAGATAACAAAAGACACAAATCCATTCCATAGATGTTAACCAACTATAACATATTTTGGTAGGGACTATGGGACCCTATAATTATCTCCCTTATACCAACTCCCATGTTACCATTGTCATTGAACTAACTCATCAATATGGGTCATTTCATGCCACTTCTATGAAAGTTCCCTTGTGTGGCAAAGATTGAAATTTCAAAGCTCCCCACACAAGACCCCCTCCCTCGCCTTTGAATTCAATGGACTACTAAATGTTAATCCAAAAGTGATTGAATTTGCTAATATTGGATAACTTATCCATGTGTACCTTTGATGAAAACTTTTATTTTGAATTGCTAACATTATCTATCAAATTTGGGGATAATATGTTGTTATTTGATAACAAACTATGATTATATGGTAAGCCAATTTCTAAGTTTTTTTACATACTATGACATTAAAGATCATGCATTAAAAAAAAGTGCCCCAATTTGATGTAAAACATAAGCTTTTTAAATAATTTGATGATTGTAATTCATTAGATTGCATAAGAATCATATAGATGAATCTCTTTTGATAAAATTCAAAAGTGATTTGAATTACATTATAATCCCCAAGGGTGCAAACAAAACTACATTTGTGACATGCATTTATGGACAATTTGCCCACAAATGTCCATAAGTGTGTTTAATCCTTCTTGTTGTTGGTCTTTTATTATTGCAAGTTCTTTATAGAATTCGCAAAGTTTGCCACACTTTTCATTAATCGTTTGAGGATGTCATTGGGTTTCAAGATTATGCGTGTGATGAAATAGTTGAATTGTCAAAGAAAAAATTGTTAAATGTGTTTAGGTTGAAGCTTGTCAACTACAATTGGGATCTTGAAATTCATTCAAACATAAATGGAGGCATCTTAGTGAAAGAATGGAGGACCAATTGCATGTGGAGTGAGGACAAATGAAAACTATGTGAAACTAAAGTGAAACTAAAAGGCTTAAGTTGCATGGACAAACTTGATACAAATGACTTTGGCTATGTGTCCCAAAAGAAGGGGGTGAGATATACGCTTATGAAGGAATCTTGCAATGGATTGCTTGCAGGATATGATAGTGGCATTCATACCACATCACTCTTGAAAAAGAACTATTGGCCCAACCTCAAAGATGAGGCCCAAGAGTATGTCAAAAATTGCTTGACATGCCAAGACAAGACAACCATTGATCAATCTCTAAGAAACAAGAGAAGTTTTTGTAGCCCCTCTCAATTCTACTTGAAACTTGAGAGAGCGCTGATACTTCATGATAAGTTACTCACATTCAAAACAATTTCATACAATCATGGTGGTGCTGGATTGGTTCAATAAATTAACTCATTTCATCCCAACCATAGATATCCTCTCTCAAAGGCTCTCCAACATTTGTTGACTCAAGCTACATGGAGGATTCATTCAGCTAGTAAACCTACTGCAGTGGTCATCTCTCAGTCACTTTTCCACAAACACTGCATTGAATCAAGATTTGGGAGTGTCAAGAGTTTCAAGCTTCAAGCTTGTAGCTTCAACCTCAACAACCTCTCTGCTTTGGCAACAAATGCCTTCTGTCACCCTCAACCCCTCTGCTTTTCTGAATTCATCAGCCAACAATGTCTCAACAGCAATGAGATCCAACAGCTCAGCAATGTTCATTTCTGTCTACAAACAGAAATTCCTTTCAATTGAGTTGTATCTCTGGAACCCATTCTCTGAAACAAAGGGCATGATCAGTGTATGGTGGGTTGCACTCAGGAACATTGCCCTTACAGTGCAATGGCATCCTCAATCTTCTGAAAAAGTGTATGTACCTACATGCAAAATGCTAGATTACCAGCTTCCATTATTGTCTACTGAAGGGTTAGTTTGTCTGGTGACTTTTAGATTAGTCACAAAGATGGCTGGAAAACTCTATATGCAACTCTCAAAGCAAAATCTTCACATGGGAGTGAGGTGAGTGCATTGCATCAGCAGGAGTGACCTGAAGAACAACGGGTCCTCAACATTTTGGGAAATTCAAAACCAAATTGGCAGCCTTTTTAATCCTGCCACCAGCTAGCTGCTACATAATTTAATGATGACAAAGAAAATTACAGAAACATGTTATGATTCAGGAATAGCAGAATATGAAAAGAAAGCAGCTGCAGAGGTTGTAAGCAGATACTATATATCTCCTCCGAATGTAGTGTGGTGGTTTAGCTGAAGCACAAAATTGACATATTGGGGAGTTGCTGTAAGCAAGTATAATTTTATGTATGTGCCTCATTTTTGGTTACAAATATGTAATGTACTTGGAGTTTCTTCCAAGGCTTATATAATGTGAAAACACAACAATCTACAATAGTGAGTACACATAGTATGTTCGAGATGAAACTTGGCATAGTACAAAAGTACACACATATTTTATTAGCTCTGTCTGTGAGGGGAAAACTACAGAATGATAGTAGCTTTTCAGTCGGTCCCACATTTTGAGGAGTGTTCATGGAACATTTGTTATTTTCAGCTGTTGCTGGTTTGAACTTGGCATAAGGGGCACAACCATTATCCGATGAGCCACTTGTTCCACCTGTTAGAACTCTGAGCAAAGGGGAGCATATCATGATGGGTAGAGAGATGCTCGTCTGTCCACATGCAAAGGTTTACATACTTTACACCCAATTTTGAGAAGAGAGTGGGGAACCCTGTAGTTTGTACTTGAGCCACCAGCACAACAGTCACAGCACAGTTCAGCCAGCAACCATGTTTCAAAAACCATGTTTGTCCATTTTAGGTTTCTTGACAGAAAATTTTGTCATATGTTACAAACAGCAACACCATCCCTCCCTCCCTCCCTCTGGGGCAGTATTGCAAAGTTTATGCTTGAGATCCTGATGGAGGGCCAGAAATTCTGTGGGCATGCACAGAAAACATTCACTCAGCCACCAAAAGGTGCTATGACAGTCAGGCTTTTTTACTTCCACTCAAAGGCCAATGTGCAGGCCAACTTGCATATCCGCTCCCTTGAGAACAAAATATATTGGCTGGAGGGGCAATAAACAAACTGTTGGAGGACAAAAATTGCTGGCTGAGTGGTGAAGGAACACAAGGGCAAACTTGGGCACCAACAAACCCTATTGCACAGGCTCCACATCAATCACTGGCCAGCAAGCTTTGCAGCAGGGCTGGTTAAGTTATGTGCATGTGCGGCGAGCCTAAAGCTCTGTTCACACCAAATGATAGCAATGTTGCTAAACGCGTCTATAACTTAACAATGTTCACCCAAGTCCATGTAGATCGGTATTTAGCCGATGTGTATTGCCTACGTGGCATATACCCAAAGTGTCGATCATTCAGTGTGAACAGACCTCTAGATTGACTCAACAACAAACCAGCAAACCATGAAGGATGGATGATGGGTAGACAGGAAACATCTTTTCATTGGGTTCCTTCCAGTCACTGTTTTATTTATTTATTTATTTATTTATTTTGGCCATTTTTTTAATATAAAAAATTGGCAAAATTTAACCAAAAGACTAACCCACCCACCATTTACATACTAACCATCTACTTGCATCTAATTACCTAGAAGCCCACCCCCTTCACTAAGGGTGGAAGGATATGGCATATACCCCATTAGATACCCAGAGGGTATATTTCCTATACTGGTCTTCACAGTGAAGGATAAATTAGTAATTTTTTAATTTTTATCTGAAAAATATTCCTTACAAAAATATCTCCTCCTTGTACTCACCATCAATATTTCCTTGTTGGGTAATGGATATGTATCATATTAATTATAGGAGGATTTTGACAAGGGCATAATCAGGTTGTCTTATTGCAACGATAGTGGTTACATGGGAACTGGTTTAATGGGGATGACTGGGTCTTGTATTGTTTTGTCCTATTAAAATAGATTCTGGTTTGAAATGGAATTTGGTATGAATGGAATGAGAAGGTGTTTTGTCAAATTTGTGTCTTTTTAGAGCGAAGGATTTTTTTCAACACCATAGACAAATGATAGAAATGACAAGCAAACTTTTAATACTTTCTGTATCAATTTTGCATCTCATTTCTCTTCAATTGAATTTGAAGTCAATACAATGTTTTTGAAGTTGACTCCAGTTCGAATGGGATTCGAATTCCATCTAATGCATTTTAATTCAATTCAATTCACTTCAATTCAATCTGAACTCAATTAATTTGAGTTTGATTCAAGTTGCATGCAGCATCATTCAAACTTAAATCTCCATTTTTGTTTTCATCATTTAATTGTCAATGTTATGTTAGTGCATATACCAGCACAGAGCACATGTGTTGGAATCGTCGTCATGTGCAATTATAAGCTTAATTGTAACTCTACTGGTCATCAAGAGGATATTGAGCAAGCTAAAATTTTCATCATATATCATATTCGCTAGTGTACTAATACATGTATTTCAACTAAAACATACCAAAAACTGTGCACATACATCCCTTGTGGTTGAAGAAAGGGTGATCCTTTTCTATTGCGAAAAAAACATGCAAACAAGAGTCTAGAATTTTTGACACCCATCTATGAATGAAATTTTTAAATGATCAATCTCAGTAGCAGTCCAGATCCTAGAGTGTGTTGGTTGTGCCTTAAGTCCAGAAAGATGAATACCAATAACAAGAATAAAATTCTCCATTGATGAGAACTGAGGGAGGAGGTATGAGAATCACTGAAATCGTCTCCAGTGTGTGTTTTGTGATGTAAATTAAACTGCTGTCTTCTCAAATCTCATTCAAAATGGGCTTTCAATAACTTGCACTATTGAAAGAAAAGAAGGGCTTAAATTATATCATATGAGAAAAAAATTCTGTGGAATTTTGGTGTGTTTGTTGGGTGGGTGTGATTTTTCCGCAAACAAGCAGGCCTTGTTTGTTGTGTGTTCCAGACATGCCTGTTTTGTATGTTTTCGGGTGTGTTGTTGCTGGTGCTGTTGTCAGTCCTCCATCTGGGTTGTCCAAGGTGACTGGATTTCATCTGGGCTGTTTGAAGGTGGCTGGATTCAATCTTGGCCGTCTTAGGGACTAGATTTGATTTTGGTTGTCTGAATTTGTGTTATGGCATGTAGACTTGGACACTGGCGTTCTTGAGGGAGCGGCAAAGAGGACAAGCATCGAGACGAGATTCACATTCTTTGCAAAGACACAGATGTCGGCAAGGAAGAAGGAGAATCGAAACATCATTGCACCTGCAAACTCTGCAACAGCGTTGTTCGCGAAGCTCACGGTTCTCTTTGCAAGTTCTGGCGTGAGCATCATCATCATCCCGGATGACCACCTTGTCTCCATGATGAGATGATGATGCTGCATCATCCGCTTCACTGTCACCACACCCCTCTTTGCTTTGCTCCCGCAGACTCAATGCAACCACCTGCTGTTGTGCTTGCTGAAGATTGGACCTTAGTGCAGTTGCCATGACTTGGTAAGTCCTGGCCTTGTTCTCCCAGCGATGTGCTTCCAGACTCACTTGCTTCACATGCTCTGCTAGTTGTGAGTTTTGTCGCCTCATCTTCTCAAGTTCCATCTCTTTCTCCCGTAGTCGCCATGACACTCCTTCCTCAACAGCAGCAACAAGTGCCCGCGAGTGCCATTGCCTCTTCTCTTCCAGTAGTTGCCTCAATTGCTCACCCTGAGAGAAAGAGAACCACCCAAAACCCTTTTTCATCATGAGCCAGACTCAAGAACAACAACAACATTACAGATATGCCAAACCTCCTGTTGCAAAATTCAGAAAAAAATGGAGCAGAAGCTCAGCTTGGGTCAGGTTGGGGGAAAAAATATCAACTTCCAGGGGCTGTGCAAGTACCTGCACTTTGAAGAACTGCTCAATTTCCTCTCTCTGCTGGTGCAACTGTATGTTCAAGTCTTCACCCACAGCATAGAAAAGAGATTGGGAAGTTCTTGCTTCAGCCCTCCTCTCAGTGCTGGTTGAGGCAGATGTGGTTGAATTCAATCTTGAAGAATCATCCTGCTCAAAAGCAAGACGCAAACCTGTAGATACTCCTATAGTTTGAGGGCCAGGACTCATAGCTGCTGCTCCTGGAGATCTATGTACTAGGGTCTGCTGCTGTTGCTGCTGCTGCTGTTGTTGATGATGATATTCTGCTGCAGCAGCATTCAGAATAGGATGTTGTTGCTGTCGCTGCCTGTGGGTGGTTGCAACAAGTGCATTCTCATCATCATCATCTCCAAGTTCTCTTGCTCGCTTTCTTGAGCCTGGCAGTAACGTGCTGCAAGCAAGATGATCATTCTCTCTCTCATTGATCAAGACTGCCGCAACGTTCAGTGACGGTTGTTGAGAGGAGACAACGTTGCTTGGACCTGCTACTGGAAAACAAAAAAAACCCAAAAGCACAGATCTAGGTTCTTGAGAACCCTCCAAACGTTCAAGAAAAGACTCACAACTCTTGAAGCAAAGGCAACAGCATCTTGCCCAGAACCCTATGATCCATTGAGAAGTTGGATAGAAGGTGGAGAGACTTGTCCAGAGCTCCAAGTTAGACTAAGGAAGAATCTTGACTGCTGCTGCTGCCATTGTGAAGATCTCCACAGCATGCCTAGAGCAAGAAGCTTACACTGGTTGAACATGCGCAATGCATGGGATGTGAAGCCATTTTGTGTTGCCACGGGTTGGATCTGAAAATCTTCTGGCAGAACGCTGCTGCTGCTGTGGTTCACAGTCAGAGGGGACAAGAACACGCGACCGTTGTCAGCGCCAAACATCTGCCGCGCTCTGCAGCTCCAGGACCCACAACAACAACATGGAGCTCAATCAGATCTTGGGCACCAGATCTCTTTCTTGAGCTCTTCGCGTAAAGTCAAGCTCAGATGTCATTTCCTCTTGGGAGCAATTGCAATTTTTCGACATTAGCAATTTGCACAGTTTGGGTTCTCATCAGCTTTTCGAGGCAGACAGATCCACAAAGACATTACGTGAGGAGTTGTATACCTATTGTGGTAATCGGGAAGAAGAATGCTAGAAGGATATTGTGCTTGCACTGCCATTGTTATATGATCCCAGGAGGACTCCTCTTCCCTCTTTCAGAAGACTCCGAGTTGCCTCCACGAAACAAACAAACAAACATACAAACAAGCGAGAGTTTCAACAAGACCCACGAACGCTTTTCTGCGATGTGCCAAGAGCTTGCGGACAAGAAGAATCTGTCAGCGGTCACTGATCGCATACCAAGAAAGCTGAGGATGAGCTGTGGTTTTTCTTCCCAAGAGTTCCAAATCTTTTCCGTCGGCACACCCCCCCCACCCAATTGGCACCACTCTTACGTACGTAGCTGCATGAGAATGGCGTGTAACCCTCTCCTCGCCAAAAAAAAAAAATGCGAGAACGAATTGGCAAGAAACACCGAGCGCTAGTCTTCTTCACGCACCAAACCTCGCAACAACGAGAGTGCACACAACACTCACAGAGAGACTCACAGAGAGACAGAGACAGAGACTTCAAGGCCAAAAAAAATGTCTACTGCCAACTCTAATCAGAAAGTTGCGCTGCAGACTTCGGAGCGATCACAAAAAGCGCAAACAACAACAACAACAACAGAAGTCCAGGGCCACCACCACCACCACCTCCGCCAGGCTTTTGCTTCACGATTTGGTTTCCTCAGCAACGCCAGCGAGAGAAAACCAGAGACAGAACTTCTTGTTTGAAAAAACGAGAGACTCGCAAGAGAAAAAAAGAGATCCTGACCTTGATCAACTCCAATCAAGATCTCTCTTCTCTTCTCTCCTCTTCTTCTCTTCTCTCCTCTGTCCTCCTCCTCCTCTCTCGGCTGCAGCAGCGCAGCGCTCCTCCTCCAGGCTACGCTCCGCCCGTGCTGCTGGGAACCAGAGAACGGCCGTGCCCGCACCGCCAGTGCCGGGAACCAGAGAACGGTCGTGCCCGTTCCGCCCGTGCAGGGGACCAGAGAGCGGCCGGCCTGGTGGGACGGGCCCTTCCGGCGGGCCCCACGCGGGAAACCCGGCCGGATTTCTGGAGTTCACTCACTTACTTACTTACACGTGAGAGTTTTTTTGTTTTCTTTTTTCTTTTTTCTTTTTTCATTTTTCATTTTTTTCCATTTTTCAACAATTATAAATAATCATGGGTTCTAAATATATATCATTCCATGAATATTAAATAATAATGGAATCCCCCTTGTTAATTAATAGTATTAACCTAATTAATTTTGAAGGATGATAATGAGGAGGATGAATGAATTAGCCTACTCTATTCAAATCCAAATCCAAATCCAAAATTCAAAGAAAACCCATTTGGATCAAGTAGCAAGTCTTGGTGCGCCCCCACCCCCCCACTTGGGCTTCCTTTCTACAAGTCACCTAATGTCACAAACCCTAAGGTTCAATAAACCCCACTCGAATCGAACATGATCCATTAAAAATTACCATAGTTCGTTGATTGATTGGTTTGACGTTCATCCACAAGAATGTGGATGAATTACGTGTGTAGAAAGAAAATTTGGGTGTCCATGGGTTTTGACTTTCAAAGGTTTTTTGCAAAATGTTGTACCCAATAAGACACAACAATGCATACAACAATGCACCCATAGAGATGGGAGGAGTAGTAGATAGGCATTATTTTGGTGGTTGAACATGCAAAGTAACTATAAGGGGTGAGAGATTTTTCAAAGTGATTGGGTAACCAAAACAAAACATGCATGTGTTGTGGTGGTGGTGGTGGTGGTGGTGATGGTGGTGGGTTAGTTAGGTATTCCTTTTGCTTCTTGTTGTGTAGCTAGTAGCTAGCCATGGATGTGTTGTGTTGTCATTTGGCATGTCTTTCAATCCACCTTTTGCTTTGTCCAAAGGAAGGTTTTTGGCCCGGCCTAATGAGTAGACGACACCCAAAACCCCATTGTTTCAATTGGGCTTTGATTCGACACTTTGGGGCAAGCACTTGAGCAAGCAATGACACATGATGATGATGATGATGATGATGGCCACCCTCCAATCCAATCCAATCCTTCTCTAACAAAAAAACTTCACACACTTTCATATTGATTGACCACAAAAGAGTAAATTGATAAGAGCAAAGCATTTTCAAGGAATGATGAGCCAAGTGAAGCCAAGCTCATGTGATCTTTTGACATCTCATCTACTTTGTAGACAAAACATTTGTTGCTTTTGAGGGATAGTTTGTTTAGTATTGCTATGGTGAGAGACCTTTGTATGATGATGGAATATTACCTATATTTTTTTGTCGTTGTTCTTATGGGTGGTTTTCATTGAGTAACAAGCATGTTCTTCCCTAACCTACTTGGTAAGATGATTGGAGAGATGGAGTGTGCACACAAGTGTCCCATTACACCACTTAAATTCCCATTTGCTCGCTCACATGGTAGTAGGGTCCATACATCCATCTATTGTGGGAACAATCACAACATATTATTACTTTCAATGTTTAGGGTTTAAGGTTCATTGATACACAAATAGTTGTACATAGTGAGTTGAACAAATCCATTTTCAACACAAATTGTTGTGGGGGAGTTTGAATGAATCCATTTGTAGGGTGGTAGTTTCCATCCATCCATCCATACTTGGCACACGTGCTTGGATGATTTCTTTTTAAATAAAAGGAAACAAACATTCATGGCTTAACCCACTTGTTCAATGATAATATTCACCTAGGTTCTATTTATTAATTTCTTGGCATCCTGAAGTTCATATATTTCAATGAGCCACTTTAATTGACCCCCCATCACCCAAAAAAAAAAAAAAAAAAATTCTGAAGCTTTGGACACTCCCTCCCCAACCCCCCAAATGTCTATTGGATAATGAATTAAAATTTAAAGATTCTATGTTGAAAAATAGAATATTCATGATTTTTTTTATATATAAATCTTTATTTTTCTTCCCAAAAAAATAACCGTTATGGAAATGTCAATTATTTAAGAAAATTATCCATTTGAAACGTAGAAATTTAAGAAAATTACAAACTAAGGGAAAATATACAAAAAAAAATCTCACAACATACATTTTATTAAATTTGAATCATTCAAGATCTTTCCAACAACACCAAAGGCACATTCCAATTCCTCCAAAAATTTCAGCGACGATTTACTTTAAATTTTCAGTGAAGAAATCATTCAATATTCATGAACTTTTTTGCAACCAGAGGTCCAAACCTCATGGAACCAAAGCCCATCATGCACTGGTCTTCATCGCGAGCATTCCAAAGACACCAAAGAACACAATCTGAAGCATCCCAGTGCAGTGGATCTCATAACTTCAAAACAAAACAAAACAAACTACCTTCCTTGATAGATAGATGACAATATTGTAAGCACCTACTTATGTTATACTTGTTTTTCCCCCTTATGATTTGGATCATCCAAGCCTAGATGCAGCAGCAGCAGCAGCTGAGTTCATAAATAATAAATTTGGTGCTGTGGGTTTGCTTAGGAAGTAGTACAAAAGAAAGAAAGAGAGAGAGAGAGAGAGAGAGAGAGAAGGAGATGGAAGAGCAATAGCAGCAGGCTCATTGAAACAAAAAAAAAGCTTGGGCCATATGAAGAGTGTAAGCAAAGGGTTAGGTACCTGGGAACAACAAACTCTCACAAAAAATATTGGTAGTGGGTGAGTGAGTTCTTCATACCTTTGGGCACCCCACTCACTCTGTCACTTCACCACTTAAGTTTTTGGAGCAACCACCAAAGCTTTTGTGAATCACTTCTTTGTTGGGTGGCTTGGTGGCTGCCATGTTGTCAGGTTTAGGGTTTAGGGTAAACCCTAAACCCTATATATTCAGCCAGTTGTTTGTTACTGAATTCAGTATGTACATAATATATAGCAATTGGTCCTTGTTCATTAAGATGGTTGTCCATTTTGACTGCAGATAATTTGTCTTTTAATAAGTCTCCCAAAAAATGGTTAATGAAATGCTTACCACCTTGGTGACTTCAGCATAAATTACATTATTTTTTTTGAAAATGGGTAATGTTTTTTTCCCCCAAAAAATAATAATCTTCTATATATTATAAAATTTTAAGAAGATAAATAAAGAATATTCCCGAAATTTTCAAGAATATTCTAGTATTAAAGAATGAAACCTTCAAATTTTAATTAATTATTCAAACATACTAACATGTGCTAAAGCTGCCCCCCCTGTATTATTATTATTATTATTATTATTACAACATTATAGATTGGAACTAGGCCACATTCCCTTAGTAATAATACTAGACATTATAAACCCCTGAAACAACACATGAAAAAATAATAATAAAATTAATTTTGTTCTATCAGTAGAAATTGGGTTTCATCCAACAACAAAAAGAAATAGAGGAAATTTTATTATTATTATTCTGCAATAAATACTTGATAATATTGTTAGGGTTGTTTGTTTGTAGTGGTTTGTCTTTTCACCAGGCTACTAATTTTATTACCTTAATCAAGGCTTTTTACAGTGGACACAGAAACTAAGAAGAAGCAGGTCTCTTTGCACACACCCAAAGAGAATCAACTCTCTCTCTCTCTCTCTCTCTCTCACACACACACACACACACACACACACATTCCAGTTCTGAAAGAAGATCATGGCAGTGCTGGACAAGATTTTCCAAACCACACAAAAAGGTCCACACTTCACTTGTGGTTTCTTTTCTTGTATCAAATAAGCTACCATTTTGATGAAATGGTTCCCTCCAGATCCACTTCTTTGCAACACTAACTAGTAGAACACCAGGTATAGTATAGCCTAGATTGTCAGGTTCAGGGAGTTCCCTGGTTTTTCAGTTCATTCCAGTAAGATTCATTCAGTAACCAGTTGTGGGTGGGAAGCCCAAAGAGAGAGAATTGTCTGTCTCTCAAGCTTCACAAACTTGCTCCCTTCATGTATCCATGTTTTTATAACACTTTAACAATGTGTTCAAAGTTAAGTGTTAATTAACTATGCAAACTTGCTCCTTCCATGTATCTATGGTTTTATAATAACATTTTAACAATGTGTTCAAAGTTAAGTGTTAATTAATTGTGCAAACTTGCTCCTTCCGTGTATCTATGTTTTTATAACACTTTAACAATGTGTTCAAAGTTAAGTGTTAATTAAGTGTTGATATAATGTGTTCACAATATTTTAATACTTGGGTAACTTTGGACAACTTCTAACAATTTTTTGTCAAATAATTAATTTAATCTAGAAATTTTTTATTTGATAGCTACATTTTTAATTCTGAAAATTTCAACATATGTATAATATATATAATAAAATTTGTTTGCATTTTTTAAGTATTTCACTGTGTTAGTGGTTAGATGAATGTATAGTAATTGATTTGGTCAGGTAGGTCCATGATTCAAAATTGGTTGGCAATTTGAATGTGTTTTTGAAAATTTCAATGATTTGTTTTTGGAAATTTCAACAAAGTTTTTAAAAAATTAATTTGTGCTACCATAATAACATAATGTTTAATCATTAGAGTGTATTAGAATATAATCATAACATCATATCAACAATTGTATCAACATTTAATTGGCACTTAACTTTGAACACATTGTTAAAATGTTATAAAAACATTAAACCTTGTAAAGGGCAAGTTTATGATCTAAGTGATTCTCAATTGCCAATGACAATTAAACTTTTTTTTTTGGAGATCTTGTTCTAATTTGAATTGGATGATGTTATTTCAGTTGTTGGGCTTTTGTTTTGAAATTTGAAACCCTCCCCTCCACCCCTTCCCCCCTCCCAAAAGAAAAGAAAAGAAAGAAAGACCCAAAGAATTAAATGCCAAAATTTGAAATCAATAATAATATTTTAAATTTGGGTTGCAATTGGAATTAGATGCTTGTGTAATTTTGGCCTAAAGAAGACCATTTTAAATTTTTTTGTTGAATAAAAGAAGGTTTACCTTGATTTAATATTCTTGATTTTTAAGTAAGGTCCTAACTCAAACTTGCGGTGGAGATATTATCCATTGTGGTTAATGATGAGTGTATTTTGTTGTGGCAATTTTTTGCCACTTGGTGACTTTTTTAATTTTTATTTTAGTTTAAATTCAAAATATTTTTTCTAAAAATTGAAAAAAAAAATCACCCAACTTTTGAAATCACAAAATTGAGAGGAAAAAAAAAAAAAAAAACCTAATTATGATTGGATTGGTGTGATGGTAATTATCTGAAAATTCTGGAAAGATTTCCTTACCTGCTGCTGCCATGCCAGAAATCCTCAAGAAATCCTCAACCACACTACCTTCATTATTTAGTATGATACCTAATTATAAAAATACTACAATCTTTACTGCCAAAAGAAAATGACCCAAAAAATATTTATTATTATTATTATTATTATTATTATTAGGCACCTTTGCTGCCAAACTAGCCCTGGTACTAACTAGGGTATCTGCCAGACCAAACCCCTTGTGGGTTGGGGAGGCAAACCCTAGGGAACATTAACCAAAGCTCAACTTAACAATCTCCAAAGTTGATCTCACCAAACAAGTTTAACTAACTAATCCCCAAACAAGTACCTATTGATGCCCAAACAAAAATAGGTAGGTAGGTAGGTAGGTTGGTAGGTAGGTAGGTAAGTGGGTACTTAAATTGTGGAAGGGGAATGAAGTGGTGATGATATATGAAGGCCTTTAAAATTTATGAAGGTACTTCTTACAACTTTGGGTAGGTAAAGATTTTTGCCCATAAAGATTTGCAACTGATTTGGGTGGAAGCTCTTATGGTACTTCCTTACTATTCCTTGCTCTTCCCAAGTCTCTATTCTAGTGGGCATGAAGTTCAACAAAGCTGGTGATATGCACTTATGGATGATGGTGGTGGTGGTACCTAACCCTAGGAATTATAGTGCATCTGTTGTTCCTCCTGAACATGGGCTTCACAGCAAGCCAGGCACATGAATGAGTTGAGTGGTTGGTACATATTTACATGTATGTACATGTTGTTGTTGGTTTTGGGTCTAAATGAGTCAGGCTTGTTTTCCCTCCCAAGATCATCACACTCAGCCCAAAATCTGAAACTGCAGAAGCTCTCAATTGCATCACAGTAAGAGGAAGAATATGCCCTAAATAATACTAAGGGGAAAAATCATCACTCACATTTTCACTCAACATTGGTCTAAGTAGAAAGTGGAACTTGAGCAACTACCAACCCTACCCTTAAATTCTCAAACCCTAAAACCCTAAACCAACTTGACCAACTACCAACCCTACCCCTAAAATCCTAAACCCTAAACCAACTTGACCAACTACCAAAACGCTATCCTAAAACCCTCAACCCTAAAACCCTAAACCAACTTGACCAAGTATCAACCCTACCTACCCTAAAATCCTAAACCCTAAAACCCTAAACTAACTTGACCAACCACAAACCCTACCCTAAAATCCTAAACCCTAAAACCCTAAACCAACTTGACCAACCACCAACCCTACCCTAAAATCCTAAACCCTAAAACCCTAAACCAACTTGACCAACTACCAAAACACTATCCTAAAACCCTCAACCCTAACCCCTAACCCAACTTGACCAGCTACCAACCCTAACCTTGGACAGAGTAATATTTTGGAGAAGCAATATTTTATCACACAAATTCCTTTTCTTTTTCTTAATTCCAGAAAATACCAACATAAAATTTTGAATCGCCAAAACAATTACCACAACTGCCTACAATACAAAAACAAGCTTCATATTTTCTACTTGAATATTTTCAATTTCGCCAAATTTGGTTAAATATACTCATAATTAATCACCACTTGAAACAATATCACAAAATTGAAGGGGCGGGGGGGCAAAAAAAAAAAAAGAGTAACTTCACACTCTCTTCTTTCACCCTAAACCCTAAAACCCTAAACCCCCTTCACTTCATGAAGAAGCCACTTCTCATTGGTTGCATGGAAATTCTATTCCTAATATTGGCTAATCACTATTTTTGGCCTTAGCCATTATTACTTCTTCGCTTCTTCTTCTTCTTCTTCTTCTTCCTCCTCCTCCTCTTCCTCCTCCTCCTCCTCCTCACATGATTGTTAATGCAACTGACAAATGGGTGCTCATAATTAGTAGTCATAAGTTTAAGTGGATAATGAAAGGTACCAAAATAAATAAATAAATAAATAACTAAATAACTAACTAAATAAATAAATAAAACAAATAAATACCAGAATAAGTATCAGATTCATGATATTTAAGACACCCATTCAGAACTCCAATTTTTTGTCCTCTTGTACATTAATCACTCCCTCTTTTGATCACTCAAGTTCCTCTCTCCATCTCCTCTTTCTGTTGAAAACTAGGTCATAAGTGACTTAACTACCTTGTGTTATAGCAGAACTAATGAATACTACTACTACTACTACTACTACTACTAATAAAACAGATATCCTTAACTCCTTTTCAAAAAAAACATGAATTATGTTACAAGCAAACCCTTTGTAGTTGTGTCACTTTTGTCCTTTTACAACTGGGTATTTATTTATTTATTTATTTATTTTAAACCATGGTTAGGTGTTTTACCATGGTTAGCTCATGAGGAATTTGTTCAGTGATTATTAGGTCTTTTTTTTTCTTTTTTTTTTCTGGCTTTCAATGACATAATAGGGCAGGCCTTGCTAATTTTTGCAACCTATGTTTTTTTATGAAGAAACCCTCCAATAAATTAGAGTGGTTTTGGTTATGGGTCAGGATCTTCAAAATTAATTAATCCATTAATTAATCAATTAATTAATTAATTAATCATTATGGGTCATTATGTATCTTATTCAAAATACATGTTCAAAATACATAAAATACATAGGGTACATGGGGTCACCACTCAGGGTCACTTAACCTTCATGATTAACTAAGCCATGCTAGTAGTCCTACTACTAGTTGCCTCTCACATGAGTTGAGCCCTTTTTTAGTGTTGATGTGTACCATAACATTCATTCAAACTCCACTTGCACCACAACATTGCCCAACCAAGCAATGAGCATTGAAACCTGACTTCTTCCTTTGTGCCCAAAAGAATTCAAAACAACAAGATGATGGCCTTTGGTTTAAACTAGTGTGGGCCTCATATATGGTAAAATTGCTCATCAACAAACATGTACCTATCATCAAACATTTTTTGATATTTCCTCATTCCTTCACCAAATTGAGTGATGTTTTTTTTGGGTCACTTGATGCACAAACTAGAAGGCTACAAATGTTCTTTGAGTGTCATAAGTAAAGGAGCAACACAAAAAACATAGGAAGAGGATGAATGATAGTTTGTTTCAATTTTCTTGAAAAAATAGCTCTTGACCCATCTGTAGTTCTAGCCCCATATTTTTCTCATTTTTAGTTCATTTTGAGTGATTTACAATGATGGATGTGCCAAGTAAGGTTTTACAAAACCTCTTTGTAATTTAAAAACAAAGATGCAACAATCAAAGATTGTAAGCTCGAAATCCTAATCTATTTTACTTCACCCGTCACCAAACCTTGGAACCCCTTACACCAAACACCTCATATCTTCCCCATTCCTTTATCAAATTGAACAATTTTTGTGATGTTGAAAGAGCTAGTTGTAAGGCTACAAATGTTTTTGGAGCTTCAAAAATAGAGGAACAATGTGTGAGGATTCGACCTCCTTTGAATCCTTAAATGTTCACCCACTAGCCTATCTACCCTATTGGTGAATGTTGGTCATAAACATACATAATGCCTTAGTTATCAACAATGCATGTCTCCATTTTGCCCATCTCCCATATTTGGTACTAGAAGTACCTAGCCGATGTAGGTCTGGATGATATATTTATGTTTAATTACATATTTATGTTAAACTAAAAAAATTATTATGCATATCTATTGTTATTATTCTATAAGCATCATATTTTTTATATAGCGTTTAGGGGTTCAAATGTGTACATGTATACACATATCCTAGTTTAAAGTTTCATTGATTTTTCCTTTCTCCTACAAATTAGTTTTTTGTCACATCAAAACTTTGTCATTATTTTGTTAAAGAGCATTTCAACACACTCAAGCATGAAAATGATGTAAGCTTGCATATATCATATATCCTAATTTGGGTTTTGGTTTTTTTAAGTTTCTTGTTTCTTTTTTACAATCCACATTCAACATTCATTTAGGATTTAAAATTTTCATGGTTTCTCCTTTTCCTTTGAATAATTTATGTTGCATTGAAGATTTGCCAAAGAGGATTTTGGTGCAATCAAATGCACAAGTCATGAACTAGTCAAGTGCACAAAGGAGCTTTTGTGTATGAATTTTGTTTACCATTGCAACTTGTGTTGTAGGTTGAAGGTCAAAAGTTGTTATGTTTACCAAGTGTTTAAACATTTGAAGATTGTTTTGTTTCATGTTTGTGGCCATTGAGGTTGTTGAACATCTAAAGTTGTTAAGCTTGTTTTTTTTAATGTCTGAGGTTGTTTTGTTGTAGGTCAAACCAGACTTTGTTACAACTCATTGAAATGCTATTGCAACTCATTGGAGCTATATTCTAGCTTATTAAAATGAACTTTGTTATAGTTTATCAAAATGTAAGCCATCTTGAAATTTTGAGTGTTTTGTGAGACGTGAAAGGCTTATGAAAGTTGTGACTTTGTTAAGATGTTTGAATTGTTTTGTTGCAAATAGAGTTTTATTAAAACCTTTTGAAACTCTACATTGTTAATTGTCAAAATTTTAAACATTTTGTGAGAGTTTAGAAGTTTGTCAAAGGTGTGTGTTTAATGAAAGTCTTTGAAAAGAGATCTAATGTTTGAGTTCTTTTGTTATAAGTTGGAATGCTACTAAAGGTCATCAAAGTTCTATTGTAATTTTCATTGTAGTAGTGTTTGCAAGTTGATTTATCATATATCAAATGTTGAAGCTTCAAAAACTTGACACTTTGTAATGTGCACCATGATTAATTTAAGCTACATTTTGGAAACCACACAACTAAGGTTCAATTTCATTGAGATTTTTTGCTATGAATGATGAATTGCTTGTGCATCTTGAAAATCTACAAATGTTGTGATGCATTGTTCGTAAATTAGAAAAAAATCATGTAATGATCCATTCCAAAATTTTGTTTTGAGGAAGCCTAATTTGATTAAGTATGACAAAACTAATGGGATTATTCCCATGTTGAAGATTATTGTTAATTTTGCACATCCCAAGTTGTTTGTTCATAGAAAAAAGTAACTTGCACCCCAAAAAAAAAAATGTTCGTGTAAATCATTCATGACGATAAGAGGGGAAAAAAAAGGTGGGCCCTCTAATTTTACAATCACCACATATTTTTGGTCCATAAACCTTTAAAAAAATAATGATGAAAATGCAACAAAGTTTTTTCAAGGATTTTTTGTTTTACCTTTACAAAGGTTATAAGGCATTTTCATTGTTAAAAACATCTTGCTTCAAAGGTTAATTTTATGCTAATGTGTTCAATTTTCCTTTCCTTTTCAAATTGTTTTGTGGATGAAATGATTCCTACAATAGTAAAAAAAAGTCGTGGACTTGAATGTATTCCCAAACCCATAGTGATGACATTCTTGGTGCGAGAATGTTATGGAAGCCCAAAAAATCCATAAAATTCGTTAAAATTCGCGTCGAAGAATGTTATGACAAGGTGCTAAATGAAGAATTTTAAAGAATTTTATTTTGCAAAATGAAAAATGTCATCACTAGGCCCAAACCTTTCATTTACAGCCATTGTTTCTACAAGTTTTGATCTCTAGATGTCTAAGGCTAATGTGCACACATTTGCACTTGTGATAAACTTTTTAAATGATTTTTAAATCTCAATGCATGTTATTATGGGTTCATTGAAGTGAATGAAATAGGTGGGTAAATATGAATATTCAATTTGAATCATTACTTTCAAATTTTGGGTTGATGCATTTTGTGATTACATTTTTTGAAAATGAGGGCAACAATTTAACAACCATGATGTTTGCATTACATTCCACCATCAATTGTGAACCTCTTAAGTTTACTACAATTTATAAAAATACATGTTTAAATGATATTATGTTTGAAACATGCCAATATGCTATTAATGACTACAAAAAAATTTAAGGTTCAATATTGTTGGTGAATGTGAAGGATGCACAAGCTACTTTATAGAAAACAATTGCATGGATGAACAAATCTGAAAAAAGGAAGTAAGAAATGTAGAAGGCTTGCATTGAAAGTGGGAGGAAACTTTGAAAACTCAAAACCTTTGTCAAAACCATATTTGTATCCAAAGTCATCATGTTTGAAAAAATCTTGTAATTCAAGAAAGCCATCATCACTTGTTATGTGGAAAGCTAAACATTGTCACTTAATAACAATGAATTTTGAAGGACCTAATGTGGGCTATTACAAAGGTAATCACATCATGCTTGAACCTTGAGGTCATGGCATGTGTTATGAACCAATCTCATGGTCATTGGCTATTATTTCATGCTTTAACCATCACCCTAATTACCAAGTTGCAAATTTTAAAAATTACCATGTTTATTTGAAATGTTATAGGTTTTAAATGGGACAAAATTTTAAACCAATTTGATTTTGAACTACTCTTCCAAATAAAGATGAGGAAATTTTTTATTGAAGTTTTAAATCTTTTTTTCAAGTTGATTAAATTTGGCTTGATGATCCATGAATCAATTGTATGCTAAACAAAAACATGAAAATTTCCTTAAAAATTGAAAGGTCTTTGAGTAATGACAACTACAAGTTGATTGAAAAAGAAAAATATCTTAAAAATTTGAATGTAGATCATGTGTGGCATAACTAAAGTGGGGTTTAAAGTGTTGGTGGGATAGGTAGCTTCTACTACAATGAGCAAAGTTTTTTCAATAATTGGGGTTCAATTCCCTTGCAACTTATTATAATTTTAAAAATGTGTATGCTCTCGCGTGAAAGGAAAAAATTCATGATCAAGGCAAAACCCATCCTTGTGGTACCTCACCAAAATTCAAGGAAAAGTGGACCCATTTAAATTTATTTTTTAATTTTAATCTTTTTAATTGTGATTTTTATTGTTGACTTGCACCACATAGGCTTTGTGTTCCCCACCTATCACTATGGTGAATAAAATGTAAACACTTGTATAAGCTACATAATTAGATGTACCAAGAGTGCACACATGCAACTCTAAAGTGAATAAATCTCCAAAAAGTAATATTAAACTACTTTATGAACAAATCTAGATAATGCCCAAAAACAAATTCTTAGCTCTTATTTTGATCATGAATGGACTTTTCATCACATGAAAGGAAAAAAATAAAGATAAAAAAAATGACGAAAAATTCAGACAAGTATGGATATGAACCACACACATCCAATTTGGTGTCCAATTCAATTTAGAATTATTTTCAAATATTGAACATGAATTCTATCCTCTATTCAATTCACAAAAAACGTCTTCAACCTTTGATATAAACCCCAACAATTAGTTTATTAACCTTTGGTAGACAAACTTACCTTGTATAATTGTCTTGTGAATTGTTATCCTCTTTTGCAAAAATACAATACTTGCCATCCTTAGTTCCCAAAGACTCTTTTTTTTTTGAACTTTTTGCAATTTTTAGAGCTGGAATGTTTTTGGTTCTCTATTTGGAAAAAAATGGCTCAAATTTTTTGAGTTTCCTTTTTTCAAATCACCAAAATTTCTTCAATAAGTTTCAAATAAGTAGCCAACAATATATATCAATTATATATTTACTGAACATTTTATTTTATCCAAATTGTCTTACACCTTCTTTGTGGATGATCACAAGGTTAACTAGAACAAAAAAAATTGAAGAAAAGAAACCACAATCTTTGCCTATTTTGTTAAATTGATAAATTCTTGCAACACGTGTTTGTTTTGTTGATGATATATATTGGACACACAAATTAGTGTAAGATATGCATGACAAAGGTTTATGTAGGATACTTGCAATTGATCTTTGACTGAGTACTTAGTCGAAAGGTGATTTAAGATTTTATTTTTTTGATTTCACCCTATTAAACTTCTCAAGAGTTGGACCTTTTGCACAAGAGATGTTAAATATCCCCTAACAAGATTTGTTCAACGCGTTTTCAAGTTTGTCTTTTTGCGCCTTACATGGTTTTGTGCAAAACCACATTACGCAATTTTTCTTGTTTTGCATGCTCTACCAAAAATTTAAAAATTAAAAATTACAATTTCACACCAATTTTGAACCCAACATTGCTCAAAAGAGATTGAGAGTACGAACCATTAACATAGTTTTCAATGTTGAAAAAAAATATTCACACATTTTTTATTTACTCTAAAAACAAATGGTCAAACCACTCAAACCCTAAGAGAGAACACGAGGATTATGTGCAAGGCTAAACATTGTCAATCATTTTTTCATTGAAGAGTATTTAGCATCTCCCCCCCCCCCACCCCCTTGCACCTATGCAATACCCAAAAAAAACAATTCACACCACTAGGTTACCCAATGAATTCAAAAGAAAATATAGCCTTTGCATAGTTATCCTTGATTGTGGAAATCTTGAAACATTCAAACTGGCCCATTCAAACCCATTGGATTTCCTTCACAAGGTGGCAATAGCTATGGGAGATTCAAAGGGGGGAGATGCTAGTAACCATGGTGAAGAATTTCTAAGTGTGAATTAGGAGACTCATCTTTTATTTGCTAGGCATTAACTAATAATAGTTACTTGGAATCTCTCACCAAAAGCTGGGTGACTGGGTCTAACTCACTTGCCTCCTTTGTGTTACATTGCTAAATACAAGAATATACACTAAACCCATTAATTCCTATATATAGAAAAACCTATTCCAATAGAATTTCTATTCCTAGACCTAAACTCAGATTAGGTTCTTCAATTATGTTCATGTCATGACTCATGTTGCAAGTTTGAACACACATGTGTTCATGATAATGCATGATAATGTGACATAAGAGGCCAAGATGGAGGAGGTGGTTGTCACTCCACAAATAAGTAAATGTAGAAATAGGACATTCATTGAGCACTCACTATGAGGAGAAGACAAATAAACCTAACATGCATTTGGGGGAGTGGGCTTTTTGGGATGTTCAAAATCAAGTTGAATTCCTTTGTTCCTTCTAAGGAGGAGGAGGAGGAGGAGCCTTGGTCAAATGGTGGTCACTCATGAGGTAGGCTAGAGGCAAGAGAAGTAGTTGTTGACAATAAAAACTATGTTCAATTGAAGTGGGTCCATCTTTTTTTGGGTGTAAAGACAAGGGATAAGTGGGGACACTAGGTCCTCTCTTTACTATATATCATGCCAATTAATACCAACTATGGGAAGGTGTCAAGTTATCACATATTGTGCATAAAGTTGTTTGTTGTCCCATATAGTTATTATTTCTCTCTCTCTCTCTCTCTCTCTCTCTTATTTCAATTTATTGGAATAACCTACTTTAACGAATTATGTGACCCAACACCCACCATTGGTTTAGTATCCTCCATTGGAAACCCATTTTGGCTCACTTGTCAATGAGCCACAAATGGGTTACCAACATTTCACTTGGGTAACCTCTCCTATCAACCTCTACATATGGTTGGTTGGTTTATAGTAGAGGGTTCATAGTAGAGATAACCCTTTACTATATAGATAACCCTCTACTATAAACCCTTTCTATAGAGCACATACTTGTGGTACATGGGTGGCTCTAGCATGTGTGTTGAATAATTGTTATATTTCAAAATTTGAACTTCAGCATATGAGTTTTTAATTCAAAGAATTTTGAGTAAGTGGGGAATATGTTTATTTAAATACACTTTAATTATCACAAGTTTGTTGTTTGTCGGTGTGGTTCACAATTGACTAGTTCACAATTCATATGTTTTGCTAGACTAGGTCAAGGCAAAAGATATGACTACCCTTCAAATCTTGTTTATATTATTTTGATCAAATTTTTGGAATTTTCAAACACGAAAGGCACTAATGAATTTTCAAAAAATCAACAAAATATTATTTAATTTATGTCGAAAAAAAATTGCCCATGTTATTCTAATGTAATATATCCCACGATAAACATCACATATTGTACATTCCAATGAATGAAATTACAAAGTTTACTTCACATGTGTCATGAGTCATGGCCTTTGGGGGTAGGGGGGAGGGGGGGGACGGCATCCTCTTGTAGTGCATATACACCCATTATAGCTTGGGTATTGATTGATTCGAACTTTTATCATTTAACTTTTTTTTTATATATAAAATTGCACTTAGTGAATTATGAAGTTGGGAGAAAGGACCTCTTTCCCCTAAATTATTGCACATGAAGAACTAGTCTTTAGATTCATTATCGAGTATAGTAGCTTAAGGGATTTTGGCCCCAAGGTAATAAATAATAGGCCTATTTTTATATGAGGATTTTTGAAAGATTTGCGGTGATATTTTTTGCTTGTATTGAAACGTGAGATTAGTTTTGGAGTTATAATATGTTGAAGGATTTTGGGTTTCTTTTAGAGGATTTGTTTGAAGATTATATTTTTGCATGGTGAAACATTTGAGTTTCCATAATTCTTCTTTTTGCCTTAAGATAGTTTTTAATGTAAAATGGCAAGGCCACAATGTGACACACCTCTTGTTAAATAACCTAGATATTAGATATACCCAACTTCACAAAGGACCAAAACCCCTATAATAGCAATTCATCCAACGAATCTAATAATACGAGCTTCTTCATCACTTGGATAAAAAATATTGAATGGATTAAAAAAAAAAGTTTTGGTGCATTGAAAATGAGATTGAAAGAAGGTCAAGAAACTTCTCATTCAAGTTGTCCACAAACTATTTGCAGTGTTGTTACATATTACTTGCATTCTTGCAATTTGTGTTCTTAATAATAAAATAGAAAACACATCAATAATGCATACCATGATGTCTACCTTTAAAGCCATGGTTTGGCCTCCATCTCAATAGACCATCAAGCCAAGCTCCAAACATTATATAAAAAAAGGGCACTTGAACTTGGCAGAACAAGTGTTACATGGCAGATCCATCCATGCCCTGGACACACCCACCAAGTTCTTTGGGGAGCTGTTTACCCCTCATCCCACATGGTAGAGGCCCCCCACCACATATGGGGTGGTGAGGCTGGTTCTTCATCAAGTCCCCACATGAATGAAGAAAGGGTAGTAGTATAAGTCCACACATCATTCCTATACTAAACTACATAAATTGCAAGTTGGTTATTTGTTTTTGTCCACATTGATTTGGTGCCTATCCTTGGGGGGAATACCTTGTGTTCATCCTTTTGTGTTTTGGCAGCATACTAAACAAACACTCATGAGATCCATCATTAGAAAAAAGGAGCTCATAGGAGCTCATAGCTACCTTTTACAGATCCTCAAGAAGAAAGGCCTGATTCTTCTGAGAGATTGGGTACTACTACTAACAGCACCACCATCACCACCACCACCCAGCATGTGACTCAGAAGTGAACATGCAGTTAATGGAGTTCATTTATTCATGGTGCCTTTGAGAGAGAGAGAGAGAATAAACACTACAATGGAGATCATGATTCTTTCAGTTGTATGGGGTGGTGGTGGCAATAGAAAAAGCTTGATAACAAAAGTGTCTAACTTATTCAACATCAAACATGCACAGTTGCATTCTTGGCAATGAGGACGGACTATTATAAAACCTTTGAAAGAAAAAGAAAAAAATTGAAGTTCATAGAATCTGTCAGTGGTCATATAACTCATGACCTTTTTATTAACTTCTAGCCTATGCATATGGCAAAGATACCATTATATTTATATATTTGTTTGTTTGTTTGTTGAGTGCTTTGGCAGAAGCTGCATCTAGTGATTTTTAGCCAGAGTTTTGTATCATGTTTCTATGTTTTTTTGGCAGTCCCAGAGTCCTTCCTTCTGGACTACTAATTTTTAGTTCTGCATGTTTGTTGCGGTGGACCCTTTTTACTCCACTCTTCAAAAAAATCTCCCCTTGTCTTTCTTTTGTATGTCCTATAAAAGTACCTGTTGTTGTATTGGCCAGTTTCAGATTCTGGGCCATGAGTTCTTCTTGGGGTCCCCCAAGTGTACCCCGAGACTGCATGCAAGCTTTGGACACATTGGTAGCCCTTGTGTGGGCTTCAAACATGTTTCCCACCCCACCCAAGTACCCAGACAGCAGGTTCTGCACACTAGTAGCCCTTTAGTCAGCTTCAAACATGCTTCCCACATCCAAGTACCCGGAACTGCAAGTTCTGCACTGCACATCGGTACCCCCCCCCCCCCCCTCTCCTTCCTTTGGTCAGCTTCAAACATGCTTCCTACCCAAGTACCTGCACTAGAGCTTCTGCACATTAGTATCCCTTTGGGTAGCTTCAGTTCTGCACATTAGTCATTATTACCCCCTCCTTGGTCAGCTTCAAACATGCTTCCCACCCAATTACCCGGACTGCAGGTTCTGAATTGGTGACCCCTTTTGTGAGCTTCAAGCATGGTTCCCACCAAGTACCCGGAGGACACCGAGTTCTGCATATCAGTAACCCTTTATTTGGTGTGCTTCAAACATGCTTCCCAAGTACCTGCACTGTAGGTTCTCCACATGGGTACCCCCCTTTAAGTTTGTGAGCTTCAAACATGCTTCTTTAAATTTTTTCCTGGGTCCATGGCATTAGAGAGACCAGATCTCTCTGGCTTCCCCTCGGCTGTCGTGCTGTGCTTACAATTCTTGTCCTGTAGCTGTGAGAGTTGTGCAACAATCTGAAGGCAGGTCCAGGACTAGTGGGTGGGTGGGAATCACGAAGATGGATCTGCCTTTCTGACTAGTCAATATTCCTGGCCAAGAAGGAAAAAAAAAGGAAGGAAGGAAGAGGAGGAGGAGGGGGAGGGGGGGATATGAGATCATGTCAGTTCTCATGTCCATTTGCTGATTCAATATTTAGAGCTATCCAGGTGCTGAAGAAACTCCCCGGAAAGTAAAGTAGATGGTAAAGTAGATGCTTCAAATGTTCCATAACAAATGATAGCATTTTGTCCTGTAGCTTACGGTGTCTCTTTACTTGTTTTTTATGACAATTTGTTAGCTACCAAGATAATGAGCATCAAGATACTACCGTAGTCAAGGGGCATAAAACTGTCTTGTACCTAGCAGCAGGCCATAAATAATGCAGGATGACAAATACTAGCAACCGGGCTTTTAATTTGTATTCCATACACACTCAAAGCTCCTGCCAGGCATGCCATGCTTTTAACAAGTTTCAATTGATTTTGAGTCCTTTCTTCTCTTCAAACAGTGGTTGGTCTGCCTGCTACTGGTAATGTCAGTGGTCCTGAGTCATGACACCCATTAGCCTAAAATCTGGCTTTGAGATACCTACATACCTGTTTTTTGTTTGCAGCACTGAATGCAACAACACATGGAAAGGACCTGGACCTGAATGAAACTAAAACTGTGCATGAAACTTGGGTACTTGCCTAACGGCTACTAAACTATCTTGTACTAAACTCAATGTTAAATGGAGACTCAGTGGAAGTTGGCTACCTGACAAACTCAATGGTATTGAATGGAAGCTGAGGAATCTGTCATGGAAAAAGAAAAAAAAACCTAAAACTAAGTTAGGGCATAATTCCATTGAAGGACGCAAAAATGATCATTAGTGTAAAGACATGCTCCAAACATTTTAGAGTAGTTGGAGGGTTTAGGGTTTAGGGTTCAGGGTTTACCCTACACTTAAAAAGTAGATAGGTCACAAGGCTATAGAGGAGCAAGGGGCCACTTATGCCTACATGAGGCCACTTGGGTCTCTCCTATTTTTGAGTAGGCAGTAGTAATGTGTACAAGGTGCCCTCCAAATACCCTAGAAAATTTCTCTAAGTGCTCTTTACACTTTCAACATGAAGGTTCACATATTTCAATGAATGGCACCAGTTGGCATGAGGCATTTCCCCTCTGTGGCTTTTCTTCCCTTTTCTTTTTAGGGAGAAGTCCAAGAAAAGCTTCCATTTTTGCAAATTGATAAACATGATCAGAACTGATGGGGCAGAGCAGCACCACCACCCTATAGCCCAGATGGGACCCTCTTCTTCTCCTCTTTTGATGCAGATGGGGTCACTGTTATTGTCACCAGAAAAAAAAAACTCCTTCAAAGTTCATATCTATCTTATGAGCTTTTAAGGCAAAATTTGAAACGGTAACAACCTTGTTTGGTTCACTTTGTTGGGTTCTTTTTTTAAGAAGTGCAGATCAGTGAGTATTCAATATGCTTTTTTGTCCATAGTGGGGGATCTTTTGGCTGAGCTTCTTTGCAAGTAATAAATAAGCTGTCAAACAGTTTAACACTAGTGCTCTCCATCAAGGTTCCTTGCACTCTTATAAAAAGATGTACTTAAACCTTTCTGGACTCAAAACTTTCTGGACTCCTGCGAAAAAGAGGGTGGTGGAATACAGCATTGGATTTTGACCTTTTGCAGGAATATTTTTAGCTGCACTTTTCTCTACTGCTCTGATTTGGTGAGTCATCTGCATACAGAAGCCATCTAGAACTTGATGAGCAAAAAGCTGTCTCTGGGAGAGTCTGTCAGAACAGATTTGTTTAGCAAAAACTAAAGGACATGATTTTGGGGGTCAGTCAGGCAGTCAGTCAGTCAGTCAGTTAGTGTGGGACCATGTGATGATGATGATGATGGCTCAAGTCTCTGCACACTCTTGGCATTGGAATATGTCTGTAGTCTGCAGTTGACAACACTACCCCATCCATGCCACACTGCATGTGATCCACAGACTTTTTTAACTGTGTTAGGTTCATTGACTGAGGGAGGGAGGGAGGGAGGGAGGGAGGAGGGCAAATTGGGTGGCAGATTTGCAGCAAAATTTGTACTTTGCAGTGATGGATATCCGGAGATTTCTTCAAGTGGTAGCCAGCTACTGAACAAGATACACCAGAATTTAACTGACTTTCGGTTCTTCATTGAGGACAGAAGTTTGAAAATTGTGACTCAATGGTATGGACGGACAATTTGTAGCTTTGTATTTGTGCATCACCCTTTTGTCTGTTGCAGCTGAATGGTAATGTGTAGCACAACTACAATGAGTGAATTATGATCTGCGGATTGTGAGTTTGATGGCTAATTGTGAAATGCCTTCCGGAATGAGAGACAGTTCTATGGAGAGTTCAGCATCCAATGTGCATTTAGAATGAATGCTGATTTCACATGTGGTTGCATTGTGTATTAGGGGTTTGAGGAGACTGGGCAAAGTAGTCTGTGATTTTTAGCTCCTGAACCATATGCCAGGATTTTGATAATAAGAGGAATGGTGAGAGAAGCTTGTGAAGGCAAAGCACTTCACATTTGTCAAGTATACAGCAAGTGGGGACAATGGTGAAAGGAATTTACATCCAAATGTTTGTCTAGAGTATGTGCCAGTGTGGGCAGGTTCTCAGATTTAGGTAGGTTCAGCTCCAGGTTATAGGGTCTCCAGACTGGGAGCCGCATGTTCTTAGAACCACCATTGGAACTGAACCCAAGAACCAGCCTCTTTTCAAAATTGAATTGAAACCTGAACTTGAATCAAGTGTGCTGCACCATTTCAAAGAGGTTCAAGTTCTCTAGATCCATAAATATTATTTCTACTTCATGTTTTAAAAAGCTTGGCCCTACACTCTAGGCAAGTGATTGCATTTGATTAGTTGCACATAATTAATATTACACAATTTTTTCAAAAACTAAAATTATATGTGGTGGAGATGGAACCAAGACTTGTCTTAAACTGAACCAGCTCTAAATTCTTTGTGAAAATGACCACCACTGAAGGTTTTAGAAATTCAAAGAACCGGTCTCAAGACTGGACTGGAGGTTCCATCAAAAACAAAAAATAAAAAGTTCAAACTGAGACCAAAGGTTTCTTTGAACTCAACCAAAATTGCACTCAATTTCTATTTTCACTGAGTCTCATGCGCTTAAATGTGGTAGAAAGTGACTTCATGCTCTCATGCAGAGATCTGCAGCAGCTTGGAAGCAGTCACATAACCACACAAAATCCATATCAATTACTGTTTTAGCAGCCTCTGTGATGTACTCCAACCCCAGGTTTTAACTCAAAATCCAAGTCCACATCATTGTACATCCCTTTGTCACTGCCTACAAAGACTGCTGAGATCTGCAAGGTGGCGCATGGTGGGTCGACCGTGAGGACAATTCCATGGCGCATCAAGCTCTGCCAAATGACACAATACCTGCCAAGAACTCCAAACATAAAAGCAAGCACTCAGTTTGCTTAGGATCAGACTTTCCATGTCTGAAATTGCTCAGCAGATGTCTAAGGTACTTTCACTCACCCAATATCCAACATCAACTCAGACAGTACAGGGAGCTGTGAGGTTGCAGAGACCCCTAGATCCTCGCTTATTACCCTACTGATAGTGACTGCCTTTTTCTCGACAGGCTATACAGATCACAGAATAATCACAAGTAATGTTGATGGACACAGAAACAGGGTTTTGGACATGGACTTGACCTGTTCCATTTGCTTCTGACTTAGGGCATCGCCAATCATAATGGATGACCGACATGCCCGAGAGGCCAGCATCCCACGCACTCGCGATGGCCGAACAGAGTTAAATGACCAATTTCTTCCCAGTGATGGAGTTGCTGTTTCCCTCCTGTCTGGAATTGGCCCATCATTTGCAATTTCTGTCATCATGGGGGCTGGCTCATCTGCAAGAAGGGAGACTAGTTCCTGCACATCTGCAAGAAACATCTGTGCTTCAGAAGGAATTCCATTCCTCTGAATGAAAGAACTTCTAAAGAATTAAACTATCTATGAGATAGCAGAGAAAACTCCACAATTACACTTTGGTGGTAACCATTGTGTCCATTCCAGAAAAACCACAGTAAACACGACAAAAATGAGTGCACTGGTTGCTAGATGTGCTTGCATTTGGCATTTGGTCGATGTGCTTGCAAAGTGCATATCACCAAATTTCAACAAGTTGGTTTACAAAAGTTGGAAGGAAACAACACTCTTATTTCCTCCAATAGCAAGGACAGGGATTCCTACCTCCAATTCCAAATGTAATATTCTTGCTGAATGGAACTGCAGATAAGCAAAGTCGTCGACCTGGTGGGGCCTCATCGTTCTCAATGAAGTCAAATCCATTCTGCCTAGAAAGACATGACACACAATTGCATTGATTAAAGCACAGTGTGCCATTGAACAGGACTTGGACCTACTCAAATTAAAGCCATGAATTGTCTTCCTGAGGACGAAACTGGCTCATCAATGGAGAATTTCAATGCAAAACAATTTTTGAAAAACTGAACCCTCACCTCATCCTATGGAATAGCTAATAACTCTAATATTCTGACCTACAATATGATGATCTAGAAACTGTCACTACCTGGTTTGAGGGAAAAACACTTGTGAGAATGTCTCTTTATCAAGGGAGAAAGGTAGAGTTCTCTTGAAGCAATTCTTTTGCAACATGGTACCTAAAGGTCTGCAAATGAGTGGTGACAATAAGTTCTTCTGCTGCAGACAGTTCTGTTGGCATTGGCCTGCGCACCCATAAGAAGCAAAAATTCCTGGATCAAAGATCTTGGTAGTGAGCATTTGGACTCTTCCTATCAGGCTCTTGTTGACTGAGACAACACAAAATAAAACCTTCCATATCTTATGGAGTGGCTACTGACTTCACCAGATGAGTTCCCACATGTAAGCATAGTGTGGTCGACACATTTGCATTTGAGCTGAAGTGAAAGAAGTCACAAACCGCAAGAGAGGCTGCCGATTCAGCACCATTGTCTTTGAAAGCCTCTCAAAATTGAACTTTTCATCAGAGGCATGCTGCAAATCATGTACTCCCAAGTCAGTTCATCCAAACTAACCATAACCCTCACACCTCAAACCAGAACCAAAAGTTGAGACATAAAAGCTGTGACTTTAAAGTGTCACCAAAAATGTAAACCTTAATCAAACCTAACCCAACTGTTACAGGATGGATGCTTGGAACTTAAACCCTAAATAAGCAACATAAGAGTAATCCTTAAACTTCAAAATACAAGCCTTTACCAAACTTCAAAGCCAGATCTGTAAACGTGAATCAAAGTTGCAAACCCTATAATCACCTTGGTGCCTCCATGGTTTCAAAGCTTTTATATTGAAGCATCATAAATCAGTTGCACACAGAACAATGGTTGCTGGGGAGAGAAAGTAATACCTGGTCAATGATAAAGAGATCTTGATCAAGCCGTGCCAAGATGAAGCCTAAGTTGAACTGCCCAAGAACCTGTGGTTCATCAAAGTAATGGGTGAGACAAGCAACTGAAAGAGTTTGCAATACAAGGTCTTCACACCAGCCTTGGAACTTTTCTAAGAGCAACTTGGGAAAGGAAGGAAATGCGCCACCAACTTTCATACGCTTGAAATCGGCTTTATTGAAAGAGCGTTCCAGCTCTCTTGTCGCAGCCATGAGTGCTGCTTCTTTATCTGCCCCAATGTTGTCCATTCCATCAGCATCCAGAGTTGCTGCTGCAAATCCCCTGTGCACAGAAAAACCCACCAAATTGAGCACATTGCATGAGAAACACTTCCTGGCCAAACCCTAAAATACTGTAGTCCAAACTCCTTAATCCCACTCTCCTTGCATAAGTTCTACAGAGTTCCTGAAGGTTAGACATACTTCTTTCCCCTTGAAACAAAATCAAAATCTGGCAGACTTGTAAGATCACCTTGTTCTTTTTGATGACCTCCCACTGTTTGTGTTCTCATGTGGGAGATGTATGGTGGTCCGTTTGCGAAGCGTATCTAGATTGAACTGCACAACAGACACATCCTGTGCCATATCCAGGTGCTTTTCTGATAATCCATCATATAAACAAAAAAAGAATTTCAGTACTTCATCATACCACTATACAAGTGCAGACATCCCATACTCAGATCAATTAAGAAGCTTTGCAAAGAAGCAAATAGACACAATCAGGACAGACATACCAAAAAATCTCTGGATACAAGGAACATGGCATCTGAGATCCTGTACCTAGCAATTCCGTGACAGCTGCTTCCTTTTCAATGCGTCTAATCGGAGCTGAAGGCCTAGTGTCTTCATCATCATCATATTCACTTCTTACTATTGCTTTCACTGCAGTGTCCCCTCCCCCACCTTTCTCCTCAAGGTCCATTTCTTGTGCTTCATCCATACCAATAACCAGAGTGGGCTTTACAGGTGCCAGAGAAGGATCACCCTCACCATCACCATCATCATCCCCACAACACCCATCTTTATCCTCTTCTACAACAGTTGGTTTCTCAACTTGTGACAACTGAGCTAAATTATGGAGAGGTTCCACGGTCGCCGCCATCTCTGCCTTGTCAGGTTCCATCACTTCCCTGTACAATGATCCCAGAAAGATTTACAGGTCAAGAAACAGTGTATTTGGAACTCACAGTACAAATATCGATATGCACTACTAGAAATGCAAGTGTTTCAACAGATAGGTCCTTGAGATTAAATAACATGGATGCCAAGACATACCTTTCTTCCTTGCAAGGACCTCTCCTTTGTGAAATGAATCCTGTGAGCTGTGATTGCACTACTTTTTGCATGTTACGATCCAAGGTTTTGCTCAAAACTTCAACGTGACCCAAACTACGTGCTTTCAAATTCGCACCTGTGGTTGCTGGAGATACTACTACACTACCTGCCCCCTTGCACTGGAAGGAGTGCCGATCTAATGAAGGAAAGGAAGGAAAAGCTTGCTTTCCTTCTTGCTGTGGAGTTGAAGGTTGGATTTTCATCATCATTTGAGGTGGCGTTTCAAACCTCACCTTGTTTACAACCATTATTTCACCCTCCGCCTGAAATCCATCGTGCTCAGACTTCTCATCTTCCCGATTTGCACGCACAAGTTCCAGGCTTTCTTCTTGGTCTTGTGTCACATCATCTTCTGCATCTGGAGATAAAGACTTCCCTGACAATCTGAGCTCCAAATTTGATGACGGGGATTCCTGTAACTTCTGGCACAGAACCAGGCCATGATCAAGGGCCACAGCTGACATCTTTTTGTTCAACCCTCCAGGATTCACATTATTCAGGGCATACTTATACTTATCTGGGGCATAAACACTTTCAAGAGCTGTACGAAGGGACACTATAAAATCCGCCTCCATGTGAAGAAACACCTTTCGCTTGTCAGGCGTTACATTGACATCATATGATTGGGTTGGGAGCATGATATTGAGCACTGCCATTGGACACTGAGAGGAATTGAAGGATCGGTACAACTCATTCAGTAATCGGCTGATCTTAGGGAGATCCACTGGACGGCCATTCACATAAAAAAATTGACGGTCTCCAGATGCCCTGTATGTAAACACCTACTCAGTTAGTTATACATATCTCTAGTATCCATTCTAGTGTCAATATCTGCATGCAATATAATTCCATCAGGGTACACATGAACAGTTTGGCAATCCAAGGCCTTCATTAATGATAAGAACTTACCTGCCACAGCCAGCTCCAGGCTTTGAGACAAAGCCCTCAACCTTGACAGATTGCCCACCAACATCCATTGCTGAGAGTTCTAAAGGCTCCAAACATGCTGCTGTCTTGATTCCAAAAACAGTGATGACATTGTCTTTGACAGAACCACTTCCTTGTGTTTGTATTACTGTTGACCGCCCACTTTTCCCAACTTGATTTGTGCACACAATTCGCACACCTTTTGCTATCAGTGCATATGCCTGCAGGTGATATTTGAAAATCATCAGAATTATAACCCAGCAGGTGAAGTGTATAGTTTTATCACCAGACTGGATGAAGACAAATCACCCTATGACTCTGCATCCCATGCACTTGTAACTGTGTTGAGGGCTGACACTGCCAAACACCAGAATGGTAAGAGTATATACATCTAACATAAAGCTAGGATTTGCAGATTAAGGACCAAATGCCCTGTGAGGAGAAAGATAACAAAACCTGCAAAATAGATAATAGTCGCCCATACTCGCGACGGATATTGCGTGTAAATTCCTTATGGCGCACAGGCAGGGGAGCAAAGAGTTTTGCAACTGCAACTGTCGTCCCAACTGCTCGGGCAACACTTTGTTGAGAGGTGATGGCACCAGAGTGGTCATAGTCCAGGCGTGTCCCAATTGCTTCCTCTTTTGTACGGGTTGTCACACTCACATTGGACAATGCACAAAGAGAACTCAAAGCCTCTCCACGGAACCCAAACGATGAGAGCAATTGAAGGTCTGAAAACTCCGAAATTTTTGACGTATGGTACTTCAGTGTCAGCCCCTGCAATCCCACATAAAAGTTCTCAGAACATGTCATTGCACATGCTTCCTTCCACACACCCTAAACCCTGCTTGAACCCTAAACCCTAAAATCCCATCTACTTGCCAAATTGCCCAGCATTTCCACAATGATGGTGTGCAATTCCAGTAACCATCTGGGGTGGGTGGGCGGGTGGGTGCAATTTCCATTCTCATCAAAAATCCAAATACTGAACTCCAAGAAAAAAGAGATCAAACAAAGCTTAAAAGGTGGGACCTGATAATTGTCAGGTGATATGCCAGAACCATTGTCAGCAACTTCAATAAGCACTGCACCATATTCTTTCAGCCGAATTTCGATGTTTGTTGCCCCTGCATCCAGGCTATTCTCCACCAGCTCCTTGACAGCTGCCGCCAGATCCAGCACAACCTGAAGTTTTTTCCCATTTGGTTTTTTGCCAAAAAAGTTGAGACTAACCTTTTTTTTAGGGTATAATCTCAAGAAGGGCTTCAGAAAGCAAATGCGCAAGCACAAGGTTTATCACCATGTAAGGGTTTTTGACAGAGAAAACCCATAAGACGCAGCAGCAGCAGCATTGGGACAAACAAAATTGCAAGGCAAAGAATTTCTATTCCAAATAGTTTTCAGATACCTGGCCAGAACATATGCGATGGATTGCTGCTTTGTCAATGCGTTGGATTTTGGATCCACCACCACCCACCATCCCAGCACAGCGCACACACACACACACAATTGTATTGAACCCTAAAAATTCTCCCCTGGCCTCCCACACACACAACCTACGTTTTATGGAGGAATTTACTCTCTTCTTGTACTCCTCCCAAGATAAACAACAACTCCCAAACAATCAAGCAACTGCTTCTTGTTGCCAGCAGAAGCAAAAAAAGCAAACACACACACACATGATATAAGCAACTGAAAACTTGGTTATATCATGAGAAACTTATGAAACTTTTTTATAATTCTTTTGTCACCAAAGCAATTGGTTTTAGCAGCAACCGATATCATGAGAAACTCATGAAACTTTCTTATGATTTTTGTCAGCAGCAGCTGAAGAAAGAAAGCAGAAGAAGAAGAAGAAGCCAAACCAGAGTGTGTGTGTGTGTGTGTGTGTGTGTGGTTTGGCCAAATTTCGCCAAATTTCGACCTGAAAAATACGATCTCGACCCAGAGGATCTTTCATGCAAAAAGATTTAAATGGCCCAAATTCGCCAGATTTCGAAGAATTCTTTTTTTCAAATCGCCAGATTTTTATGATAAGTTCCCACTAGGTAGCCAAGAATATAGAAGGATTATTATTATTATTATTTTTGGGGTACTTTCATATCTAGTATGTCGCCAAATCTGGCTAACATATCTCTAGTTCCAAAAATATGTGCATGTAATACAAATATTCTTTTTGGTAAAAGTAACTTCGTAGGAAGTTGATATTGAACACCCCCACTTAAAGGACTATATTAAGTTATGCACTTAATCACACCCATCCAATATTCATGCTTGTCAATAGAAAGTGCCTTGGTCAAAATATTTGCAACCATATTCTTTGTGTTGCAATACACCAACTTAACAAAACCTTTTTCAATCTTCTTTCGCACCAACTACTGGTGAATCTCGATATGCTTAATTTGAGCAATGAAAGATTGTGTTCTTTGATAAAGATATACAATTTTGATTGTCATCATATATGACACAATGGGTTTCATTTGTCAAACACCAACGCTCCCAAAAAGTGATGAAAGCCACATTGCTTGCCTTATTGCTTGTGAAGCTAACATATATTCAACTTTTGTTAAACATAGCAATAGAGGTTCGTTTCTTGTCATTCCAACTAATAGCACCATTTCCCAATAAGAAAACATGACTTGATGTGGATTTGTGATCATCCATATTACCAATGCAATTTACATCATAATAGGCACACATTTGTGTGTTTCCATAAATAATATCATAATTCCAATATTAAGACATTAGTTTTGGCAAACATTCCTTTCAACTTGCACTTGGCCCATATTGTTTTTATCAATTCCTTGGCTATGATAAGCGACCTTTTTGGATTGCATCTAACCCCCTTCATGTTCCTATTGGAACCTTGGCTATGGTTTACATTTCTTTCAAAATGTGTTTGGCCTTAATTGCGGCTTACATTCTTGTCAGAATGTGCCTTGCCCTTCATGTTCCTTTCAAAACCTTGACTATGGCTTACATTTCTTACAAAACATGCCTAGCTCCGACTATGGTTAAGATCCTTGTTGTCGCACCCCTACTTTGTCCAAGTGTGGGGGTGAAGCCCAACACTTGGAAAAAGTTGGGAATTTGGAGTCCTCCGGGACTCCCGAATGTTCAGAGCTCGACAGCAAGGGGTAAAACACCTCGCATTGGGGTGTTCTTGGTGTCGTTGGAAAGGTCTTGAAACGTAGATACCGAAAATGCCCTCGCATTGGCAATTCGGACATTTGCAGCCCAAGTTATGGGCAAAAGAAGGGCCGGGAGTCAAACTGGCAGTTTGACTCCCGACCACTAAAAGTCGGGAATCGATGCCTTCCCGACATCCGAATCGGGAGTGCCATACGGCGTTGGAAAGATCTCGACGAGGGCTACAACTTCGGTTCAGACCTCGTCGCGATCCAACTCGGCAGTCGGGAGTTATGGCGGCTTGAAGTTCCGGGAGTCCCGCCGGGACAAAATCGGGACTCCATTTCGGGAGTCCCGGGAATTTATGCCATTCGGATGTAGTCCCCGCGGAGTAACGCAGAGTATACTATAGGGAGTATGGTGGTGGCATACTCCCGAGCCAAGGATGTGGTGAGTCCAAGTGAGTCCGGGTCCTCGTGGCTTGTCCCAACACCAAAAGAGTGCAAATGGATTCTAACCAACTCGTGTTGGTTTGTGATACAGGTTCGTGTGATCTAAAAGCTTGATCTCGTCCTAGTCTAATCCCTTGGCTCCCAACTCGACCCTCTACCCCTTTCTAGAGTTGGAAGCCGGGAGCGTGCCGCTAAGTCACTTTTTCCGCAACTTGACTTTGTGAAACCCTCAAGTGGGTTTCACCCCGTGACTTAGGAGCGCGTCACGTGGTATCAGAGCAAGTGGTGAAGCTCACTTCTTGGGTGGGGATGGCTCCCAAGAAGAACCGCAAGCAAGCGCAAGACCCTATGTTGGAGGAACCCGCCGAGGACCAAGTAGCCCCGCCGGAATCCATAGGTGAGGAGGAACCAAGGCCCCGGGAGGACCAAGATGAGCTCGAAAGCGAAGAGGAACAAAGGAGCTCGGTCCTATTCACCCCGGAGCAACTTGAAGTACTTCTCAAAATGGGGAGGCCCGACTTTGGTGAGTTGGTGGCGGCTCTCAAAACGGGCGCTGCCAAGGGTGAAAGGTTTCAACCGGCAAAACCCGGGAACTTCGATGGTGCCCGCGACCGCAAGGTTGTGGATGCTTGGCTTGCGGAGATGGATGACTATATTCATGCCGCCAAGGTGGGACGGAACTCCGCCGTGGAGCTTGCCCAATCCTACTTGAAGGGCTACGCCGCCACATGGTGGCGGACGGTGAGACAAGAGGAGGGGAAGAACCATGGTTATACGTGGGAGTTCTTCAAGGACCGCATTGAGGCGGAATTCATCCCGAGGAATTCCGACTATATTTCGAGGTGCAAACTCCGTGACCTTGTGAACGCCACAAATGAAAATTTGAGGCAATACGTGAGGGCTTATTCCGAACTCATGCTCGAGGTGCGGCACATGCATGAGATGGACCGTGTGTGCCAATTCGTGATGGGGCTTCCAACTTGGGCCAAGCGAAAGCTTGAGGAGAGTTGGCCCGCTTCATTATCCGAGGCCATCACGAAAGTGGAGAACTTCTCGGATGTGGGGCGGAGTGACAAATCCGGGTTCAAGAAGGACAACAAGTTCCTTCACAAAAAGCCAAGGCATGAAGGGGAATGGAACCGGGGGCAAGGTAGCCCGACCAAGGATAGACCCAAACAATTTCAAGGCTCAGGGCCCAAGCCAAAGGGAAGTTTTGTGAAGAAGGGGGCTCCTTTCAAAGGGAGCCAAAACAAAGGGAATTTTGGAGATAAGCCCAAGGGTGCATGTTTTAATTGCAACGAAGTGGGGCATTATTCCAAGGATTGCCCCAAGTCCAAGACGGGGGTTGGGAGCTCTAAGGTACTTGCTCTCAATACCGCTTTAGCCCAACCGGAATGCAATCGACTTATATTCTTAAAAGGGAAGATTGCTAAGCGGGAAATCTTATGTCTTTTGGACACAGGGGCTTCCCACAACTTCATAACTCGGGAGAGCGCCGAAAGGATGGAGCTCCACTTGGAGGAGCTCAAGGCACCCATCGAGGTGCATTTCGCGGATGGAGTTCCCCATCCAACTACACTACAAGCAAAAGGAGTGCCTCTCCAATTGGGGAATTGGAGAGGAAAAGTGGATTTGTTGGTTTCCACCTTGGGTGGGATGGAATGTGTTTTGGGAATGGAATTCATTACCCAAAACAATGTGCTCATTGAAGGGCACAATAGGCTAGTTAGAATCCCATCTAAAAGTGGGATTGTGCGAGTCAAGGCACATGAGTTGCCTTGTGGAAGTGGTCCAACCATCCACTTCATGTTAGGAAAAGCTTGGGAAAGAGAGTGTGTGGGAGGTTTTGGCATGATGTGTGTCATGCGGGTGGCGGATGAGTGTGAGCCCAAGGAGGTCACCAAGTTGGTGACTTCCGCCAAGTGCATAAGACGAGTTTTGGAAGAGTTTCCGGATGTGATGCCCGACGAGTTGCCCGAAGACTTGCCCCCGAGAAGACGTGTTGATCATGCGATTGAAGTGATGCCGGGAGTGGAGCCTCCCGCCAAGGCCCCATATCGAATGAGCCATGAGGAGTTGAAAGAGTTAAAGGTTCAACTCGAAGAACTCCTCACAAAAGGGTATATCAAACCAAGTAAGTCGCCATATGGGGCACCCGTCCTTTTTGTTCACAAGAAGGATGGGACCTTGCGGATGTGTGTGGATTATAAAGCACTCAACAAGGCAACGGTGAAAAATCGGTATCCTTTACCTCGCATCGATGATCTATTTGACCGTCTCTCGGGAGCCAAGGTTTTTAGTAGAATTGATCTACGTTCGGGGTATTACCAAATAAGGATCAAAGAAGGGGACGAAGAAAAGACCGCTTGCCGCACAAGGTATGGCTCATACGAGTTCTTGGTGATGCCTTTTGGGCTCACCAATGCACCCGCAACATTTTGCACTCTCATGAATGACATTTTCCGGGAATGGCTTGATGATTTTGTGGTCGTCTACATAGATGACATCTTGATCTATAGTAACTCCATGGAGGAGCATGCGGAACACCTTCGCAAGGTGTTCCAAAGGCTAAGGGAAAACAAGTTGTATGCGAAGCTCGAGAAGTGCGAATTTGGGGTGACGGAAGTGGACTTCCTTGGGCATAGGATAACTCAAGACGGTTTGAAGATGGACGATCACAAGGTCAAGGCAATTTTGGATTGGGAGCCGCCTAGGTCGGTTCCCGCCTTGAGATCTTTTTTAGGATTGGCCTCCTATTATCGCAAGTTCATAAAGAACTTTGCAAAAATAGGGGCCCCTTTGACAAACCTCTTGAAGAAGTCCGCCGTCACTTATGATTGGGATGAAGCATGCGACAAGGCCTTTGAAACATTGAAGGGCATTTTGGTGAAGGCGCCGGTGTTGAAGTTGCCCGACTTTGACAAGGACTTTGAAATCCATTCCGACGCCTCCGACTTTGCAATTGGGGGTGTCTTAGTGCAAGATGGAAGACCCGTGGCCTTTGAAAGCAAGAAGTTGAGTGAAACGGAGCGAAGGTGGCCAACGCACGAGAAGGAAATGTGGGCGGTCATACATTGCCTCAAGACTTGGGGCCACTACATAGGTTCCAAAGATGTAGTGGTGTGGACCGACAATGTGACCTTGAAGTACTTCGCAACTCAACCCAAGTTGTCATCAAAACAACAAAGGTGGCAAGACACATTGGCCTTGTTCAATGTGGACATCCGGCACAAGCCGGGAAAGGATAACATAGTCCCCGATGCCTTGAGTCGAAAACACCAACTTAGAGTGGTGTATGTTGGAGAGTCGGAACTTCAAAAAGAAGTTAGGATAGCGAGTCGCCGGGATGCTTTTGCCAAGGAGACAAGGCAAAGCATCCAAAATGGAGCCAAGTCCCACTTCCATTTGAGAAATGGATTATTGTGGTACAAGCAAAACCGACTCTATGTGCCGGAAGGGAAGATGCGAGACACACTTTTGAAGGAATGTCATGATGGGCCGCTTGCGGGCCATGGTGGTGCAAAGCGCACCACAACATTCCTAAAGAAGTCCTACTATTGGCCCAACTTGAAGGATGATGCGGAGGAGTACGTGAAGACTTGTTTAACTTGTCAACAAAACCGGACCCTCAACAAGAAGCAAGCGGGTTTGTTGCAACCTTTGCCAATTCCCGAAGGGCCGTGGGAAAGTGTGTCAATGGACTTTATGGTAAGTTTGCCCCCTTCAAAAGGGTTTGATGCCATCATGGTTGTGGTGGATCGGTTTAGCAAGATGGCACACTTCATTCCCACAAAGGATGAAGCCACGGCTCAAGAGACGGGAAGGTTGTTCTTCTCCCACATTTTCAAGCATCATGGCCTTCCAAAGGACATAGTGTCGGATCGAGACCCGAAGTTTACAAGTAAGTTTTGGCGGGCCTTGTGGAAGCGCATGGGGTCGGAACTCAAGATGAGCACTTCTTTCCGTCCCCAAACCGATGGACAAACCGAGAGGGTGAACTTGGTGATCCAACAATTCCTAAGGAATTATGTGGCGGCGGATCAACAAGATTGGGTGGACCATTTGGAGTTGGCCGAATTTTGTTACAATAATTCGGCACACTCTGCAACGGGATCCACCCCATTCCAAATGGTGACGGGCAAGTCACCAATTGTGCCCATGACTTGGGCAGCACAAGGACAACCTTCGATTGATGCAAGTGAGGAAGTGCCAATGGTGACGCAACTTGATGAAGAAAGGAAGCGCTTGTGGGAGTTGGCCAAGGCCAACTTGGAAAAGGCGCACAAGAGGTACAAGGATTTTGCGGACAAGTCCCGACGAGAAGTGAAGTTTCAAGAGGGAGACGAGGTGTGGTTGAACATCAAGAATTTTAGGTTGCCGGAAGGGTTAAGTCATAAGTTCTTGGGCCCATATGCGGGGCCATTCAAAGTGTTGGAAAAGAAACTTTCCGACACTTATAAGTTAGAACTTCCGGAAAACCTTAGAGTTCATCCCACATTTCATGTGTCTCTTTTGAAGCCGGTCACCCGCGATGCCTCAAGGCCTAATCGAGAGCAAAGTTCAAGGCCTCCACCGGACTTGGTTCATAATGAACCCGAGTTTGAGGTTGAGGCCGTGCTCAAATCAAGGCAACTTAGAGGACGAGAGCGGGAATACTTAGTGAAGTGGAAAGGTTACCATGCAATAGAAGCTTCTTGGGTGAATGAATCCGACATGGAACATGCCCAAGAAGCCATAGAAGAATTCCACACTAGACCGGCAAAGAAAAGACGTAGAGCGTGATGAGGACATCACTTTTCTTATAGAGGGGGAGAGTCCATAAAATGTACCACATCAAGTTGCAAGTGAAATAAAAAGGGCTTTAAAACTTCCAAGAGATTGTATCATGAAAAAATTGTTAAGGCAAATAGGGTTGTGGCATGGACAAATGGAACTTTCTTGCGTAGGCCCAAATCAAAATCGGACTCCTACTTTGGGGTGGAGGAAACTTGGCCCCAAGGGAGGAGGCAAGCAAGGTGAGCTTGCGGGGACATGCACATGCCTTAAGTGTATCCCGGATGGTTGGTTGGTAGTGTGGCCAACGCGGGAAGTCATGACCCCGCTCACATACTTTAAGTGTAGTTTGGGACTTGGGTTTGGTAAACCTAGGTGTTGCTTCTCGTACCTTGATAAGCAAACCTTTTAGTTAAGGCTTGGTTGTTGTGACCAAGGCGCGAGATAGGAAAAGGAGTCGTGTCAAATAACTTAGGTCAAGAGTAGACTTGACTTAAGTCCTCATGAGGGGAAGAAAGGAAAAAAAAAAAAAAAGTTCCTCCCAAATGAGGGCTTCGTCAATTAGGCTAGTTTAGTCTTTTGACGAAGCAAAGGGAGAGGGTTTTGGAGAGACCCCTCTTAGACTTGTCAAGAAAGTGTTGGAAACTTGGGGACGCCTAAGTTAGCTTGAGACAAGGTCTAGCCACAAAGTTGGCAACATGGCCAAGGATCCAAAAGAAAGCAATTGCAATTGTACAAGTGAAAAAGTTCTAAGTGTCAATGAGGACATTGACCTTTTATTCTAGTGGGGGAGAGTGTCGCACCCCTACTTTGTCCAAGTGTGGGGGTGAAGCCCAACACTTGGAAAAAGTTGGGAATTTGGAGTCCTCCGGGACTCCCGAATGTTCAGAGCTCGACAGCAAGGGGTAAAACACCTCGCATTGGGGTGTTCTTGGTGTCGTTGGAAAGGTCTTGAAACGTAGATACCGAAAATGCCCTCGCATTGGCAATTCGGACATTTGCAGCCCAAGTTATGGGCAAAAGAAGGGCCGGGAGTCAAACTGGCAGTTTGACTCCCGACCACTAAAAGTCGGGAATCGATGCCTTCCCGACATCCGAATCGGGAGTGCCATACGGCGTTGGAAAGATCTCGACGAGGGCTACAACTTCGGTTCAGACCTCGTCGCGATCCAACTCGGCAGTCGGGAGTTATGGCGGCTTGAAGTTCCGGGAGTCCCGCCGGGACAAAATCGGGACTCCATTTCGGGAGTCCCGGGAATTTATGCCATTCGGATGTAGTCCCCGCGGAGTAACGCAGAGTATACTATAGGGAGTATGGTGGTGGCATACTCCCGAGCCAAGGATGTGGTGAGTCCAAGTGAGTCCGGGTCCTCGTGGCTTGTCCCAACACCAAAAGAGTGCAAATGGATTCTAACCAACTCGTGTTGGTTTGTGATGCAGGTTCGTGTGATCTAAAAGCTTGATCTCGTCCTAGTCTAATCCCTTGGCTCCCAACTCGACCCTCTACCCCTTTCTAGAGTTGGAAGCCGGGAGCGTGCCGCTAAGTCACTTTTTCCGCAACTTGACTTTGTGAAACCCTCAAGTGGGTTTCACCCCGTGACTTAGGAGCGCGTCACTTGTCAAAATGCATTTTGCCCATAATAACATCCTTGATGCATCTTTTGAAACATAAACCAAAATCCATTATTCCTTTCAGATAACGGAAAATATGTTTCACTATAATGCAATGCAATTGTCCAAGATTAGCCATAAATTAATTCACAACCCCCATTACATGTGCAATATCAAGCCTTTTGCATACCATTGCATACATGAGACTTTCAATAGCATTATGAAATGGGATAGCACACATTGCATTCAAGCCTACATCATTTCAAGGACCCATATCCTTCGAAACCTTGAAATTGTCGTAAAGGGAGTTTGTATTAGCTTGCTTTTAGCCATTCCAAATTGCCTAAATATACCTCCAATGTACTTGTTTTGGTTCAAATAAATCGTTTAATCTTATCAAACACAATTTATTTTTATCCCCAAACAATATTAAATCTCATTTAAATCCACCATTTTGAATTTTTTCGAAATATTATCTTATGTTTACTTCAACAAAAGCAAGTCATTAAAGGCCAAGATTAGATCAACAACATACAAATTTATAATCACATATAAATTTTGTTAGATTTTTTTTAAATAAACATTATGGTCACCATAGCTCCTTTCAAACTCTTGAAATAAAAATAGGCATTAATCTTGTGATTCCATTCATGAGGAGATTGTTTCAAACCGTATAAAGACTTTTGAAACTTACATACCATATTCTCCTTAACCTTTCTTAAGCATAAAATTAGCCTAACCTAACAACTTTAATTTGGGCCACTCCCCCTACCCCCTAGAGGACATCCAAGGGGGTGTCACAATATGAACTACGCTCCCTCTCCTGTATTCTCTTTCTTTTTTCTTTGGATGCAATCTTCCTTTTTGTACTTTGTTTGATCTAGATAGCAATCCCTCTTCTATTCACGACATTAAGCTCTTACCCTTGTTATATTAAAACTAACCCTAATCCAGTGAATCATAACTAACTAGAACTTGCACTATTATTCCCTATCTAGTTAATATTACCCTTCAAGGTGCCTTGTATGATTTAAACAACAATCCCTCTTCTATTCACGACATTAACCTCTTACCCTTGTTGTATTAAACATAACCCTACTCTAATGAATCACAACTCACTAGGACTTGCACTTCTTCTTCTTCTTTTTTATACCTCCTTCTTAGCATAATAATTTTTTTCCTACCTTGTTTGAACTAGACATTAGCTACCCTTCCTACTTCCACATTGTCTTCTTGTTTTTTGTTATAACTACCCACAACCCTAAAACCAACAATTCATAACCAAGATCGCACACACATGACCTACAACAACTGAAAACAATATTCCTCAAAACAAATCTTCATACATCAAACAAAAAATAAAGTTACATGGGTTTGTTTAGTCCTTAATGTGGATCTCCTATCCCCCAAACTTTTACCTTACTTGGGATAACACTATCATATCTACCAACAACTCTTCATCTTTATCCTACCTTTATTTGTAGTGTTACTAACAACATGAATCCTCCCAACTCCTTTAGACTAAGCTCCCTCTTATCTCTCTCTACCTTCATTCAAGGGGGCAAACCTTTATTTTCTCCTTAGGCAACCTTTTTTTCCACTTCTTCATCTTCCTTTCTACCAAGCCCCAACTCAAGAACCATGTACCTTTCCTACTTTTGCCCTTGAGTAGAATGCCCACCAAAATCACCTTGAAGAGCCACCAGCACCACCATTGATGTATCCACCTCCAACTCTTTTAGTTACTAGGTCGAATGTGCTTGGTCAGCCTACCCTCTCATTATGCAATAGTTTCTTCCTATGTGTTTGCCTTCTTTGGATATACCCAATCTCCACAGCTCTCACATTATTCATCATCACTTTTCACTCCTTTCCCACTACCTCACACCCCACTCATCATTCAAAAGAATGAAGGTGGTCAATAAAATGTAAGAAAAAATAAAGTTATTGTTTTCACCTAACCCTAATATCTAGCACCTTTTTATAAACATTAACTATCATATCCATATCCTCTTATCCAAGAAGCTTACCTAGCCCAAGCCCAGACAACATAACCATGTTTTAACCTAACCCAATAATCTTATCTTCCCGCATTAGGAAAAAAAATAATATTTTCGACTAGTCTTTACAACAAAATTTTAGTCACAAGCAACATTTACAACTAAAATCTCATTAGTTGCCTTCACCAAGTCGCATGCGATATTAGATGCAAACAACAAGGGATATTGGATGAAAGAAAAAATTAACAAATATAAATTCATCCTTTGACTACATTATATACGTATTGTCACATACAATTAAGATGCAACTATTTTGGTCACATGAAAGCAAATGATGTGTTGCCATGTGTCCCAATATTTAATTATTTAAAATAAAATTATTATTCTTATATTGAAATAATCTAGGACGTTTAATTCAAATGTTTAAATTATTTTATATTATGACACATGGCCTAGTAAAAATTTGCCATGTGGCACTTTAAAATGAATTTAATACAAAAAATTTATATTAAATTTGTACATACCTAGGTGCCTACAAAACTAGGCTACATACCTACCTACCTACCTATTTAGGTAAAAGGGTAATAAGATATATTATAAACTAAGTCAAATTAAAAAATATATAATTTAATGTAAAAATCATTTAATTACTATTTTTTCAAAAAAAATTAATTTTAAAATTATAAATAAATAACTACCAATTTTTATTTAAAAATAAATTCCTCCATGACATTATATATATATATTAATTAAAAAATGTATTAATTTATTATTTAAAAAAATTATTCATCAAGTTTTTTTTTCTCTTAGTAATTATTAACTATAAATAAAATAAATTATGAACCGTATCATTATTTTTTATAATCACAAAAAAATTATTGTAAAAATATTTATCATAGATAAGTAATTAAATAATTAAAAAATAAATTACTTTGATAATACCTAAAGTTACAATCCTTACAATAATTATTTTAACTACATTATAATTTCCAAAATTTTATTCAAATTTAAAGTTATAAATTACAGATTGCAAATAATTATATTCAATCAGAAAATAATTATGCATATAATATGATTAATTCTTATCTGAAGTAATTACAATGATTTTTAAATAATGTAACATTAATTATAATAATTCATTTCTTTGTACTATAAAAATAAAAAAATAAAAATCTATGTTGTAACAATAATTATTTAGTGCAACTTATACTTGATAAATAATATCATTTATAATTATTTATAAATTTGATTTATTATGGATAACACTAGCAGAAAAAAATCTTTAAAACTCAATCAATAATTTTCTGAATGGAAATATTAAGTTAGATTCAAAAAAAGAAATTCTGAATTCAAATATCAATTTTTAGATCAAATAAGTCTTTTGAATTTAAATAATAAACTTTAGAATTGAAATGTCAATTTTCAGATTCAAATAACAATATTCAAAATTCAAATGTCCATTTTCAGACTCAATTAATAATTTTCTGAATTGAAATATTAATTTTGAGAATCCAAAATAATAATTTGGAATTGCAATTTCAAATTTCAAACCAAATTTTAAAAAATAATTGAAATTAAAAATTCAGAACCGAAATATTAATTTTTAGAATAAAAAATAATAATTTAGAATTCAAATACCAATTTTTAGATCAAATAAAAAAATTTAATTTCAATTTCAAATTCAAATTCGAATAATATTTAAAGGAATTGAAATAGCAATTTTCATATTCAAATATCAAGTTTGATATTCAACGTTTTTTTCTAAAGAATTGAAATAGTAGTTTTCAAAATGGAAATATAATTTTTCAGATTAAAAGTTTTTTTTAATTTAAATTTAAATTTCAGAATTGAAATATTATTTTTCAGATTAATAACAATTTTCAGAGTTCAAATATTAATTTTTAGATTCAAATATAATTTTCAGAACTGAAATATCATTGTTCAAATTTGTATAATAAATTTCAGAGTTCAAATATTAATTTTAAGATTTATTATATGAACAATATACATACATATGCATAATTAATATACACATAAATATGATTTTAATACATACATAAAAATACACACCTATGTCATTGTAAAATATTTTAAAGATGTGACTAATTTGGTGACTATTGTAATTAATGAAACATATCAATCTAATATTGGATGAAAAAAAACTTAAAAGTTATTCATATGATAAGATGAAGTTTCCAATAATTGCATCATATTTGTAAGAATGACCAAAATAGTTGAAATTTGATCTTATAGTTGTAAATACTTTGAAATTCATTCGCAATTGATTACAAGTTACACATAGTCACAAACAAAGTTGTTACATTTTGGCTAATTTCTACTAGTGCCCCCACTTTATTATGTCTGAGCCACCCATCCCTAAGATAGTCCATTTTGGATAAGAACCTCCTATTATCCTACTTCATGAACCTTTTATTAAAACCCCAAAACGTCATTAGTTGGCTTACCTAAGCTTAACCCGAACTAAGTTAAGCTAATTAGTGTCAAACAACCTTGACCACAAATCCCTCTAGTTGTTACATATATATCTCCTTTTAAAGATCTCCATTTAGAAAAAGCAATTTTAACATCCATTTGATGGACCTGAAGATCTTCAATGGTTACAAATTGCATTACAACTCAAATAACATGTTGGAAATATCAACCAATCAATGAAAAACTATAAATGATAAAAACATTGATTTTGATTCCATTTTTTTTCAAATTTCAAATACCTAACCAAGGTATGAAGATTTGTTCAAGTTTAATCTAGCTCTCAAAGTGTTAGTTCTTTAAAATATATGTATTAGTTGAATATTTATAGATGGTTCTCACTAGTGTTAGCAAGTTCTTGAATTTCAGTAGGTTCAAGTCAAATTATAAATTTAGGTTTCAAGGTTTCAAGACCACAAGTTCCAAGTTTCCTTGGAATTGTCATTGAAACCTAATGAAAAATTAACCTATTTTATAAATTGAATTAGAATTTAAATTAAGGGCATTGTTTCAATAATTTTTGAAAAGATTTTTCTATGGGTACATAAATACAATTTTATTGGAAAATTTTAAAACCTTGGCCTTACATTTTAAAGGTCTATTTTATTCTACTTTTGCTAAAAGATGGTTGATACTCATAGTTTGAAGGTTGTGTAAAAGGGACCTCTGAAGATACTGTTCTAGGTGTGATGCTAGCAATTTTGGGCCATCTGCTTGTTACCCAACAAACCAATTATACTAGATGTAAATGGTGAATAATTATGGTTTCAGTGCAAGTTCTGATTTACGATGTTTCATGATGTTTTGCATGACTAGCTTGCATTTGAACTAGTTCATGAATATTTCAACTTCAAGATCAATAAGATTATAATAAGTGATAGGGCCCAACTTGTTTGGATTTATTATAATCAAAAAAATATAATCATGCATTACTTTGTTCTAAAACAATATGTGAGTATATATTACAAAGTAGAGCCATTTCATGTCTGCATTTTTTTTCAAAATGTTATTGATCCAATCCAATGAAATAACTTTGAGGTTAAAAAAAACCCAAAAAAAAGTTCATTAACATGTTGCATGTCAAGATTGTTAGTTCATTTACAGCAGCTGTTGTGGTGCCTAATGAAAATCAACCCATTTGTGCAATAAGCGAAAAAGTTTCACTGAAATCAATATTTTCAACTTGTGTAAATCCTCTAGCCACCAATTTAATGAATGCATTTTTGAATTGACATTGAATTTACAAAGATTTTAGGTCAATTTAAATATAAATAAATTTGTAGATTTATTCATGAGATGTATTTCAAAAAAAAAATCTCAACCTTAAAAAAAAAAAAATTGTAATTTTTTTTAATACATTATTGATTCAAATATTTCTATATTTTAATTATAAATCCTAAAACCCATTGTAGAATTACATCATTTTTTTAAATTAAAATATTTTTTGAAAGATTAAAAAATCCTTTTGTTGATGTTGATGGTTTTTTTATGTTTGCAAAATGGTGGGAATTCAACACAAAAAAAACCTTTGGTTACATCATTAATATTTATTTAAAATTTTCAAAAAAATTGGATAACATTTATGATGATTTCAAAGATTGACCTTAAATGTTTTCAAATGAATTTGATGTTGAAATTGTTGATGTGTTTTAGGTTGGAATTATTATAAATAATTTTAAATTTTTATTCGTTAACAATAACATTTTTTTTTCAAAATTTTGATCCCAATGTTTTAGCACATTTTATATTGTTTACATTTTCCTTGGATTTTCATTACTTTTTTCCTTTTTTTTCCCAACAAGAATTGCTAGGTTAAGGAAAATTTGAATCAAAAAATGTGTTTGTTATGGGTGGGGGGGTTAATCCAACTATTTAAACGCAAAATTTCACCACATTAAATTGTGTTTCCTTTTCAAAGGAAACAAATGTAAAATGTATTCTTACATCATTAAAAATATATATGTTATGATTTTTTTCCAAAGTTGTGTAATTAATCATTGGTATTAATGTGTGATTAATTTTTCTAAACAAATATGGTATTGATATTTAAATGGTTATATTTATTACTTAATTAATGTTTCATCTTATACCAATTTCTACCAATTTAAGGGGGCAACAACATCAAAAAATAAGTTTTTGAAAGAAGATTTTTTGGAGCCAAATTTAAAGTATATATTGCTGTTTTTTACAATAAAATATTATAAATAACCATAATATTGAAAGATTTTAAAGAAGTTTCCAACTACCCAACTTGTCTATAAGCAATTTTCTTATGGATGATTACCATTTCAATAACATTGTAAGTAAAAATAAATAAATAAATAAATATATGCCGAATCATATTGCAAAAAATAATTTTTTTGAATTCTTCAAAAAAATGGACATATTTTATGTAATTAAAAAATTAAAATAAACACACATTTGATATCATTTTGAATTTACAAAAAAATGAAGTCAATTGAATATATATATAGTTGTTGATTTATTCATGATTTTGTTATTTTACATTAAAATTTTAGTTTTTATAAATTATAATAAAATTTCAAAATACATTATTGAATAAATTTCAAAATCATCTTTTCGTTTATAGCATTTGAATTCATTTTGCAAAAGAAAATGTATGTTAAAATTTGAATTTCCTAAACAATTTCATGCCAAACATGATAATGTTAAACTTTTTCATTGTTATTCATAAAGTGTTCAAATGGTTTGATGGTTAAAACCTTAGTGTGTTTATATGAAGTCTTAGGTTCAATCCTTGATAGATACAAGCTTTAATATATTTTGTACAAATGTAATTTACAAACATATACATCATGGTGAATATGCAAACATGTAAATCATGTTTAAATGGTGTCAAAAAAATTCGTTGACAAAATCAGGGGGAAGAAAAAACTTTAACTTTTTTCACAACATGTAAATTTGTTCATGGCATGTCATGACAAAAATATAATCTATGACTCCACAATCCAAAAAACAAAAAACAAAAACAAAAAAAATGAAGAAAAAATTTATATGATGATGTGGCATGTTATTTCCATGTCATACTAACTTGAAACCTCGTATGTCAATGTCATAATTTTTTAATTCAAATTTATCTAATGCAACATGTGACTATCTAAAATGACTAGAAAACATTTCACTAAAAATGTCCTAATCAACTAGTCCTTGTTTACCAAAACCATACAAGTTGCATATTAGTCAATTTTGTGTTATTTCATTAAAAACCTAGTGAATTTGGGTAGTGAAAAAAAACAAGATTTCTTTTTATGAATATATGATTCAACTTCATATGTTACAACATACATCACACATTTTAAACAAATGTTAAACTATTCCTTTTAGTTGTACACCAATTTGTTCTTGTGCGTATGGAATGGTTATTTGCTTCACAATGTTATTCTCTTTGTATAACGTTTTGAAATTCTTAAAGTTATATTCTTCACCTCCATCATATCTAATTGTTTTGAACTTCTTTCCAATTTGATTTTCTACCAAAACTTTAAAAACTTTAAGCTTGTCAAACACACCAAATTTAGTCTTCATAGTATAAAGAAATGTCTTCCTAAATAAATCATCAATGAAGGTTAGAAAACATTTTGCCCCTTCATGAAATGTTGTTACCATGAAACCACATAGGTTTGTGTGCATAAGCCCCCAAGGATTTCCTTTGCATGAAAACCCCCACTCAAAAAAAATGGGGTACAATATTGTTTATTTGCATACACACATTCCTCACACAAACTCAAGGCATGATTTCCATTGAGATCCATGCTTTCAACAACGTTATTTGTTTTCATGGTTGTCAAGGTCTGCATATAAACATGTCTAAGTATCTAATGCCATAAGTTATACCTCTTAATTTTGATGCTACATTTTACATCCAAGGATTTAGCAACTCCTACATAACCTTCCTTCTTGAACAACTTCAGTAATCACCTTGTTTGAATTAAAAGACTTCAACCAACATTTGGTGGCTTTTAATTCCACTTTGAAGCTTTGTTCTAGTAACTAGTTAATTGATAACAAAATTTTTGTCAACTTTGGGACATACAACACCTTTCCAATACACTTAGAAATCCCATTTGGCAAGTTGAAGACAAAAGTACATTTCCCATATACATCAAACCAAGGGTGGCAGACCCTGGTTTTTTGCAATCGGGTTATTTAAGGTTTTAATATAAAACCCGATTGTATGAGATCGCACAAAATCGGGTTTTATTATGAAAATCGGGTTTTAATAGGGTGTGGATTGCGAAAGAGGGCAACCCACTCCGTGTTCAGAGGTGGGCAACTGGCAGTTTGGCTTGCACTCAACTTGAAAAGCTCGTGTTCATCAAGAGCATCATGGGTGCGTTCTACAGTTGTCCGATGAGCGACAACTACACCAACGAGAGTGATTCCGATCATGCCGGCCTCAATTAATGTTACCCGGAATAAAACCATGATTTTAATACCCTGAAATCGGGTTTTATTCATTTAAACCTTAAACCCGATTTGTCGAGAGAAAAAAATCGGGTTTTTACCACCCTTGCATCAAACATATTGTCATCTCCAAGATATATTTTGTGATTCAAAGAAAATTCTTGAAAGGTTGATAATATTTCCTTTTGAAAGGTCAAATGTTTTGAAGCTCATGTTAGAAATATTATTCGATTTTAATCCCCAAAGTTGATGAATTCACATTCATCAAAAGGATGAATAATATTCACATCCTTAATAATTAGAGTTAGGGTTTAGAACTTGTGTGAACTTTGGAGTTAAGTGGTGGCTAGGGTTTTGAGGTGGCGGCTACATTAGGGTTAAGGTTTGAAGATGGTGGTTACTTTAGGGTTAGGGTTTAAAGATGGCGGCTACTTTAGGGTTAGGGAGTTGTAAATATAGAGGTGTTTGTGAGTGAGTTATTCATTCGCTCCTTTCATGGTTTTGAAGTGCACATAATGTTGAGACACTTAAGGGAATGATTGAAAAGAAAAATGGCGTGAACATAAAATGCCCAAGGTTTGATAAAGAGGAAAACATTTTTCAACTAAGTCCATGACTATCAACCACACCAAAATTCAACATATATGACTTCATGTTGAGTTGGATTTGTCATCACATGTTACACACATGACTATGAGACATCATAGTCCGTCAAGACATGTCAAGCAACAACGTGGCCAAATTACAAATGATAATGAAAATATTACTAATATACCAACAATCATAAATATTTTATTCATCAAACTATGAAATGATATTTGGATTGTTTTTTATCATGTCATCATATCTATTTAGTTTAATATCTATATATGAAAACTTTTGGGGATGAGAAATGAAGCAACCCCTGATTCCGTCCTGTCATCCATCCTTGAAATGTAACTTCCCCAGATGTAACTGACTCCAGCACGGGTGGGGGGGGGGTGGGAAATGCGAAGGACCAGGGTGGCAGGGGGGGACCAACGGTTGTTTGAAAAGAAAAGTTTTTTTAAAAAACCAAAAACATGAACCAAACATTGTTGAAATAACACACCTGTGGATTATGCACCGGCAGCGAACGCAACGTGTACACGCTAGTAAAAGATAAATACCATAGGACCTTGGAAGCTTCAACACAAAATTTTAATTATTTTCCTCAAAGAACAATTCTTTTGTGAAGTAAAAAAGAGAATTTTTTGAAATGCAATTTTCACTATTAATTAATATTTTGACAAACATGTATTAAAGCCACCATTGTATTATGATAATGATTTTAAAAAAATCAATGTAAATCAACCATGTTGACATAATGCAAATGCATGTTCAAAATGGCATGTCTTGATTGACTATGTGAGCATGCAAATCACAAATGTTCAATTTGATTACATTTAAAGCATGCAAGAAGAAGTTAACTTTGTTGTTTGAACAATGCAAAATTAGCAAATGTTGTTATAAAGGAGGAGAGACGAATGCAAGTCTTCCAATTCATTGATCACTGGTGTTATCAAATGGGTACTATAGTGAAACAAATTATTATATCTACCAATGACACAATATTGTTTCAATTTAAAGGCATCACCAAATTGTTAAAAAAATAATTAACCTTATGAACAACTTCATAATTTGCATCTAAGAGTGGCAAGAAAAAATTTTCATGAACAAACAATTATTATGTTTATCAAGGTGGTGGAAAATATTATTTCATGGTTAAGAGCTTTGGAAAACCCAATGTTTTATTGGAAAGAATTGATCATCAAATGTATCAACTTATATTACATGATATATGTTTTGAGTCTAAATTTGATGATTTAATTTAAAATTCATAATTTGCCTTTCCATTTTAGTCTTGTTTTATAAAATGTGTTTGATGGCAGCTCATGAGCTTGTGTGATTGTTAACATCTTTTGATCTTGATTTCTTTGTATTTCTTCAACTTGAATAATTGTTTCATCATTCTTTTTATCCCAACTTCTTATCATTGGGCAATGCTTTCAAAGTGTCATAGCCATTGCATTTCTTTGATAATTTGTTTTGTTATATGAAGTATGTTTGAGTTGAAATTGTCCAAGTTTATGATTGGTTTCCTCTTTCATCATTTGTTCAATTTTTGTGCCTAACCAATATCAAAGTTGTTTTCATGGTTAAGAAAACAAATGCAAGTTGTAATCAGAATTGATAGATTTTGTGATGGCATGTTGATTTTCTTTCTTAAAATTTTTAACCATCCTTAAAAAAGTTCAAAAATGTTTTCTTTACAATAACTTACATAAGTAATTGTCCAATATACGTGTACTTTTAACAATTAATCTTTCTCATCTTTGAATGGTGAGCACAACCATGGCATCATTGGATATGTTCCATTTCCAATTAGTTTGTATGGTCAAAATGCACCTTCCAATGATGGCAACGATCAATTCATGCAAAATTGTAGTCTTGAAACTTACATCCTACATGAACCACCCTTTGTAGTAAGGGTGAATAGAACATTAATGATAACTTTGATTTATAGGGATTGACTACAATTTTCTACCCCACAAACATAAGGTATACCATGAAACTTTGTAAATTCATCTCCCATTTTTCTTATGTTATTTGTTTAAAACTTTTTGCCACGAAAAGTTTCAAATATTTCTCTTACAATGATAGAAACAATGTTGTCAACCATTTCATAAACTTCACCACACATTTGTAAGTTGTTACAACTATTTAATCAAGAGAATGCAATGACTACCTATACTTCAATTGGAATGCGCGATCTTATATGCAAATATGCTCCCCTAATTATGGAGCTATGATATCACATAAGTAATGAAGTTGTTGGGAACCTCATTTGTTGCTTAAACATTCAATAAAAACGTTTAAATAACAAATGAGATCAACATGAAGTTGTTGGAAACTCATCTTGATTTGAATAGCTATGCAAAAGTTGCCTCTATGAAGCCACTTGACCATACATACATCCATACACCATGTTTTTCTTCTGATTCTCCAATTCAATAATGAAGGGTAGTCATCATCACATTGTATTATAATGTCAGTGAAATGCAAGTTGTTGCAATGTTGCAATCACACTAATAACATGTTTGACAAATTTGCCTTGGAAAATAGTACAATTACAAGAATGTTGTGCCTCTGTTCAACCATAGGAGTTTGATTTCTAAGATTTAACTTGAGAAGGGAGATACAAGTGAAAAGAGGGAGAAAGAGAAAGCAAACATATGAAGGGGTTTTGAAGACTTGGTTCCTTTCTCAAGGGATACACACATGAATTATTCATTCTTCAAAAGCTTATCATCCTATTGATAACTTGAAGCCGATGAACAAGGAAAAAAGTGCTCTATAGCTTTGCATTATCGGTCACAAGATTACTTGAACTCAACTCCTTTGACCAGTCTGATCATTCAGATTTAGTTGAATTTTGCTTACCACTTACTAGCGTCACTAGTGGAAATCACAATATCACATGGCATCAATGCAGGTGCTGCAATGAATCCAAAGGTGTATCAAACTGCACTGGGATGCAAAATGATATGAAAACTTCAAGGCATAGCATGTGTTGGTATGTACTCCTGCCTCATGGGCTACATCTGCTCATAGTAACACCTACTGCCTGCCTTCTGAAGGTAGAAAAGAATGGGGACATTGATGTATAGGGAAGGTGGGGTTGAACATCAAGCAATCTGAGATCAAACAATCTCAGGTGCAAATCGGCACTGAATAAACACACACAATCCTGACTGAAGCTTCTAACTGAGACAGGTGATTTTCATATGCCAACATCCCCGAGTTTCTAGATCACACAGCCTAGGTGCAAATGAACCACCAAATTAATATACATAACCCACAACCTGAGGCTCCAAATCTAGATGGGTCATTTTCATATGTCAGCATCCCTAAATAGGCTCAGAGTGCGCACTGGAGCACAGGTTTGAAGATCTGATACCACCAAAAAATTCATTGGCCCCATGAAGAAGTTTGTATCCTGGAAGTAGATCTGAAATTGGGTCACACAGCCAAGCACACATAGCACCATGTCATCCTGTTACAAGTGTGGCCCCCATAAGAATTGATTGTCAGGTTTTCAAGAGCAGAAAACAGTGTGTACTGGGGAAATCTTTGAGAACTGCACAAATGCCTACAGACCTTCACCATAATGACCATTGCACTGCTGCCAACAGAAAAAGTAGTGCAGCATATCTGTCATTCAGAAGAGACATGGTGGTACTGGCAGATGTTCATTGTGTCATCTCATCTTATCTCATCTCCATTCCAATTTCTGGCTAATCAGAACAAGAGTTGACATGTAAAAAGGTCAAAACAAGAATCAACTTCAGTCACAAATCCAGATGAATGCTCATCATTATATGAGCATCACAATAGCATTGAATACACTGAATGCTACCAATTGTTCCGTACTAGGGGTGAATTTGGGCAGAATTGGTCACCTTCTCAACCTTGACCATGGTAACACTAGTATGACTTTGGACTGTAGCCAAGTTAGGGCTTTGAACATTGTGAGAGTTGTTGAGATCTGGAATTACAGCATGCTTTCTTACTGTATTCTGCTGCCTGAGGACCTCTTGTAATTGGCCAAAGCTGGAAAGGCTTGCTTGTCCCTTTGTGTCAGAAACACTCCCAGTACTAGACATGAATGGCAGGGAGTGAGATGGGGGGAGGAAGGTTGTACTTGGACCATAGTTTACAAGACTGTTTGTTGCATCCACAGCTTTTGTGCCTACATAACCCATTGACATTGCATGAGGCATTTTGAGAAGTCCAGAACTGTTTGCTGGAGCTGACTTGAATGCTGGAACTTGGGATGTCATTGATGGTGTACATAACTCTTGTGTCTTATAGCTTTGGTTAAGTTTCAAATCCATCTGAGGAAGAGAGACTCCATCCAGCATTCCACAGGGGTCTGTAAGAGGTATCTTGAAAGGCACAAGAGGGAAAGGAGGCGGAATCCATGGAACACCAGGAGGCAAATATTGCTCAGAAGGATACTCTGAAGCTTGAGGCAAAGCTTGGGGCAAAGAGCTCCCAATGTCCACAGGAACTTGAGAGGTTTGAACAGCTTGCATAGGTTCCCTTTCTTTCAAAGACTTTGCCTTGCCAGATGGGAAATTTTCCTTCACATCAAGGCTAGCATCAGAGTCACTAGAGCTTGATGAACCTGCACTACAGGAGGGGTCATTATCAACTTCATCCTCCTCCTCCTCCTCATGTGCATCTATGTGTGGCTCAAATGTATACTGTACTTGTTTCCTTGGTCGCTTCCCCCTCCCTAGCTCCACCTTCATCTCCTGCTCTGCTGTATTCCCAAGCAGCTCCTCCCACTCCTGACTAGTTTTGGTTCTTGGGCTTGCATCCACCAGTACCCCTTTTGTGGGTATACTTACAGGTCCTTGTATTGCTCCCAGATATCCATCATCCCCCTCTTTGGCATCACTACCACCAGCTATATCCCGTTCCAGAAGCTTAGCTATACTCTCATCTGTCCATTTAACAGCCATAGCTTCCACATCATGTTCTTTAAGCACCTTGCGGGCTCCGTGAAGGAGCAGTGTGTTGAGATCATGCGCGGTTGCTTTGTCACTGTTATTCATCACCAAGTTCTCCATTGCTAGCTTCTGTCGAGACCTTTCCAATATTTTCTCCTCCACTGAGCATATAGTGATAAGTTGGTAGACAAGAACTACATTCTCCTGACCAATGCGGTGCGCCCGGGCTTGAGCTTGCAAGTCCACAAATGGGTTGAAATCAGGGTCTGATCAAATCAGAGTATACACCCCATTAGGTTGAAATCACAGAATCCCAGTTACTGTTAACTCTTCAAACAAACCTGAATATCCAGAGTAAGTATTGAATTTACATTTTCCTGTAGAACGAGGAGGTCGCAAACAGGGTTTAGGGTTTAGTAATAGAAAATAACCAAAAGAGACCTGAGAGGGGTTGACATGATGTGCCTTCTTCCTACAACAAGTACAAATTGGTAACCACAGATTACTTACCATAGATGATGACTGTATCTGCACTTGGCTGTTACACACAAATCATACATAAATTGCTTCAGTTTTGGCCCAAAACAGGTAGAAAAGCTATTTGGACCTATGCACAGGCAGCCCCTAAAATCAAGATCAGGGACATTCCCAAACCCAATGGAGAAATCTTGACATACCATGCATGGAAATGAATGTAAAGTGGCACTGCAAATATTACTTTTTTTTGGGATTCCATTGCTGGCAAAGCATAATTTTCTGATTTCCTTGGATCAAAGAGGAGAACCATGCAAGAATGCTCACTGAGAACTCACCAGATTGATGCCAAGGCCTCCAGCACGAGTTGAAATAAGAAAGATAAAGTCCTGGCTCTGGGGACTGTTAAACTCAGCAATTTGCTTCTGGCGATCTGCAGCTGATGTGCTACCATCAATTCTAATTCACCACCCAAGACCAGAAAATCCATTATGGTTGAAGAGACTGAAACCATCAATCATATGACCTCATATCACCAGAAGCTGCAGGAGAGAAGAAAAGAGAAGAAGAGCATTGCCACACTCACACCACATATGTTTGGTTAACATGCAGCACCTGGAAAAAGAGTATCCTAGGTGGCTCAAGAAGTCTTCCAGAATATCAAGCATTCTTGTCATTTGTGAGAAGAGAAGCACCCGATGTCCTTCTTCCTTCAATTTTGGAAGCAGCTGCAGACAAACCCACAGTATTTTACATTCAGTTACAGGAATAACAGATTTGAACTTATTCTAGCAAACTGAGAGAGCCATTCCACTCTCCAAAACTCCTTAACAGGAGAACAAACTGCACCTCTTCAATCTCTTGCATAACATCATCATAACATACAAGTGAAAACACAAGACGTACCTTCTGAAGAAGTTGAAGCTTGCCAGAAGCACCTACTAAAAGATTGAACACCTCATCTGCAGCCCCACAGTGATCTGGCTCCTTGCCAGGAAACAAATACTGCCAAAAGGAATGTAAACCAGATTCAAATTCAATGCATGGGACAGATGTAGTTGCAAGAAACGAGAGAAGAACCCAAAACCCTAACTAACTATCATTATCATATAGCACTGGCTGAGATCTGACACATGCTAGGAAACTAATACCATCTAGGAGTGTGGAGAAAGGGAGTCCACAAAGTACACCTTGACATTCAACAGAAAGGAGGGTCTAGAACTATGTCTAGCAAAGGCTTGATAGAGCCATCACCCATATGAATTATAACAAAGTACTCACCGGGTGATTGCATACCATCTTGAGATCCATTAAAATTGTATTAAGTGACCTCTTTTTACCTGCAAAACAGCATTCACTTTGCTTTAGATGCTCAATACCAACCAGCTTCACACAAGTTGGAACTCACTCCACCCAGATTTTTGGGCTCCCCATAATATTAAAAGGTATTAGAAGGTTCTTTCCAGTCATGTGTGAGTTATGGTGTGCAACAAGAAACAAACACTTTTCCTTTGGTTCTCTATCCTACCCCCTCCATCCATTGGCTATTCATCATTTATCTTGCACTAATCCATCACAAGGATCCTATCTACTCTAGCAAGGGTGTAGGGTTGACAAAAAGTCAAGAAGCAAAGCCCTAGTGTTGGCAGAGGCATAGATTCAGTACCACCCAAGGAGGCAATACCTGTCCGATTTCCATGATTCAGCTGTTTGTAGTTTTTCTTTAGAATCGCACCATAAAGGTGATGCTGAAGCGGTGTCAGAGCACATCTCACTTCCACCAACTTTTTGCCTGGTATCATGTCCCGCATCACCTCCCGCTTCAGTCTTCTCAGCATACTATACCCAACCCCATACAATCAATCCAGCACACCGTGTCACCTCCCTTGTTCTCCTACTCATGATATTGGACACTGCAGAGGATATAATAAATAAAACATAGGCTTCAGCTGACAAAGCCCTGTATAGCTGTTGATCAAATCAGAAGACTCACCGAGGTTGCAATAGTTCATGAATGCGAGAGACTTGCTGCTCCATGCCTCCCTTGTCCTTGAAAACAACCCCACCTTGTGCATCAACTTGAGCAAATTCTTGAGCTGACTGTTCTGGGTCTGGGAATTCACTTGGATCCAAAAAGTGAAGTAAGGCAAACAGCTCAGTCAATGTGTTCTGTACCGGTGTCCCCTGTAAGCCAACCATCAAGCCTAGGGATGTAAGTTCACTGGCCAGAACTCCTGTGAATGCCTACAGATGGGCGGGCCATAATAGCAGCACACATGAGTAAATAAGATATATCTTTCATAAGAATAGAGAAATCCCCATTCTCACAATGAAGAAGAAACAGGAAGGTTAACACTTCGTCAGGAAGCCACAGAAAGAACCAAACAAGGGGAGACAAAAAACAAACAAAAAATGAAACACACACACCAGTATGAACAAAAGTGCCAGTCTCACACCTGTTCAGGAACCATCAACAGTAGTATGTATGATAGTGACTTAACTACCACAACTTCCCCACTGACTTTATCAGCTCCCTACAGTGGGCAAAGGCCAGTGACAAGCATCAACCTGCGAACTGAGTTTCTGCTGCAATTCCAGAAGCAATGGGAAGACTCAGCCATACTACTGGCTAGCAACAGACCACAACAAGAAGGACAAGAAAAAAATAGATTGACAGAAAGGGAAAGAAAAACTGAAGGAAAGGAGAACAGGAAAAGACTATGAACACATGGGCTTACAAGAAGCTCCCCACTTACAAGACCCAAAGCAAAATCATTTTGAAAATGTCAAAACCGGAAATTTCAAACAGGAATTTTTCTTTAATAAGCAACCCTCTAGTTCTCTCTAGAAGAATTTTAGAAGGGTAGCCATTTACCTTCAGAAAGACGATAACACTGACCATCTGAAAGACAAACAAAATTCTTACAACTACAAAGCCTCAAGAAACTGTACAATTGACTATTGATAACCCCCTGCTTCCCAGTCATTGAGATATTGGAATGAACATGAGGCATTCTAATCATTTCAATACCTGCATACTCTGGTTGAGAGCGTTTGTCAAAAATATCACAGGATAAACCTTGAGGACTTTGTCTCACGGCTAGATCCAAGAAATTACAAGAGAAGCCTTTAGATGTACAATTCAACTCACAAGAGGTTTTTGGGTATATGGCGCTACCAAAAGAGCCTTGGTTAAGGTATATGAAATTCTCAAAGTCTGGAAAATCAGGAACAAAAAGATCATCCACAAACCTACGAACCAGGGACAATCTATGAAGCACAACAGGGCATGTGTAACTCTTCAAGAGACACTTAATGAAATCAAACTCATAGGTAAAGAGATAGAAATTTGCCAAATAGACCGCACAATTAGTACCCATGGGGATACCAATGTATTGCGTATAACACCATTGCCAAAACAAAGCAACAAATTGCCTACCAAAAAATCCAGCCAAGAGATCAAATCTGAAGCCTCCACAACTTTAAAGCTATGAAGATTTTCAAACAAATTGACCTCTGCACTTAACACCATTAATATTTTGAGCCTTATTAAAAAGAGCACTTAACAGAAACAGGAGACGAGGGCCTTATTAAAAGAGAGATGAAATTTCAGGATATCAGATTGGGCAAGATTGGAGACCATATATGTACCAACAGGAGGATTAAGCTCAGAGAAAACAGAAGAAACATAAAACTTTTTACAAAGAAACACAAAATTGTTCCTACATTTATCCATGTAGGTAATAACCAAGGACCGTTGGAGACTCTTTAGGTGACCCAGATCTCCTAAAGGAACAGACAAAAGAAGAATCAGAAGAGGTTTGAACCATGGAGGAAGCACAAGTCCTGTTCTGCACAAACAAAAGAACTTTGGCTTTCCACTCACTTAATACCCCTTGAACTCTGAGAAGCTCTTCTTGCTTGTTGACAAACTTTTCAAGACCTTTATCAATAGCTTCTTCAATAGACAACATAGACAAGAAACCTCTTCTGAACTTAGTGCCTCTAGAAAAAGGTTCAAGGATATTAAGGTTGGCAGAAATAACATGACCATGATGGGAATCAACAAAACCAGGGAGTCAGAATCAGGGAAATGATATTGGGATCTTCCCAACTCCCTATAGCTGTAAAACTCTCGACCAGAAGTTTTAACATATTTCCAAGCAACTAAGGGAGGAGACCAAAACTTTCTAACAATAGGAGGAAGACAATCTAGCACAGAAGGAAGGTTTAAAATGGAAGAGAGATTCAAACCATCCATATGAGAAGAAACAAACACAGAGATAATAAGATCTATGCCTAGGAAAGAGGCACTTGATGGGTAAGAATGAGAACTTTTCTCTTGATAAAAATGCTCAGAATTTTAGACAGTTGTAAAGCATGGCCAACATCAATACTGAGAACAGAAGGTGAAAATTTGGACAGCAACAAAAGCATAAGAACCAAGAATTTGGTTCTTATGCTTGGAGAGAAAAACGATAGAGACATAAGAGAAGAAAGGAAGAACGGTCTTCTTTTGTAATCTCTTTAGCCAAAAATTCTGTCAGGAGAAAGGTGTGGGACCCCAGTAGGATTTGGTCGCACAACAACAGAAGGTGAACCATTCTCTTCAAAAATTGGGAAAGTAGGAGGAGGAAAACTTGCAGAAACATTAGGAAGAACATTGACAGGAACCACAACTTCGTTATTAGGACGAGCAAAAGAAGGTTTACTGGCCTTTCTCCACAAAATTGCAGAAGCTTTATGTACACTAGGAGAGCATCTATTGTTTGACTTGCCTTCTAGGTTATATCCTCTTGGAAAGAAAGTGTGCAAAATACTAATCCATTTTCTTTCCAATTGAGAGGCAACAAGCTTAAACAAATTCAGAACAAAACAGCCTTCAGAATCTAAGAAATTCCCATCTGCTTTTTCAATAGGAAAGACTCTGAAAGAATGGAAACCCTCTTTAGCAATGGCAGCATATAGTGCCCTAAAATCAAAAGACGAACTTGCAAGCTCAGACAATCTTTTAGCTTCTCTTATATGCTCTTGAAATCTCTCAAAGGCAAACTTACATGTTTCACCAACATATAGCATTCTACTATCTGAAAATGGACAGAGGCTAGTTGAAGAATTAAGGTGTTTTTCCTTCGAAGTCCATTAAGAGACTTAATGTTGAAGACAGAAAAATGATTACTTTCATTTACCTTTTTGACCAGGCCCCATTTTATGTTTCCATTTCCAATGTTATTGAGTTTATTTAGGTTATACCGTGCCAAAAAAGAGAACCCATCAAACCAAACAGACTGAATAGCAGAATGGATATTAGCAAGTGCTCAATTTAAGAGATAATTGCCAGCTCAAGCAAAGGTCCCCGATCTTGATAAGGACTCAACAAGCCCCCTTTTGTGTGGGAAGGCTGCTCCCAAGCAGTAGGGAAGCCTAAAAAGGCATTGCTTGTTACAACTCAAAGATTGCAGTGCCGGGCCTTGCAGAGATTTGCCTGCAACAAAGCCAATGAATGCCTTACGACAAACTGGGACTCTGCTCTTGATCTTAAAAGGGCCCCAAAGACAAAAACACAAAACAAGAAGAAACAGAAACAGAAAAAGCACACAAACACAGCAGGAGAAAGAACTTTCTAATCAACTCAGACCTGTAAAACTTTAGAATGACTGTCCAAGGAGCTAAAGGCTTACTACTTTGAACCTACAAGAGGACCTTATAGGAAACCAAAGAATGTCATGAAGAATCGGAAAGGACTTAAAACAAAAAGAAAAAGAAAAAACAGAAAACAGACAAGAACACAGAAAAACAAGGGAGACAGAACACTACTAATCTCTTAGAGACATGTAAGACTTTAGAATGACTCTCCAAGGAGTTAAAGCCTCACTACTTTGAACCTGCAAGAGAACCTTACAGGTAAACAAAGCATGACACAGCAAGACACAGCAGCACTAAAGAGGACAGGAGGGGAAGAACTAGACACAAAGAGGAAAAACCTTATCTGGAAGGAACCATGACTAGAGAAAAAGATACCCTTGCTTCAGAAAATGCACCAACCTCACCAAGTAGCTGGAGGGGCCCAAGCTCCCCAAAAGATAAACCTTGATGAATCCAACTGGTCACTACTTGGATGCAGGACATCCGCTGAAGTGACTGGAAAGAATATCTTTCGTAAGAAACGAGAAATATCCATTTTCATGGTGAAGAAAAAACAGCAGGGTTAACACTTCTTCAGGAAGCCATAGAAAGAACCAAACAACAAAAGACAGAACAAACAAAAAACAAAAAACACACACCAGTATGAACAAAAGTGCCAGTCTCACACCTGTTCAGGAACCATCAACAGTAGTATGTATGATAGTGACTTAACTACCACAACTTCCCCAGTGACTTCATCAGCTCCCTACAGTTGGTAAAGGCTGGTAACAAGCATCAACCTGCAAACTGAGTTTCTGCTGCAATTCCGGAAGCAACAGGAAGACTCAGCCATACTACTGGCTAGCAACAGACCACAACAACAACAACACGAACAAAACAGACCGACAGAAAGGGAAAGAAAAAGGAGAACAGGGAATGACTATAATAAAGAATGGGATATTTCAGATCTGACCAAAGAACCAGCAACTGGGAAAAGAGGAGGCTCTGCCCAAAAGAAAGAGAATGGGCATAAAAAGGTGGGCTTACAAAAGCTCCCCTGGTTGAAATGAGAAAGCTTTCAAGCAATCATTTTGAAGATCCCAAAGGCAGTTTCAGGGCCTTCCTCGATAGTTTCTTCTATAGACAGGTGAGAAACAAAAGCCCTTCTGTAATCTCTGTAACCCAAGAATTGTACAGGGTGAAAGGCATAGGTTAAAACTTGAGACTAGTTGCACATCATTTACAAGATGGAAAACCCTCTCCACCAGAAATAGGCAAACAAAGAGGAGGTGGGAAGGGAACAGAGTGGCAAAGGTTTAAAGAAACAGGAACCCAAACTTATTTTGTCCATTCCAGCAAAACGGAAACTAAAAGCCACAACAAGAATGAGTTTGCAGTCATACAATGGCATGTTCTTTGTGATGCAAACTCCAATAAAAGGTGAATTGAGACTCTCAAATAGCTGAAAGGAGAGACGTACAGTCAGAAGAAGTCTGAAGTCTGCTGTTTGCTTTTTAAGCAGGCTTCCAAGCTTGGAACGCATATTCTTCACACGGTGGCCTTCATCCACTGCAGCTCATTGCATCCATGAATACAGTGTATCAAATGTCACATTGCTAACTGCACAGTCAGACCACATCATGCATCTGGAAGGTAGTGCATCTATTCCAGTGCAAACAAACATGTGGCTTACAGAGCTGGAATGACTACAGATGGGTGTGAAGCTTATGCAAGCACAGTTGGAAATACATGTGAGAAACACTTCTCTGAACTGTCTTGTAATACCCAAGATTTGTCTGGATTTGCACAGCATATTTCTTCAGGACCTCTTCTACAGGCTACATCACAGCTGTCTTTTCCTTCACAAAACTACAATGGGTGTTGGAAAAAGACCAGCCCTGCTTAGTGAACTCAAAGCCACACCTAACCCTGTGCTTTTTATGCAATAGACAAAGTATCCTTGTTGTTCACAAAGCAACTTGACATGAGTCAAAAACTAACCTATGATGCAGGACCACTCAAATCTCTGCAGACGGGAATTGTCACGCATCGACAAGTCATAAGATGTAACCAAGACGTCAAACAATGGGGCTTCATCTGCTGTGTAAAACTCATATTCCCTAATCAATGCCCGCGCAGTCTGGTCACCTTCATATACCACAGCATTGAGGTCTGCACCCCACTGCTGTAACTCCTGCAATATATGAAATCAATGCCAATTTGTCATTCATAAAGTGAACATAAACAAAAATAAAATGCTGAGCAGAGACTAGATCCACATCTTCATTACCAATTTCTGTCGACTAAAAACATGTACTTCACATAGTGACAGGTCCTAGACAATGAATAGTGCAGGAATTTGAGTCGGGGTAGAAATAGAAGACTAACACAGACAGAGAGAGTATGCTATAAACCTGTTCCCAGCCAGGAAGGGTGCTCTTGGGCGCAATGACCAAAAATGGCTTGCTGCTGAGCTTCTCATGCCGAAGGCACATCATGAAACTTATGGCTTGAATGGTCTTGCCCAAACCCATCTCATCTGCCACACCCATAAGTCTAATCCTTTAGGGTTCTCAGATATGTGAAGCAAAAAGTCCATCATAGAACATTATTGCAGTATTCTCAACTTGCAATTGTGCCACTATCACACAACATACCTACAATAGAGGTGCATCCTGCCATCATAGAACTTACCAGCAAGAATGACACTCTTCTGTTCCTCAAAATTGGCTACAAGCCACTTTAGGCCTTCAATTTGATACTCGTGCAGGAATCCTCCCTTGATATACACTGGTTGCTGCAGAATACCAATAGCGACATCCCTGCCTGTTTGCTCAGAAAGCTCCCTTTTCTTTGCAATCAAATGCCTTTCAGAGAACTTCTGAATGGCATCTAGCATGTCTTGGTCACTGCTCTCTTCTTCCCAAGTGGACCCATTGTAGTCTAGGTTACACCATTTCACAAGATACTCAAGTGGACTTCTGTCATCATCAGATACTTCAGTGGCTTTTCCTTTTAGTGCTGAAGGGGTTCCAGCATTTGTATCCTGCTTGCGACATGCAATTATTCGATCAATCTTTAGCCATTCTGGCCTCCGCTCATCAGTAAATTCAGCTCCATATTGAGAAGTTACCCTGCCAATTGAGCCAGATCAATCAGTGTATGATTGGAGAACATCACCTCTTCTCTCTCTCTCTCTAAAACTCCATCTGCTGACACAAGTGGAATATGCAAAAGTATCCAGTACAAAAACCTCCACACAATGTCTCTCAGAAAAGACAGTGACAAATTACAAAACAATGTGAAGGCAGACTCATGGCAACCTCCGCTGATAGCTTAGAAGGCGCTGTCGATCAAAATGCAAAAGCCAATCTTCAGGGACCTACGAATTTCAAAAGAGTCCCATGAGTTGTGATAAGGAGTGACATGTGGAACAAATACAGAGGTTGACAAGCATTACAACCATGAACCAGGTCCTGAGTTTAGATCCTGCCTTGCCTAAACCTAAACCCTAATACCTTTCAAGATGAAAAGGCCTATATGAAACACAGGGGGGCTAAGCCAGCAATCTGCATACATTGCTTTCCTGAAAGTTAGAAGCCATACAGCACTGCTAGCATCCCAACAGAATCTTTGAATCAAGTAGCAAGGCATCCCAATAATACTGTGAATGATGCAGCAAGGGAGAGAAATCTACATGGCAGGCATCATACATCCATACCCAAGTATCATGTCGGTGAGAAAGAGAGCTCCATTTTATGAGATACTGGAGATTCCTTCCCTTTGAAGATGTCAAACCTACAGATTCACTGGGAGCTTCTCGCATCCCTAGAATTGCCTCAATCTTCTTGGTAGGAGGAATTGATTCAGATGATAACTTTTTCTTTCTGAGCTTGCTAGTGCCAGCTGCCATTGACCCTTGATGGATACACATTGGGCACAACCAGTCTCCATCAGGTATTGTTTGAAGAGGAATAGCAAGGCAGAAAGAATGGAAGGCTTCATCACACTTCAGCCCATCACACAACAGCATCATTTCTGCTGCACCTGCAAACTGCAAAGAACCCGACCAACCACACATGCTCATCCCTTTTCAAAGCTTGTGAAAGCCACATGATAAACACCTAAAGACAAGGTAACAAGGAGCTGAGATCAAGATGAGTAGTACACCCAGAACTTATCATCATCATCAACTCATCAGCACTTCATGTCTCCAACAAACCCACTACTGGAAAAAGCAATAAAACAGAACTGTACAGATTGAAGGACATTTGTCTATCCTATGTTCCATTTCAAACAAGTGAGTGCTCTTACTTTGCACACTGAACAAACTTCCTCATCAGATGGAGCAGGAGATAGGGACCTCCTTCCATTCTTCCCTGTTATTGCTCTTGTCTTCCTCGCCATGGTTTTCTTCTTCAACCCTTGCTGAAAACAGCTGTCCTCTCCATCTTCACTGAGATCTGCACTTGTGTTCTCATCAGACCCTTCACTGCTTGAAGAAGGTGTTGCTTCTTCATCACTACTTGCCTCTGAGCTCTCATCCTCATTACTCTCCTCCTTTTGTGATCTGACTCTTGAAGCTCCAACTCTAAGCAGGCCTTGACGAAGGCGACTCAACAGTCCCTCCTCTGTCCTAGCAGATTTCTGCCCCTCGCTGACCTTGACCTCATCTGCCTTCCTTTTAGACCTGGTCCGGTAACTCAGTAGTTCAGATCGCCCTTCCCGACGATGTCTTGCACTAGGGTTGGGTTTCTCAACAAAGCTGCCGCCTGAGCTCCTTTGTTCTGATTTGTCTGAATTTTCCTTGTCTGAACCATGTTTTTCTAGCTCAAGTGACTGAGCAGCATCTTCGCTACCCTTCTCCTCCTCCATCCGAAAGTCCTTCCCTGCCCTGATAACCATCTTCCTCCGTCTGTGGTGAATTGACTTTCTCTTAGGCTCAGAAGTGTCAGGGCCAGCTTTCTCCATGCCAACCTTCAGCTTCTGTCCCTTTATCCCACCTTGGTCCACCTTATCACTATTATCCATATTCATGTGAGATGCTTCTTTCACATACAACTGACCCTTTGTTTCCTGAGAAGTTCTGGCTCCCCTTTTTGATTGTCCCCTTTCATGCCACAGACCCTGCTTCACTTCTGTACCACAAAGGATTGTGAGTTATGATCAACTAAAAATCAGGATTCCAGCAGGCAAAAACCACACAAATTTCACAGGGACAAGGATGAAGAGGGTAAAACAGAAAGGGGTGGTACCTCAGGAGGTATGTGCTCATCCTAAATAGAAATGGAGATTCGCAAAAGCGGCAAGCTTAGGATTTTTCCAAAACATGCTAATTCCATATTCCTTATCAGCATTCACATCAAATGGACCACATTCTACAGTAAGCAGGTGACACAACAGCATAGTATCACAATTCACGCAGCAATCTTAGAGCAACATCTGATCCACCAGCCCAAGATTGTGCAAGCACATACAAAATGCGGGAAGTCATTCAATATACTAGAGAGAGTCAAAAATCACCGCATTGTGTGCTGCAGATTGGAAAAAATTGTCGTGCTTCCGTCCAGTCAACTCCTTTTGTGAGCAGGTCATTTACCAACACATACAAGTCGGCACTACTTTTGACAGAACCCAAGCGCTTGAACCACTCCTGCTCTCCCTGCAAATCCACACATCAGACTAGCCTTCTGGGGTGGAAGATGGGCAGAAAAGAAGACAAACAAAGAATGCATTTGTTCTACTCAAAACAACAGTGGATCTAACAAAAATGAATAAACACATAATATTTGCAGAAGGACTAGTCCAAGCAAACAGGTGGAGCAGCAGACCTGGATTTTCCACCAGTTGGTTTTGATGTTGGGCCTCAGGATTCGGGCAAGCTTCTCAACAAAGGGGACCAAAAGCAGGATACTTCTGGCTTCCACAGCAGAGTCTATGCCCGCATGCCATGCTTGCCACCATGCAGGCCTGTCCGAAGACACTCCTTTGCAAGGCAGCCTGTCCTCTACACAAGCATCCACCCCAAAGTGCAAACTGTAAAACTTTTTGTCAGCCACACATAGAATTTAGGGTGGGCCACAAGTTGAATGAATCTTTTATCTATTGAGATTGCAGCACAGAAAAGCTCCACAACAACTCTTTGAAAAGTAACCACAAAAAAAAATGAGGGATGCAGCCATGAACCTTATGAGTGCCACCACTCACAAAGTGCCAGACCCAGCACCATCATCACGAATACCCATGACAAAATGCCATGAGTCCTCACTGACTTACATCAACTCCATACATTAGTGAGTGCAAACAAGTAGGAAAAAAATGCAACCTTATATTACAGCTTATGTGAACATGTGTGTCATGAGTTTCTGATCCATTTCAGAAGCAACCAGATGACCAAATCATCATGTAGGGCTGGCACCCAAGTTGCAGAGCTAGGGTAAAAAGCTAATAAAACCCTAATTCAAGCCGCAGCAAGATTTTGAGGATAAGATTCATTGCGTGTTAAGAGTCCCTTGGACTTTACACACAAGAGACATACCAACACATGTATGCAGTGAAGGCATTCACCCCAACATGCAAAACGTGCACAAAAGACTGCTGCTTCCAGAAGGGATTCGAAGGGATTGCTCATATAGCAATGGCAACACTAAGTTTTCAATATGAGAGAAAGGGATGTGTGAGGATGTGATAGCAGCAGTACCAATGTCATACAAGATTTCCCTGATGCTTGTAAGCTGTGCATTGACATCCCCATCAGCAAGTAGACGACATAATTTCTTGCTGCGTGCCTCGTTTCCGATCTTGTACTTCTCTTCCTTAAGCTTGATCACCTCTCGTTCTCCGTCCTCGTAAAGCACTTCACAGATCTCAGAAGCATCATTATCGTTGAAGGAGATTACTTCCCCGTGGTACCATGTCTTGTCCTCAGGCCAATAGACAGATATCACGCTACCCACCTTCACCTTCTGATTCTTCTTCTTCCTCTGTGCTGCTTGCATATCTCTCTTGTTTGTCTGTGGTTTCACAGGCTCGTCAGACTCAAACCTGTCACATTGTTGTTCTCTTATCGATCAGCGAGCGGTGGAACCTAATTCCTCTCTCACACCTAGTTCCTCTCTCTCAATCAACCAAAAATTTCTCAGCTACCCATCATCAGAAAATGGCAGCTACATATACATTGAGGGTGAGCAAAACACCTAATTTGCCCCTCTCTTTCCAAAACTTCTCAACTACCCATCATCAGAAAATGGCAGAAAATGGCAGCTACATGTACATCAAAGCTTTCAAACCATTCAACCTCTCCACCCAACAACTGGATACGAGAATTTCAATGATTTCCTGTTGGGGAAAGCCCACACAAACAACAAGCATTAGGATAATCAAAGAAGGAACCAAAAAGGGTCCTCTGACTGCAAACAAAAAGCAGGAGGAAAACAGAAGAGAGCCCCCCACAAGAAGAACAACAACAACACATTTATTATCGAGCTCCCCCAAAATCTGTTCCAACTCAAAGGCATTTCTTCCCGCTCAACACATTCATTGTAAGTCACAAATGGGGTAGTACACATAGGACATCATAAGCAAACCCATTCCAAACTCCGTTTTGTCCAATGTCCAAACCCCAATAGGGAATAGGGAAGAAACCTTTTTTACCACAAATACAAAAGAGCAAATGAAAACAAGGAAGGTGTTTCACACTGTGGCCTTCAAAGCTTGCCATTTACATGAAAGAGCATCTTGTTGAAGGCAAAACAAGAATTATGGAAACTCAAATATTTCACCATGCAAAAAATATAATCTTTCAAACCAATCCTCTAAAAGAAACCAAAATTCTTCAAGACATTATAACTCTATAATAACTAATCTCAAGTTTCAACACAAGCCAAAATGTCATCTTTCAAAAATCCTCATATAAAAATAGACCTATTATTATTATTACCTAGTAGGTGCCAAAATCCCTTAAGCTACTATACTCTATATTTGATTGGTATGTGAAAAAGGACTTAATAACAACATTGGTTTTTACCATTGTCAAAAGGTTTTTTTTCTTTTTATGAAATACCTTTGATTTTGGTTTTACAAATAAATTAGAACAATGTTGGTTTTGGTTTCACACACAAATGGAACCAAGGATTTGGTTTCAAATTTGGTGATTTTTAATTTAAAAAATCAAATTTGATTCTAAAAATCAAATCCAGTTTTGGTTTTGTTAGGAATAATCCTAACTAGAGTTAACAATTAATTATCAATTCACCTCAGATTAGCCATGGTTCCAATTTACATGAACCAATTGGAAGGATTTGTGCAATACATCTAAAAACACATGGTGTGTGATGACATTTCTCTTTCTCTTGTGCGTCCCACCAAATCACAAGAAAAGAACATCCTAACAAAAATCCAAAAAATCACACAAATATCTCTTCAAAAGAGGTCATTTAGTAAATGAAAGTAAAATTTAACAATAAAATAGTTCACTAAATCTTATTTACCTAATTTAAAAACATGATAGAAAGAAGGTTTTAGAAATATGTGTTCACAACAACAAATAACTATAACTTATGAGGGTGGGAATTATGCATTTCTTTTCACATTCATAGTCATTTTAGGTCATATTTTTTTATTGGGCAAAAAAGCAAGTTTGAACAAACATATCCGTCATTTGACAAACATTGGGCACCCATCACCAATTTCAACTTTCAATCAAGAATTGCAAAACACATCATCTTAATAAGTCTTTATTTTTTCACTACAAGGATATATTGCGTTGTAGGTCATAGATATGTGTTGTTCTTTAAACAAGTTGTCATGGTTTGTGTTGTAATGGGAAGCATTAATTGTGTGCATGGTTGAACTATATACATGAAAAAAATTAAAATTAATCAAGTGAATGAAAAGATCAATGATGTTATCCAAAAATTTATGTTACAAGAATTATAATTTTCTATTCTTATTATATTTCTAATTCCCAAAGCAAATCATGAAGTAAGCCTTCATTATTCATTCTTCAAAAACTTTTAACATGTTGAAAAACTATCATAAGTTTGTTTGAAAACAATTAGATTCCAGTGCAAATGGTGTAATTAGTGAATTATTGCACAATTTGGTCCTTCCACCTTTATTTCCATTCCTAATATTGTGGTTCTAAATTGTATATATATGGTCACATTCAAAGGAACTTATGATATACCCTAAACCTTGCAGTACTTGCATGCAATACCAATTAAATGCCACAAGAAAACAAGATGGGTAAACATTACTTGCATATTGATTTGGTGATTATTGTAAATTGACTTGCAATACCCACCTCTATATAATGTTTGAGTGAAATATTCTTGTTTGGGAGTTTTAGAAGATATGTGTTATATAACCTTAATACTATAACTTTAACTTTCAAACCTTGTATGTTCATTGATACAAAAATCAACGCATTAACACATAAATAATATATTCTTTGACACAATTGTAATATGATGCACATTTTAGTAATGGAAAATTAAAATGGGGGATAGGTACAAACAAATTTGTGTTTTTTTTTACTCAGGAGCCCTTTTTGTACAAATATTTCCATGTTCTAACATCATCTCATGCCAATCCTTCATTTGATGCACTGAATTACCAAGTCCATCATTGACGCAATGAAATACCATGTTGAGATGCATGACTTCATTCAAGGCGAATACCTCGTACATATGTTGCAATAACATGCAACACTGATGTGGTGTGTTCTATGAGTTGAACCCCACCTTCTTTGACTTCATTGATGATTTTTTGCATTATGTCACCCATTTGAACAAGTGTTTTTTTCATTTAGGTGGATGAATTGGAAGGTTGATTGTGATCTTTTTCTTTTTCCACATTGAGGGAGGTATCATCCAGTTTCATAAGTTCACATATATCAACAACCCATGGTTTTTTAGAGTGATTTCATTGACCTCTTCATCATCATATTCATTGTCATAAATGTGCAAATAGGTAAGGCTTATAAACATGGCAACAAAACCTCAATGATCAGATCCATACCATGTCCCACAATATTGAATGATATTTTTTTTAATGAGATCGGTACATGTAAGAAAATGGCAACTTAATGTTTACACAAGTTTCCACGCAACGCACATTCACATGTGTAACAAGCATACTTGGTGAAAGGAAGTGGAACCTTATATGTCATATTTGGATGTTGTGGCTTCGTACCATCCATGCATGGCCAGTCTCATTTGAATCATCTATCCCATGGGTGAATATCCATAAATCCATAAATCTTTGATTTTTTCCATCGAACGTAAGTGCCAAGCCTTTAAGACGTGCCATGCGCAAAGGTAAATGGGCATTTGATCATCGCCCCACACAATCCTAACCATGCATGAAATATCAATTTATTATCATTTAACCAATAACATTATTTAAAATGAAAAATGTGGGATTAAATTTTGAAATGGTTACATGTACATAAAAGTTCAAAAAAAGGTAGAACGAAAATAAAACTCATCGTAATGCTCATAATTCTTGGGGAGCATCATCAACAATGAAACATGAAAGTTTCCATTTAGGGTCATTCCTTAAAAACTTTGTTTTCAAAGGAATTAACCATTCCACCAAATCATCACATGTTTGGTGACTTGTAATGATCTATGCAACTGACACCCTAGTGCGATGTGCATCAAACACCATGAATGTGAATAAATGAAATTTCACATCATTGGTGTTGAAGGCGACATCCATTGACATTGCCCCATTATCATCTAATGAAACCATGGCTTGCAATTGAGATGAGGTTTGTATCCCTATTGTGAATGGGACATGAATCCCATCATCTTCACTTGCATCTTGAAAATAAAACACATAATCTCAATGACTAAATGCCCATGTGTGAAGAGAAATGGCTAGATTTTGGTGTAAATGCTAACTCCCTTTTTTGTGTTTGCGATCCAAGTAAGCAATGTCTTGTTTTTAATGAAATCTCCCTTGTCATCGCTTTTCCTGCATTGATTTTAGCCCACCATATTGCCTTATGCTTATCATATATTTGTTTGACGATGTAAACTAAACCCAATGGGGTCCAAATGTGGTCCTTGAAGGCTTGTGACATTCATGGGGCAAAAAAAAGATGGTCGTGCAATGGATCAAAGTCATGTTTGCCATGTGTAGACTCACCATTGATTTACGCATGAGGTCAATGGTAAAAGATTATTTCTGCCACCTTAGGTCGTGTGTACAATCGCCTAATCAAACATTGAACTAAATAACCCTGTTTAATGGATTGATGGTGATTCAGGTCTCCATGATTATCTTCTGGCCCATACCCACATGCATACTTACAAAATGTGAAATCAATTTGGGACCTAAAGTTTGGTACAATATGAAATTAAAAAACAAGTTCCATAAAAAAATAGAAGTTAGCTAGTAAGATATATAAGTTTAGCCAAGAAATAAAAGTTTAATCAAGAAAAAAATAAGTTTAGTGAAGAAATTAAAGTTAGCCAATAAAATATATAAGTTTAGCCAAGAGATAAAAATTTAGCCAATAAAATAGATAGGTTTTGTCAAGGTAAGTAAAGGATTAATTGTTAGTTAGTAGGCAGGGCTAAGATTTAGGTCAGTATAGTAGCTAGGTGGGTGGGTAGTATGGAGGTCAGGGTTGGGAGACAATTGGCAATGAAAAAAAAAAATGGTCAAGGGTCAGCAGTCAAAAAAGATTGACTGTGGTAGAATGTTGGTTAACCTGAGGTAAAGAGGTGAATGAAAAAGAGGCGAATCATCCAGCCCATCCTATGGACAGAACGGCCAACTGGTGCAGTCATGGGGGCTGGTTCACACTGGCCGGACAAATGAGGAGTATTATACCCTTACCCTTACCCTTACCCTGCAAACAGGATAAAAGTTCATCATTTCTTGTTTTATGGTCACCACAAATCTATTCAAGCAGTTCTGCCTGGCACAAGATCTTCCGTTGGATGAACGAAAAATGGCTGCTCACGAACGAACGAACGCAGCAGCATTCTGTTTGTGGAAACGTCGCTACGGAATCGCGTCCGGGATTGGTGCTCTTCCGTTGGATGAACGAAAAATAGCTGCTCACGAACCAACGAACGCAGCATTTTCTGCGTGGAAACGCCACTACGGAATCACGTCGTCTGTCCGGGAGGGTTTCTCGGTTGGATGATCGAAAAATGGCTGCTCACGAGCGAACGAACGCAGCATTCTGTTTGTGGAAACGCTGCTACGGAACCACGTCGTCCGTCCGTCCGGGAGTGTTTCTCTTCCGTTGGATGAACGACAAATGTTCACGAACGAACGCAGCATTCTGTTGGAGGAAACGACGCTGCGGAATCAAGTCGTTTTGTCAGGGAGCCTTTCTCTTCCATTGGATGAATGAAAAAGGGATGGTCAGGAACGAACGCAGCATTCTGCGTGCGGAAACGACGGTGCGGAATTACGTCGTCTGTGTTTCCGGGAGTGCGCACTGGCCGCCGTTGAAGAAGAAGAAGAAGAAGAAGCGAAGAAACTCAATTCTCTTCTCTCGCCACACAAGATTTGCAGCTTCTTCCCCACAGATTTGCAGCTCGCAATACCCATTTCCCAAACATCCCAGCTCTTCTGGTTTTTTTTCCCCCCCATCACAGCTTGACAAAGAGGAAGAAGAGAAGAGACTGTCAACTACCATTTTGTTAGAGACCACAAATAGACAAACAAACAGACTAGCAGACACGCACACACACACACACAGGAGAATCATGTAGACCCCCGGGTTCTTCTCTTGTTGTTGCGAGGATTTTGCTCACTGCCAAGAAGGCTTTGAAGCAAACTAGACAGAGACTGGTGGGGTGTGAGAAGAAACAAGCACAAGAAATGTTACAGCTGTTGTGAGGGCGGCAAAAGGCGAGAGAGAGAGAGAGAGAGAGAGAGTTTTTTTCTTTTGCGCCAATGGGGGAATACCCAGGCTTGCGGTTTCCTGCATTGGTGGTTTTAGCGCTGCGAATGCGAGTGTTGTTGTTGTGTATTGTGGGTGTTCCAGGAATCGTGCAAGCAGAAGCAGCAGCAGCAGTTTCTCCTCGTCCCTCACCCGCAGTTTTTTCACCTCCCGCACCGCCCTTTGCAATGCCCCCACAACTGGCCATACCGCCAAGCTTGCAATCAATTCTACCTCCTGCTGATGCGCTTCCGCCTGGCCTGGATATGGGTCCCACTGCTGCTGCACAAGGAGATTTTCTGCAGGGTCCAGTGTATGATCAGATCATTGCACTCACCCAGAAGCTCACGACAACGTTACAGTCGCAATTCAGCTTTTGTGTCACCAATGGGTAAGTAGGTATATCACAGCTTTTGCCAGGCTCTTTTCTTCCCCCACTCTGGTTTCTCGTTTCTTCCCCCAAATTTTTGTCTTTCTTTACTACACCCTCTCAATCATTTTCTTTTTTAACGCAGCAGCAACAAAATCCCACAAGTAGAGAGCAGCAGCAGCATGATTGATCATGATTTTCCATGCACATGAATTGCCAGTCACAATTCATTCCGAAAGACAAAATGCAGACATGAAATACAACATCATAATCATAGGAAGGAAGCTTTGCAAACCCTGTTGAAAAATCTAAAGGAAGCTCAAGATCAATTCTGGACAAGTTCTTGCAAGGGGGATGGAAGAGGAGGAGCTTTGTTGTTATACTTCTTCTTCTTCTTCATAGCTATGTTTTTACTACTGCCAGCATGAGATCTTCAAGGATTTTTGGTCAAGGGTTTTTGGGGCTGACATCTTTGGGGGCTGAACTCTTTCTTTTCCAATTTTCTGTTATGTTTTGCAGAGAGAAGGAGAGAGATGAAGTTTTCGGATTCCAGCAAACCACCTTCCTACTCGAGTGCTACAGTATAACTAGTAAGAAATCACCATCACCACCACCACCACACTACTGAATGTTCAACAACTTAGTACAACATCCTCCTCTGGTGCATCAGCCAATGCCAATTGTGGCTGGAAAACCCAATGCATCACATTTCTTTCTTTCTGTCCAAATGTCTAATTCTCAAACTTCCCATCAAACAAGCAATGCAAAATAGTTTAGGGGTTACGGTGCATTGCCACTGTACAGAAAAGAGGGGTTTATGTGTGTGTAGGGTAACACCCTGTAACGCCCTGTGGTCATGGGTGCATTCCCAAAACAAGGGCCTAGTATCATGAGGTGGTAGTCGAGTTTGTTTGGCCTTGCATTTTGGGAATGTCATGTCCTTGGCCCATGTGCCTTTTATCCATGGTAATGCATGATGTGAACCTTATCATAACCCTAAATATCATGTAAAGTACAAGGTGGTGGGAGTGGGAAGGAGCTTATGCCTACTATTTAGGAGCGGGAGGGACAGTGCACAATACATCTGTAAGTAAGTAGGCATAATAAGATCACTCCCGCTCCTAAATAGTAGGCATAAGATCTGTCCTTTTTTCTAGGAGGTATATTGTATATTCATGGACATAAGGTGCCATCCAAATACATTAGGAAATTTCTCAAATTTATGGACTCAAATTATTGCATCTGGTAACTCATGGTAGCAATTTTGATGCTTTGTATTCACATGAGTCAAATAATAATTATAATGGTTCCCAGATACGAGTAATTTGTGGCACATTGATTGGATTTTATGCGAGATGGGATCTGGCCTAAGAGATATGTAGTGAGGGGTGTGAAACAGGTGGGACTCTTGAGAGCCGGTTGTGTGGTCAGAAGGAAATAGAAATCTATTTTCAGAGTCTGGTTTCATCAGATGATCCACCACCAAATATGAACTGTAATTCAAGCACATGGGGGCAGGGTTGTGAACCCGGCTGGGCTGCCTCCACTTTGGGGACCTTCAATGTCACTAGTGATTATATACCTGCCCGAGCTACTGAACCGCTGCCCTGTTGTGATGGCTTTTTTTGCCCTCGTGGCCTCTCTTGCATGATAAGTATGTCACTACTAACTATTGCAGTCCAAAAGAGTATTGCATGTTTGGGATATGTTATGAACCAAACTTGTCTCTAAACAGTTCACTTGTTTGTTGTGAGAGACATTGCTTGGAATTCTCATTGCTTGAAATTCTCATTTGTTTCCCTATGATATGCAATATTTATATCAAGATTTGGTGTGTTGGGTTGTCCAATAGCATGTCCGTTGGGTGCATACTGCCCATCAGCAATACTCAATGAGGCGACTGGCCTTTGTGACCCGTAAGTCCACAACTCTCATCACAATCCACTAGCTTGATCTGTTGCACGGTCTTTCTTATATGGCCAAAACGGTACTAGCTCAACTAACATTCATGCACCTGTTGTTCCTCAATACAAATTTCTTATATGGTTTCCAAGTGTTTGTGCACAGGTATGGGTACCCATCAATGCAATTGAATGCAGCAGCGCAACTAAACACCCTGACTCAATGTGGGGGTGCGGATATTTGGGCTGATGTCACAACCAGTAAAACCATTTTCTGCCCAGCTGGAATGTACTGCCCAACTTCCGTCAAAGCCAACAATTGTAGCAGTGGGTACGGCTCTTGTTTTCACTCCTTCATCTTACTACACATCTTGGACCTTAGCTACTCTCATAAATATAAAGGTGTCCAATAATACTGTCAATTTGATTTGTTGCATTAGAAGTTATTTTTTCTAACAATCGTGTATTTTGGTGGCATTTTGTTTTGCAGACATTATTGTCGGTTAGGCTCAACTTACCAATCATGTGAGGCCTTAAAGATTTTCAAATTATATCTAAACTTTACTTTACACAAGTAGTCATTGTAATTTAGAAGTCGCTTTCTTAAAATGATGAAAATGATGATCAGGTTTTGGTTATAGTCAGAATATTGGGAATTTACACTTGGATTGTTTCTTTTACTGTGCAGCATGCTCACATCTCACATCTTGCTCAGATCAAAATTTGGTGCAAGAGAACCTTACATCTGTTGGCGGGTTGATCATTGTATGTCCATAAAACCCTTTTCTTGGAACTCCTTTTCACCCCATTCTGAATAGTGTGTTCTTTTACAAGGTGTGATTTTTTCCCCTTCCAAATGGTTTTACACACACCCACACACACACACACACATGTGTATAGTCTAGTTTTCTTTTTAACCCTTTTGTTACAGGAGAAATGAGAGAATAGTTTTTCTTGGGTTGCAGGTGGTGTTGACAATGACATTGCTTGCGGTGTTCACATGCTCTGATTGGCTGATGGACATTCGGAAGAGGCGCAAAACAAAGGCTCGTCAAGTGGCACAACAGCAAGCTAGGGAGCATATTTCCAGCCTTGAGCGCTGGAAACAAGCCAAAGAAACAGCCAAGCGAGGAGCAACCCATTTAACCCGTAAACTCAGCAGGAGTTTGTCATCACGTATGAAACGGCCATCATACAGCATGGATATATCACAGGTCTGCCATGCAAAAACAGCCAAGTTGTTTTATAATCCAGAGAGTACACAGTATACTATGGGTACAGAGCTTGAATTGATTTCAATGAATTTCCAAACCCAATTGGCAGAATGGGTTTGCTGTTGGCTGTTATGATCATGAAATGAAGTTGAGAAGAGAGACTAAATTGCAATGGCTTTTTTTTGGATGTTTTGAATTTCCAAACCAGAATCTCTCCATGTATGGTATAATGCCACAGTTGAATGATCCAGAACACATGGGTATTGCAATCAACACAATCAATGAAAATGGGAGCATGACAGGATTTCCTCTGAATGTACCTTTGGTTCCATATCTGGGTGATTCCAGTGATGCTTTAGATCTTTATGCTCCCATGCCCATTCCACCCGTGGAGATTCCAGAAGCCGATGAGAGTGTTCGGAAGAGCAAGGATCGGAAATCAAAAGGGAAGCAATCACCAGCACACACAAATCCAACTCGAGATTCTCAAAGTGAAATCTTTGCATATGCTTATGGTCAACTAGAGAAGGAGCGTGCGTTTGGATTGAAGCAGGAATCACCAACCCCGCAAGAGACAGATGGGTATCCAGGTCAAGTGATTGGAAAAATGCGGCCACCAATCGAGCTCACATTTGTCGACCTCTCTCTTTATTTATTGGGAAGTGGGAAGAAAATTCTGAGTAATGTTACTGGAAAGTTTTCTCCTGGGCGCATTACTGCAGTAATGGGTCCTTCAGGTGCAGGAAAGACAACATTTCTAAATGCTTTGGCTGGCAAGGTGTCCCACAGTCACCTCACAGGAGTGGTTTTTATCAATGGAGAGCCAGGTTCCATACAGTCATACAAGCGGATCATTGGGTTTGTACCTCAAGATGATATTGTACATGGTAGTTTGACGGTTGAGGAGAATCTCTGGTTTAGTGCAAGCTACAGGTATGGCTCTGTCTGTCACCGATAGGACAAGTATTGAATTTTGTGATCTCAGATTTTGGAACATACTTGCATACATAAGAGTGTTTGAATTCCCCTATCGAATTGTATTTTTTATTGCAGACTGCCAGTGGACATGCCAAAGTGTGATCGAGTATTGGTGGTGGAGCGGATTATTGCAGCGTTAGGATTGGGGGCAATACGGGATTCACGGGTAGGAACAGTTGAGAAGCGAGGGATATCAGGGGGTCAACGGAAAAGGGTGAATGTTGGACTGGAGATGGTGATGGAACCTTCTCTTCTCATTCTTGATGAGCCAACTTCAGGACTTGATAGCACATCCTCTCGCTTAGTGCTGCAAGCATTACGCCGTGAGGCTAATGTTGGTGTCAATGTTGGGGTTGTCTTACATCAGCCAAGGTAGGAGCCCTGCCCCCCTTTTCCTCTCATTGTGTAGCAATTGCTACGAAAAACTTCTCTAAAATCACTGGACATGTTGCTTGTCTTTCCAGTAGGGTGCCTGTATTGGAGCCAGCTGAAAAAAGACTGAACCTCTTGTTATCGAATTTGTGTGTGCAGTTATGGATTGTTCAAGATGTTTGATGATGTAATGTTTTTGGCAAAAGGTGGCCGCACAGTTTACGTAGGCCCAGTAGATGAAGTTGAGGAGTATTTTGTGGGACTTGGATTGGTGGTACCGGAGCGCATTAACCCACCTGATCATTACATGGACGTTTTGGAGGGCATTGTCACACCATCTGACCAACCTGATTTCAATGCAAAGAGCTTACCTGTTTTGTGGATGATACACAAGGGGTATAACATCCCAGCAGAACTGATGGCAACCGCTGCAGACTTGCAGGCAGATCTTGGTAGAAGAGACAGAAGGAGATCAAAAGAGCCCACTAAACTGGTGGAAAAAACAACCACATTTGCCCAGGAGGTTTTGGAAGATTTGCAGATTTTTGTAGCTACTCGCCTTCACATGCTTAGAACTGCTATCACAAAAGTAGAAGAAAAATCAGGACGTCAAACACCCAGTGCTTATGCACAGTTTGCAATCATATTCCGCAGGTGAGAGTTTTTCGTTCTGATCTTTGAAAAATGTTTTGTCCATTGATGGAAGTTACAGTGATTCTTGTTGTGTTCTTAGATGCTTGAAAATCTTTTGGTACTTCATTTAGCACATTTGACTTGCATGAAGTCTCTGGAGTTTAGGGTACTATATTTGCTGTCTGTTGCTCCAACTCCATAACCCAGTCACCCACTATTGATACTGAGTGTGGCATGAATGTTATGTATATGATTAGGGTGGCAAAGCAAAGGTTTCGGGAGGCAAGAATTCAGTTCCAGGACTACATTATATTGCTCATGGCAGGTGCATGTGTGGGTGTTCTCTCAAACATGAACGATACCAACCTTGGTGCTGGAGGCTACTTCTATACCCTCATTGCTTTAGGCAAGCTCAAAATCCTCCTCTTTTCTGATCGGAATGTTGCACTTTAATCACCTATTTTGTGACTGAACTTCCTCAACGAAAGATTTTTTTTCCCCCCAACAACTTCCATTGATCTAACACAAGCTCAATGAATTTGATATATACAATCCAGCTCAAATTGTATGACAAATAATTCATCAATAACACAAACATAAAGAAAACTGTATGTGTTTCATTTCATAAAACACATGCTGGCTGTATAGAAAAGATGCTCGCAGAGCACTGGGTACATAGCTAGTGGAAAACTCACTATAAACTAATGGGTTGGTAGCTGGGTAATGTGGGGACTGGGTGGGCAGCTTTGCTGATAATGATAGCATCCCTGAGAACATTTTCACAAGATAAACTTCAGTTTTGGAGGGAGAGCGCATCAGGAATAAATCGGGTAGCGTATTTTGTGGCAAAGGATATGGTGGACTTGTTCAATGTGATCATCAAGCCTCTCATCTACCTCTCCATGTTTTATTTCTTCAGCAATCCTCGGTCGACATTTATCAGCAACTTCATCGTCACAATGGTGTTGGTGTACTGTGTGACGGGCATTGCATACATTTGTGCTATCCTCCTTCAACCTGCACCTGCTCAACTGGTCTGGACGCTTTGCCTTTCTTCTGCGGGCATAATAAATCCTGTTCTTTCGTTCTGACCTAATTTGAAAATCTGCCACTGTAGATGCACCTTACATAATAGATTTTGTAAGGTACCTACCTCCAAATAAAAAGGAATAACATTAGGTCAGAGTTTCTATGGTTGTGGTGATATGATCTGATATGACAATAACAACAGTTTTTTTCAATGCTGTTTTGTCATGACTGCAGTGGTCAGTGTTTCTCCCCATATTGGCAACGTTAATAGTGGCTGCCAAACGGTCGGGTTTTTTACACAGTTTAACGTATTTGAGCTACGCCCGCTATGCTAATGAGGCTTATGTGATTGCAAATGCTCAAAGGTCAGCATATCACAATATTCCTTTCCAATATTACTACATAAATCATTCTCAAGTAACAGCATAAAAGGAATTTTTTTTGGTTCTTCTATGGTACTGAAAAATGATCAAAGGTGGGTTTGTTTTTTGGCTCATTGGAACAGGTACAAAGGCGTATGGTTAATCACACGTTGTGCAGTGCTAAATAGCCAGGGTTATCATCTTGGCGATTGGACTCTGTGCTTAGTTATTCTTGCACTCTATGGTGCTGTTGCACGCATAGTCGCTCTCCTTTGTCTCTTTTTTAGTGACAGGAGCCGCCAAAAGTAGAGTTATGGTAAATTCAAATCCCACTCATAAGTAGTCAATCTTCAATCAGTCATCAATTTCTTTTACATAGTTGCATGAAAGCATTCATCTGAAGTTTCTTTCAACTTTTTTAGAATCTCACTGTATGATTGTTTTGTTTACTGACAAATGTGGGTTTCTCTTTTTGTCTTTCTTCTTTTGGCAGGTATCTTTGCTGGACTTTTGGTCACAAATTGTGACTCTCTATGTTTCCTTTTGGGTCATATTGTGCATGAGAGAAACAAGCTCTCAACTCCATGTAGAAAACCGAACAGAACTGAACGCAGCTGCTGAACAGAGCTCTCAACTCTTCTGGGCACTCAAAGATTCAATGTCAAGCAAATACCATTATTTCTTCATCAATTCATTCATTTATTGACACTTAGGACCGCATTTTACCATACTTTCCCTGTTGGGTTTGTTCAATAAGTCTGGCTGATTATGGTGAAGATGCCGATCAAGTGCTCCAAAATTGTATTTTGTGCATATTATCAAATAAAGAGGCTGTCAAAACAAGTTGAAGTTGTCAGGGTTTTTTTGATGCATTTTTAGGATAAAGCCTTTTCACACATCTTTCTTGAGTGTTGTGAGACTGAGCATTTGTCCATCATTTTTCATATTTCATTATATTTGCTGGTACATCTCCAAATTTGGATGGAAGTTGGAAATCACAGAGCAGCCATGGGCGGTAATCTTTTATCATGCTAATGAAATTGAAGTTTCTTGGTGACATTTTGCTAGTTTTTCTATAGATGTGTCCCACATTGTCGTCCTCTGTTCAATGCAACAGAACATGTCATTTAAAAGACAGAAAATTCAATGTGAAGTTTCACATTGAAATGCCAAAACTGCAACACCTACATTTCATGGGGCTTTACAGTTGTGATAGAACAAAAGAACAATTGTACCACTTCTTTATTATTGATAAGGCAAAAGATCTGGATGAACAAAGTCCAGTTTTTAAGGTACAACGTGCACTGATTGAAAACAAACTGTAAAATTCAAGTACATGTTGACTTCTGTTGTAACAAAACTCCTGATCCCCCCACAAAGCTCCGAATCAACATTGTACGGATAAAACCCTCACACACCCTATCAGCTAACCTCCCTTCATCAGAAAGAGAGCTGATCAACTGATGCAGGTGCAGATGGTTTTAGGGAAAACAGGAATGCATACGATTCCTACATGTAACAAAACTCCCGATTCCCCCACAAAGCTCCAAATCAACATCGTTCAGATAAAACCCTCACACACCCTTTTAACCAACCACCCCCTTTCACCAGAAAGAGAGGTAATCGACTGATGCAGGATGTGGACGATTTTAGGGAAAACAGGAACAACATATGTTTGCTACATAACAAAAACTCCTGATTGCCCCACAAAGCTCTGAATCAACATTGTTCAGATAAAACCCATCCACCTGTAATCCTCTTAACCAGAACAAGAGGAGTTAAACCAAAAAGGCCACAAGTGCATACGATTTTAGGGAAAACAGGACACATAACTGTTGCTACATAACAAAATGCTGGCACCTCTGAACCCAGAATTACACTGCACCACTTTTTGAGCACGTTGGGGTTTAGAATGGGTATGTGCTCAACGCAGCATTGTCATTGTAAGCTTCATTTGTAAGGTAGATATATAGGTGGGGATGATCAAGGTCCAGGAACACCTCATTCGTGTTGAAAGAGTTGCAACCAACTGTTTGGTCTATGCATGTATCCTGTCCTCCAAATACATATGTCAATCCCTCAACTGTTGCAGCTGCTGTGCGGAAACGGGCAGTTGGGATGAAAGCCTTCTCAACCCATGTGTCGTCGTCATAGTAGAATATCTGCATTATCACCATTAAATGTCGGTGAGTCATTTACATGTCTCAACAACTGAAGTTGACCTGCAGTTCAGAACCTGCTAGATTGGAATGAGCCATTGATCAAGCTAATAAGGATGCAGGGGAAAGGGGGGAATGCTTGCAGGTAAAATAGTACCTCGTTCACGTGCTTCGGGTACTTGAGATTTTGATCATTGTCATAGTGACCCTCTCCACCCACCAACATTAGCAAATTCCCTGGAAGCACTGAAATAGCCTGCCACAGATGCAAATTGAATTTCATGAGTGCTAAAAGCCATATGCTCTAGCATTTTTCCCAATAATAAACACGTTGCAGAATGCTTCTTCAAGTGATGTTTTCCTGAATCTACAGATTCCTCCATAAAGTTTCATGAGTTATCAATCGATTGGTCAGAACACAGAAATATAGTACAGACAAAAGCAAGCAGGAAGTGAAGATGCAGAGTGGACAAAAATGTAACACATACAGCATCCCCACGAGGGGTCAAAAGATTGGGCCTTGTTGTCCACACAGATGTATTTGGATTGAAAGACTCCATTTTGGGACAGAACGAATTTTGGTCAGTCGAATTCCCATCATTCTGCATGCAAATAGCATCAAACCTCCCATCAGGATCTTCAACCAAATCAGCATTCCTAAATCATAAGATCAGAATATTCCAAGCTCTTTTAGGTTACAGGCTGCATACTGGCACCTTTGTTAAAAGCATTCAGCCAGGGCACATTAAAGATTTCTTGATCAGAAAAATATGTGAACTTACATAGTAGCCTCCGAGAGCATAGATTTCACCCATGAAGTTAGCACACATGTGATCACCACGGGCAGTTGGCATATCTGTTGTTCTCGACCATTCTTTTGTTGCCGGGTCATAAACAAAAGTGTAGTTCAAGTAGTTATACTCTGCATCATAACCCCCGATTTGATAAACCTGCAAAACACAATACAACAGGTTGCCATTGTGCAGCTCAACAACAGGAAAAGGACAGACCAACAACTCTGTTGAGTTGCTCAATGGCAACTTGGATAATGTAAATTCCCTGTAAATACTACCATCACAAGCTTAACTTTAAATCAAGCAAGATCCACAGAAATGAGAGTGAGAATCAGTTACAGTGGTGAATAAGACCAGAGCTCAGACAACATACTTTCCCATAAAAGCTACCAGCACAAGTGTCACTTTGAGGGTATGGGGCGTCAGTCCCTTGACTCCATGTGTTTGATGGGATGTCATATATGAAAACGCTAGTCACCATATATGCAGCAGTGTCATTGGTACTGTTCCTTCCACCAACAATGTAGATGGTGTCCTCACGTCCATCTGCAACACAGACTCACAAAATAGACTTTGTAATCAATTCTTATACCAACTTAAAAAAAAAGTGTTGTCATTTTCCCTTTACACAAATCTAACAAAATCAATCTCTTTCTTGCAATTTCACACTTTAGGTGAACTAAGCAGCTCCAGATTGTAATTAGTCTGTTCTTTGATAATCCACCATTGCAATTTGTTTTTTGAATCTGCAAATGCAACATTGATTATCAAGCTTTGATTTAACTTGAAACCTATTTTCTCTCAATCAAAGAATTTGGTTGGTAGCACAACAACACTGAAGCTAGTTTCATCATACATAAAAAAAACTATGATGATTTGCAGGTCCATGCGATTTCAGCAAACAGTTTTTCAAGAGAAGGGTTTGAGAAATCAAGTGTGTTTACTGTCAAGGAGAGTGGCACCAAAGCGGTATACTGGCGCAGGCATCGAACTCATCTGAGTATAGTTATGGAAGATTGGGTTGAATCTCCACACCTCTGCTGTCACAGTGCCATTTGATTCACCGCCGATTATGTATGCATAACCACCAGCAGATATGGCTGAATGATCTGTCAAGATCTCTGTGCACCAATAGTTCCACACCAAGACATCACGCTTCTTGAGAGTTAGGTCAAGTCAAAACAGATTTCAAGCCTTACAATCCAAACAAGAAGAAACCAGCATTCAGATTGATGATGTGAAGAAGAAGAAGAAGAAGAACATCATCATCATCATCATCATAATGTGAAGATTCCAAGTGTGAGCAGTTGTTTTGGAGATATAAAACTTGAAGAAAAACAAGAACACAAACAAGATGATGATAATGCTGATGATGATGAGGTGGAGACTCCATGTGTGAGCAATTGTCTTGGACATAGAAAACTTGAAGAGGAAGAAGAAGAAGAAGATGATGATGATGATGATGTGGAGACTCCATGTGTGAGCAGTTGTTTAGGAGATGGAAAACTTGAAGACTCCAAGTGTGAGCAGTACTTTTAGGAGATAGAAAACTTGAAGAAGAAATGGAAGATTTTATACAACAAAAAGAGGAGGAAAGCTCAGAACCACAAACCAAGAGAAACTTCTTCACAAGCATTTCATGATGAATTGAGAAAACTGCGAAAGACATCGGCAATGGCAGAAAACAAGCCAGAGCGATTGGAATTCCAACACAGAAAATGTACCAGGTAGACTAGTCTTGGCGGCCCAGAATCCACTCCCTCGGAACAAGCTGCCTCCGTATGTCAAGCCGTCCACGTTCCTGTAGCCTGAATTGCTTGCGAAAGTGACGTTCGGGTAGTCCAGCAAGCCTTCTCGTCTCTTGAGGCCTCGAATCAGACGTCCCTGCGTGCCTCCCACTGCCGCCAAGGCGACCAGCAACACCACTACCAGCAAGGCGAGAGCCAGTATCAGCCACTGCGTCAGGCGTACTGCCCTCCTCATCCTTGCTAGCTCCTGCTGTACGTTGAACACAGAATCGCTGTCCATCTCCAAGCTGCGACTCTTCTCCAGCCTCATCTTGTCTCTCTGTCTCTCTCTGTCTGTGTTTCTCTCTCAACAGCCAAGCTCACAAAGCTTTTTTGGTTCTTCGCTTTGAAAAGCTTCTCTATAATTCTCAGAGAAAAAGACAATAATTCCGCGCTCTTTTCTTCCTGATTCTCTCAAGAACCAAATGGGCCAACTAAATTCAGCTTCACAGGAACTCCCGCAAGCTTCTGATTCTCACAGAATTCTCCACCGTTTCGCTCTTAGACTCTCTCTGTCTCTGTGTCTGTCTTCTTTCGTCTTCCTCGTTCTTCCTTCTTCGCCTATTTTCGTTCGCCTGCGTTCTTCGATCTTCTTCTTCTTCTTTGGTACGAGAATTCTTCAACGTTTGTGTCTACATTTGCTGAAGAGAAACTTTCCAGAATCAAAACTCAAATCACCATCCAAATTTTCTCCTTCTCCTCTTCCACCTGCTCCTCCTCCTCCTCGTCTTCTACCTTGCAATGCTTCTTGTCTGCTGAAACACAGAAACAAACAAACAAAAGTTGCAGCAACTAGAAGTTGTAGCAACTTTTGTTCATCAACAAGAACAACAGAAAAAAGTGCAGCAAAGGTTGCTGCTGCTGCTGCTGCTGCTTCTCCTTCTTCACATGGAGACAGACAACAAGAAGCTCACAGGAGAAACAAATTTTGTTTTGTCACAGAAAACAAACAAAACAAACAAGTTTGCCACAATTCAAGCTTCTCCTTCTTCTACTCTAGACTTGCAATTCTATATTATTTATTTATTTATGTCATATAAGTTGATAATAACAGTAATAACAGTAAATTCATTGAATTTTTTTGCCACAAATAAAATAAAATAAAATATTTTGGAAAAAAGAAAAAAAGAAAAAAAAAAAGCAAACCACCAAAATAAATTTTTCTTAAAAATGAAATCCCAAACTCTTTTTATTGCAAAGATCTCATAACAATTTCTGTGGAACAATATTTCTTGTAGGTTTTTTTATTCTAATAATGAAAATGATGAATGATAAATCAAAAAAATTCAATTGAAAATTCTACATGTATTTAAAATTCCTACATGTTTATATATTATTGTTCATGAAACATAAGTTTTTTATTAAAAAAATTTAAAATTAAAATTTAATTTTTTCCCAAGTTGTATGTGGATTTGGATGGGTTTATTTATAGTTCCTATTTTTTTTTTGGAAACAAACAAAGATATGTTTATATATATATATATATATATATATATATATATATATATATGCCCATTTTTGCCTTATCAACCCCATTTTTGGGTGCTTTTGTTGTGCATTGACAGAGCTCTAAAGCCTAATTTGACTACGTCTTAACTCAAAGGTTAACTTTACATAGGTGGTTTAAACCCATGGGTTTATTACCTCTTCATTTCCACCAGTGTTTTTTTTCTTTTTTTTCCATCATTTTTGTTGTTGGAAAATTTTACACCAAAACAGGGAAAAAAATTCCAGGCCTTCCCCCACACCCCCTCCTCCCAAGCCGGGGCCCTCCCCCCTGAGAGTGTGGGCCTTCCCTAGTGTAAAACACAAAAGGATTTCAAGTTTAAATGGCCAAAGGCACCAAATTTTTTTTTTAAAATTTCAAATTGTGAGTCGAAGGTCTGTAAGCATTTAGCGAAAAGCCTTCGTAAACTGACAAAATACATCTTCGATGTCAACTGACGAAACGAAAAGAATCTTGTGTGTCAACTGACGAAACGAACTTTCGGTGTGAGGAGGTGCGTTCAAATACAAAACAAAATTCAAAAATAAAATAAAAATACGACACCCAAACTAGTTACAATATAATAACATGGAGAAGAGGAGGAAGTCCTTTCCACGTACTTTATCATAACAAGAGCAAACAAATAAATATATTCCAATTTCTTAACCATGGGAAATATAGCTCCATTCACCTAATTAGCATTTGGAGGATATTGGGGGGGCGGGGAAGGGGGGTGGCGGAGTATGGGAATTTATTTATAGACAATATCTATGGTGCCACTTTTTTTCACTTTTATCTTTTATTTGAAAATATTGTGATGAAGTTGAAGTGGCAATCATCATTTGTAAGAAGATTTTAGCCAAGGATGTTTAGCCAAATTCTACAATAATTGAGATATGAAAATAAAATAATGAATTAAGCATTCTTTTATATCTTGATTGTTGGAACTCGGAATTTCTTTAGGACAAACATTTATGGGACTCGGAAATTTTATAGGGAATAGAATACTAAGGTAGTCGCATGAAGTGTCTTGTCTAGTGTTGTCTCAAGACACAAAAATTGTGCCCATTTGTTGATTTTTACAAAAAAATATTTTACGTACAAATGGAAAAGGCCAGGTAGGGTCCATTCTACGTAGGAATGCGGTGGTGAATCCCATAGGGTGAGTCCCAATTCTATAAACTGGCTACCTTGAAGGGGGAGATCCCTCAAAGTACACAGAGAAATAAAAAGACAAGTCGTTTACATAAAAGAGTTATCTGGAAAGTAAGCCTGTCTTTGGGCCTCCTTTCACCCCCTATTGTTTCAGTCATATCTGCAAAGTAATGAAATTTTATTAAATCTCAATATAAAATGGTGAAACTCAGCATTTAATGCACAAGGTTCGAGAGTAATTATAGTAGTTGTGGAAGGGTGCACTATCACTGGGTTTGGGTACTCATGTTCAACCTTTGCAAGGGTTGTGTGCATTCGGTGTACCCAAAAGCCATTCTAGATGTTCAATACAAAGCCAATCCAGGTAGACTAAAGATGAAAGGACCAGTACTGGATCATCAACTAACCACTCAAAACAATGTGGATACCTCTACTTACATGGACAAACTTTTTCTTAAATTTCTTTTTGGGGGCATCATACATTATTGAATATTTTGTTGTTTATTGGTAAGGAAGGGGTAAACATTTAACACTAAATTGAGACAAGGTATACAATATATACCCTATTACCTTGGCAACATTTGACACTAATTACACTATAATCAGAAATGTTGAAATTTCAAACAAAATTTTTGTGAAGGAAAATATTAAATTTTTAAGAATATTTTCCTTGTGAAAATATGTTTTTAGTTAATTAATTATTTGACAAAACATGTCTCGAAATCACCAAGGTGCTACAATAGCGATATTACCCCCTAAATACGATAGATTGTTCAAGCTACTTTAACTACTTTAAGATTACAACATTTGAAGTAGCTTTATGGACAAATAAATGTTAGGTGCTTATTAAGTGATCTCATTTTATGAATAAAAGTTCTTAATTATTTTGGACACCATGGGAATCAAAGCTTTGTACAAGGTAAAGCTTCCCCATTTTGGGGTATTATCATTGTAAATAAACTTCTTATACTTGGGGAAGTTGGTATTAGTGTTGGGTGGGTAATGTTTTTGCCCTAATAAATTTCCATATGTTGTGTGTGATCCATGTGGTTATGATGGATTTGTTCAAATTATGGTGACTAACTATTAAATAGATTTTCTTTTGACATGTTAGAAATGTTCTTTTAACCGTGAACAAATGTGCCATAATGGTGAAAATATTTTTGAAGTACCCTAGCTTTTACCTATTTAATACATACAAGGCATCTCTATTTAACCCTAAACCAAGTTAGGGTTTAGGTTTAGGGTTAATATAGTTAGGCCAAATTAAGCATTAGATAGCTAGTAATTGCCCAAAAGGACACACACACACACCACCCCCCCCCACCCTTTCTCAGATATTCCAAGTTAGCAACAAATAGGCCAATGGGGACCCTTTACTTTGCTATATTCACTCCGTTGAAGCACCAGGCCTTTAAATGCTAGTCATTTTGATTACCCATAAAGCAGGGTTCTGAAAGCTATAGTCTGGTTGGTGGACCCCCCCTCACCCCCACCCCCAACCCCGGTCACCCCCACAAAAATAGGCTAGGCTTTTGGATGCCCATAAGAGGCGCTAGTTATGTAAAAGAAGAAAGGGGCGTGCCTACAAAGGCAAAAGAACAAAGCTCTGTTCCCAAAAAGAAAAAAAAGTTATAAAAAGAGAACAAAGTAAAAGATATCCCAGAAGCACTAAATTTCTCTATTTATGGTTTTCTTTTTCCTTTTTTTTTTCTAATTTCTAATTTTCCTTTTTTTCTAATTTTTTCTAATTTTTCTACTTATTTTCTATTTTCTGTTATTTTTTCTATTTTTTTCTAATTTTCTACTTATTTTCTATTTTCCGTTTTTTTCTATTTTTCTATTTTTTTCTAATTTCAAAAAGAACAAATTAATTCCAATGGGAACGTACTGCGCGCCGAAACCCACCGCTGCTACTAATGGACGGATTGGATTTCGGTGACTAATTTGTTTGACGGTGAAGATGTGAGATGCGTGTTGGTATTTGAGTCATTGGTGTATCTGGATGAGGGGACCACCATTTACCCTAGGTGTGTTTACCTTAGTGGAACAAAATATTTTTACCCCAAGGTAAATTATTGGCCAATGATATGACACTAGAGGGGAATAATATTTAAAAAGTAACAAAATTATTTACCCCATGGTATGTTTGCTACCAAATTATAAATGGGTGATTTTCAATTAAGTTACAAATTAAGTAACACTCACTAGAAATTAATTTGTTGGTGCTCTTTTGAAAATTTGGAAATTTTATGAGACTTGTTGTGTGTGTGTGTGTGTGTGTGTGTGTTTTTTTTTTAATTAAAAAAACCCATGGAAAATTGATATAAAAATAGAAAAATAATCACTAGAAGAAGTACTTAAGCCAAACTATCATGGTTTACAAGAGGGTTTTTTTTTAATTATTTTTTTTAAAAATTATTTATCCCTTCATCTTTTGTTTTCAATTTTTTATATCAAATAATTCATGAAAAGTTTAGCAAAATTAATAAATTCTTAACTAGAAAATAAAAAATTCAAAATATCCCAATTTTTCTGGCCAGAAAAAAAAAAGGTCAAGAAAAAATCACATGTAGAGAATGGCAATGTTTCAACAACTAACCATTCATATGAAATTCTTACACAACTCAATCCTAATAAACAATAGGTCAAGAATTGCAAGAACACACTCTCATAGTGTTAGCCACTCTGAGTCGCAACATGAATTGCAATGTTAGAAATCAATGTATGGAATATTGTTTCATTTAAACCAATTTTAATTGAATTTGTTTCTACAACCCTTGTCAAAGAATAATTATTATTTAAATTATTCATTGATTCTAGATATTCCAAAAACTATACCTTAATTTAAAAGGTAAACCAAATTTATAAAATTTAATTTTTATTTATTTTTTGTTGTTTACTGAGTTCAATGCCTTGTAGTTTACACAAGCCCAAAAGTCTCCTTTCTTCATAATCACTAAAGTTATGAATGAGGGACCTTGAAGAAGATTGCACTTGGGCATATAACACAAGGGCTCACTAATCCATATTGGTAGTCCCCTAAACAAAGATTATGTCTTCATCAATTCAACTAATAACAAGGATTCCTAACAAATCTCTATCTCCAACATAATAATATTCGTGGTGTCTGTCTGTCGGACGTTGCCGGCGGTCCTCCTTTCCATCCATCCGTCTCGTCATTCATCCCATCCTCCGTCCATCCAAGTTCCTCATCCCGGAAGAAGAAGATGATGGAAGAGTCTACTACTATAAAAAAAATTGGTGTCCGTGTCTTGATGCAGTTATTCCTGATTGGCTGGAGCCCCCCCCTCCCCACATCCATTGAGGGCCCCAGCCAAAGTGAGCGGATGGTGGGATGGTCAACATAGTGGGAACCAGGGAAAACTGAAAAATATCCTCCTCTACATCCCCCGCCCCCCAAATTTAAAAGGAAAAAATGCAAGACACATTCAGTGTGTGCTTGAGCCTTCCCATGGGCTGCATGAAATTTCTCCTCCCAAAAACGTTCATCACCATTTTTGGCCTGACCTTTATCCCTCACAAGTCCAACTTTTTTTTATTGAATTTGATTGGCCCCGGCATAAAATAATTGAAACTATCAAGGCTCGCAAAAATTGAAGATTCTATGGATAGATGGAGTGCCTCCCCCTTTGGCCTATCGATATATGTGAGAAGGGGAGGACTTTGAGCAAAACCTATGGGATTAAAGCAAGGTGCGATAGGGAATACCCATGGGGAACGCATTGGGAACGTGGGGAACAAATTGGAGAAATGGTAGGAACACATCAGCAAACTCATCGGAAAAATAAATAAATAAATAAATAATCATCCAGCCAATTGGGAAGTGCAATCATGTTCTCAGGGTGCCTTGGTTTTTTTCCTTTTAAGTTTTGGGTTTAGGGCTGGGAGGTTGGACGGGAGGTTTTTTTTTTTCAAGCTGTATTTGGTGTGGAGAGAGTGGATTGTCATTTTAGGATATGGTTTTCAGGACATGGTTTTTGGGACTTGGGATCTCAACTTTGGGGCCTGGGAAATTTTAGGATATGGTTTTCAGGACATGGTTTTCAGGACTTGGGATCTCAACTTTGGGACCTGGATGTGGGATCTCAATTTTGGGACCTGGATTTCACACAGGGGCTTCACAGTGGCCTTGGGCACCCACTAGTATATAATATCCTTGGTTTTGTCCTGTTGTGGCAGACGAGCCGCCGGTCCTCCTTTCCATCCATCTGTCCCGTCGTCCATCCCATCATCCGTCCATCCATCCAAGTTCTTCATCCCGGAAGAAGAAGATGATGGAAGAGTCTACTCCTATAAAGAAATTGGTGTCAGTGTCTTGATGCAGTTATTCCTGATTGGCTGGAGCCCCCCCCCCTCCCCACATCCATTGAGGGCCCCAGCCAAGGTGAGCGGATGGTGGGATGGTCAACATAGAGGGAACTAGGGAAAACTGAAAAATATCCTCCTCTAAATCCCCCGCCCCCCAAATTTAAAAGAATAAAATGCAAGGCACATTCAGTGTGTATTTTCAATTCCATTTTCCACCCTTGATTTCACCTGTTTCAGCCTGGGAAAAACCAAATATTATTTTGGTGCTTGGGCCTTCCCATGGGCTGCATGAAATTTCTCCTCCCAAAAACGTTCATCACCATTTTTGGCCTGACCTTTATCCCTCACAAGTCCAACTTTTTTTTATTGAATTTGATTGGCCCCGGCATAAAATAATTGAAACTATCAAGGCTCGCAAAAATTGAAGATTCTATGGATAGATGGAGTGCTTCCCCCTTTGGCCCATCGATATATGTGAGAAGGGGAGGACTTTGAGCAAAACATATGGGATTAAAGCAAGGTGCGATTGGGAATACCCATGGGGAACACATTGGGATCGTGGGGAACATTTTGGGAACCCATTAAGAACTTAAAGGGAACGCCATGGGAATACAATAGGAAACAGGGAAAACTGAAAAAAAAATCTTCCATCCCCCCCTAGCTTAAAAGAAATAAGTCAACTTCACAGTGCCCAAAGGTCACGGGTACCCATCTTGCCCGGGAGAGGCATGCTCCCGGTTTAAAGAAAATAAATACGGTTTAAAGAAACCTGGGGACTTCACAGTGTCCAAAGGTCACGGGTACCCACTAGTATGGGTATATTAAATTTTCCTAGAATTGGAGATGGTGATGGTGGGAGGAGTAAAAAATGGGTAGGCTATTAAGTAGTTGATGGTCCAAAATCAAGCAAGACTATTATATCTTATGGTAGGTAAAGATGTTATAACAAAGGATATATTTTTTCCCTCAAAACTTAGCATTAAATGGGGAAAGAATATGTTTGAGGTTCAAGCAAAGGAAAAGGAACTTGATCTTAGTGGACTTAAAAACAAAAACAACCATAATTATTTGATGATGAAATAAGTTTTAATGATTTACTTCTTTAGACATTAAAAACCTTGGCCAAAGTGTTCCAAGGATCATATGATGTTGTCTTGAAACTCTTTTATGAAAATAACACATCCAACTAGAAGTAATATTGCTTCAAGAACATCGCACAAGATTACATGATTGTTTAAAAAATATTAATCAAATGAATTTGAAAGGTGAAGCTAGTTTTTGGAATGATGTTATGTTTTCAAAAAAAAAAAATTAGATGTAAGGAAGACACTATAATCATTATATTGTTTAAATTAACACCATTGATAGAAGAAAACAAAATACTCATACTTGGACAAGTTTATTAGGTAACAATCAAGCAAATTCATGTTAAAACAAGCCAATATCAACTTCTTTTTGTTTTTTTAACCCAAGTAATTATGGGTTAATTATAATCACAATGATGTGACAAAATTGAATTGATTATTCAAGAAGAATATTATTATAATCATGATTTATAAGTCAACATTGAAATGTTATGACCCAAAATGTTATTGCATTATATTATTATGTAGAATTTTTATAAATATGTCATATTCAAATCGATTAAACTATTTTTAGAAACCCTTTCCATATTAAAAAAAAAAACTATATTCTAGACATTTTATACTCATTAGTTTGTTTTCAAACTTATCTAAATGTTCTCATAATACAAGAACATTTGTTGCATATGTGCATTAAATATTTTCAACGTTAATTTGACTTACCACTTAAAAACATACAACATTAAACAACAATTACACATTCAATGAGTTATTTTAAGATCATCTTTTTCAATAAAGGTGGGGATAATGTGCATATATACACACAAAACTACACAATCTAGAACAAGATTATGGCAAACTTTGATGGGTGTGTCATCACTAAAAGTTAGGTAGGTTGTAGAAAGAGATGGTTCAACATTTGGTTAAGGACCATAACATTTCAATTGTTTAGGAATATCATTATACTTGTGATACCCACCTTGAAAATAATTGTTTTTTGAAAGCGATTTATATCAATAACATCCTTAGAATGAAGCTTTCTTGAAATAAATGTCCCTTGGTTCCATTCCAAGCATGTGCTTATTTTGGGAACACCTCATTCTTTGAGTGTACTACACTTAAATTTTTTCTATTAAATATTGTTTACAATCTATTTCCCTTCAATGGGGTTTGCCAACTTAAGGTAGTGATCATACGTAGGGGTAATAAGATTGATAGTGTGATTATAAATTACAAGTGTTCACATAGATTCATTGGTCCTCATTGTTACCTAGAAGATGGGGCGAGATCACATTGCACAGTAATTTGCACATTATTTTTTTGCAATAGTGATTGATGATATCAATGGTGATAAGTCATCACCTTTCAATTACATGTAAACTACCAATTCTTGTTTGGCACTTAGTTCCTTCTTCTTATTTGTCATCTTGAACATTCGTAGCATTGTGGTGTACTCTTGTGTATTGTGCCATATGTGTATTTATTATACATAGTGTTGTGCTCTTGTGTAGTGTCAACAACATTCACAACATTGCACTTGTCTTGAACGACAACATTGCATAGCAATATTAATAGCAATGTCAACAAACATTGTAGCAACATCATGTTACATTCAGTAAGTACATAAAAAGGTTCGTGTTATCAATACCCACAATCATAGCACAAGTGCCTCATTTGTGATTTTTCAACTGGATGAAGTGTTTTTAAAGAATTCTGAAGACTAGTATCCAATCTTAAACCTAATTCAAAGTTGATGTGCAACAACAAAAACTCTTGTAGCAATTGGAAGCCTAATCAAAGCCTAGTTTGAAGTTGATGTACAATAACAAAACCTTCTCAAGCAGCTCTAAGCTCGATCTAAGCCTAATTCAAGACTAATATTCGACAAAACTCTTCAAGCTATTCTAACTTCTAATCCTCATTTGTCGCTAATGATGTTGCTGACACAAAAAAAAACTAATTCAAGATGCTCTAAACCCAATGTAGGGTTTACATGAAGCCTGATGCTATTGTTGAAAACTCTCCAAGCCGATTTGGGGGGCTGATAATGTTGTTGAACACAATATTCTTCTAGTTGAGCTGGGGGGCTAGTGATATTGTTTAACACAAAACTCTTCAAGTTGATCAGGGGTTGATGATATCATTGAGCACAAAACTTGTGAAGATATGATTTGGATGCTGATGATGTTGAAAAACACCAAACTCTTCTAGCTAGGATCTGAGGCTGGGTTGATTGTCAAAATATCAGAAAGAGGAAGAATTCAACATTCCTTGCAACAAAAAAGAATTTGCAAGTAACAAAATCCAGGGCAATATGAAACAACAAAAACTCTTAACAAGATTAGAATTTGCCTAACAGAGAGCAAAAGTACCTACCATCAATGACTTAAGAGTTGTTGCACAACACAAAAGCAAGGAGGTGTCAACTGTTAGGGTCCATTGCTGCAAAAGGCAAAGGATGTGAACATTTGAAATATTTGATATCACAAAGTGTTGAATCCAGTACACTAAAAAGGTTAGAAACTTATATGAGTCTGAACATTTTCAGCCCTCAGAAATAAATATTTGACTTTCAATTGTAGTTGGAACAATACAACTAACTATCGCAAATTTGATTTCCACTATTTGTAAGGGCAAAAATTGAAAATCCCACAGATGGGATGGAGCCAGTAATATGATGCTCATTGATTCTTGTGTTGGAAAACAAATAACAAAAATGAAGGACTCTGAAGTTTGAGTTGAAAAACAAAGAAGAATTATGAACTTCAGTAATTTGTGTTGGAAAACAAAGAAAGAAAACTGCAGGACTTGATCATTTGGGGTTGGAAAACAAAGAAGAAAACAGAAGGGCTTGAGAATTTCACGTTGGGAAATAAAGAAGAAAAATGAGGGACTGAATAGTTTTGGGTTGGAAGACAAACAAGAAAAATAAAGGACATAATAATTTTGGGTTGGAAACTCTGTGTTGGAAAAGAAAGATGGAAGACAAACAAGAAAAATAAAGGACATAATAATTTTGGGTTGGAAACTCTGTGTTGGAAAAGAAAGAAGAAAAATGAAGAACTTGAGAAATTTTGTGTTGGAAAACGAAGAAGAAAAAGCAAGAACTTGAGAAATTTTGTGTTGGAAAACGAAGAAGAAAAAGCAAGAACTTGAGAATTATATGTTGGAAAACAAAGAATAAAAGTCAAGGACTTCTTAAGAGTGGGTTTTCCATTAGTGAGAGAGATCAAAAGGACAAGATACTGGTTGGTCTATGTAGAGATTCTTTGATGATCATAGGAGTGGGTTTGTTCTCACATGCTTTGACAGAACCTCACAGCCGTTCATGGTTACATTGTGTATCCTATCTCATGGAAGAAAAAAGAGTTTAGAGAGAGGGGTGTTTCCCTAAGTAGGAAGCCTGAAGAACCTACTATAAAGTCCTGTGTTCAAAAATCAGCTAAATTGATGCCTGCTTCCTTGGCCATAACTTGCAAACCTTTCTTCTCTACTGTCTTCAATGCCTTGGTACTCAAGCGCAGTTTCACAAAGCGCTTGCCTTCTTCCCACCACAGCCGCTTGTACTGTAAGTTGGCACCCTGCAGCGTCTTGGTCCGATGGTTGGAGAATGACACCTTGTAGCCATTGTTCGCCTTCTTCCCAGTCAGATCACACACCCTACCTGTTTTGGTTTTTGTCCACAACCCCCCAAAACCCCACACCCACACATCAGCTCCAGCACGAAAACTCCTCACAAACCTCAAGGCAAATGCATGCCAAACCCTAATTCCTTTGGGCACAATAGGAGAGACACATGAGTATGTACCTTTCACAGGAAGGGAGAAGAAAGAAGACAGAAGAAGGAGGAGGAGGAGAATGGGGCACTTACTTGCACGGGGATGAGCGACAAGGCCGGCATTAAAACCCTTCACAGACCTAAAGCAAAAATATGCCAAACCCTAATTCCTTGGGCCCCGCAGGAGAGACACATGGTATGTACCTTTCACAGGAAGGGAGAAGGGGGAAGAAGAAGAAGAAGAAGAAGAAGAAGAAAGGAGAAGAATGGGGAGACTTACTTGCACGGGGTTGAGCGACAATACCCGCAGTGGAATCTGCAAGCTCAGTCTGGCATCCTAAGTGGTGAAAGGGCCTTGACCCATCTCCTAAAACGTCGCTGCACCGCGAACTGAAGCTCGAGACTCCGGGCTGATTGGAGCAAGAGAGAGAAGAAGAGGGTAGTGAGAAAGTGCAAAGAGCGGAAGCCATCGCTGCAACTGCTGCTGTGTTTCTCTTCTCAAGAGCTCTTCGTCTCTCGTCGTCGTCTTCCTTCCTTCCTTCCTTCCTTTGTGCTCTGAATAAGGGCAGAGGGTCACCCCTTGCCGGGTCACCACCCATTGTCAGGGGTTCAGTTTCCATCCCTCCAATGAAAAAATGTTTCATCTACATACCATCATCCATCCTGGATGGTATGCCTGGTGGGTGCTGGTTACTCAATGAGGTGGGGAAGTGCACTCTGAGTGTGTTCATCCATCCTTTCAGCAGATGAGGAATGCTATAACTAGGCATAAGACCCTATGTAAGGTCCCTCCTCACTCATAAGAAGTAGGCTTAAGAACCCTTCCCCTCCTACACCTAGTGATCTAGATCTATATGTTATCATTCATGATAATGTTTTGCCCAGCACCACCATATCTCTTCTTGCAAAGGTAGTTGGGGTTTAGGGTTTAAGGTTTAGCAGGTACCCATTTCAAATGCAAGATGAGATTTGAATAGTTTCCACAATGAAACATACAAGGTGCTTAACACCCATGAGGTCGATCAGCACATAACTTCAATCCATTTACATCCCTGGCAACTCTTTGGAGGTAATTCTATCTAAAAGAAATACAAGTGAGGTCCAGTGTTTTTTGCAGTTGGTACAAAGTGTTCTTGTAGACTCAAATATTTTGTTGACGATAATCTAATCTGGTGCTAGGAATGAAGTACAAAAGCTAGGTTCAAAACTGGGGTTTTGGTGATAAATGAGGAAGGGAAGGGAAACACGTTCAAATCGAATGCGGTTGTGCAATTGTCTGGTCTATTATACAGAACACAAGCTTTCAGTCATGGTGCTCCTCCTCCTCCTCACAAGCCCGACAAACTTGTGCAACACTTTTTCCATGTCTACCCATGTGGAACTCCCCAGAGAAACATGGCATGCAAACTGTGGAGAATCAAATTCTGAGCTTCTCCTTAAGTTGCTGCACATTGGCAACTGCAGCTGGAGATTACAAGCCACATCTTGGGTATTTTCATGTGTATGGGGGGGCTTTCTCCAAAACAAGCCTGCAGACCAGAAACTCCAAGCACCATGTGATGATATATTTAAGTGCAAACTGTGATGATGACTTACTCACTTGAACTGTGATCCAACTTTTTCACCTTGGAACTTCACTGGTTGTGTCATCTTAGTGCTTTTCACCTTGGTCGCACCAACGCAACAGTATGGCTCAGGAGCTCTGTAACGTTACTTTTCTCAATATCCAGTGCTGTCATTGATGATGCATCTTGGCTTGTGTAGTGTGCACTGTCAGAGGTGGAAGGGCTGTAACTGAAGTTCAGAGAACTAGTGAGTGGCATGGAGTAAGGTGAAGAACGCCAAATATTCTCTAGCTCTCGCACCACCTCAACCATACTGGGACGGTCTTCGGTATGATCCCTACAGCATGCCATACCCAATCGAAATAAAGCCTCAAGTGCATCACCATCATAACTCCCCATCCGAGGATCCACAAAAGACAGAATCTTTCCTGCAGTGTGTGCTGCAATGACCTGCACAACATACATACACAAAAGTGTGTCATCACCCATCTTTACAACCCGAGGTGTGAAACCTCCACCATAAATGAAGTTGCTTATTGACATTCTTGTGAGCAAAAATATCCAAAGACAGTATGAGAGGGTGATAGTGAGTCAACCTGATGATGCAGCACAATCTATCAACAAACAGAAAAAGAAGGCAATGACCTCTCTCTCTCTCTCTCTCTCTCATGTTACATACCTCTCTCACAATGTTCTTGCCATGAACAATTGGGTGCCGACCACTGAAAAGCTCAAGCAACACGACACCAAAGGAATAAACATCACTCTTATCTGTCAACTTGTGAGTCAAAAGTACTCAGGATCCATATACCCCTGTGTCCAAAAATCCCCACAAAATTGTCCATTTCAAATCACTTTACTATCAACATAGCTTATATAGGAAGAAAACACTTTTGTGAAAATCTAACCTCAAAGCTCTGTGTAGGAAAAGAAAACAATTTTGGAAGATTGGAAAATGTCACTTGCAGAAACAATGGCCACAAACATTCAATTGCCTAACCAACTCATGTACATACTTACAGGAGTGCCTTTCACAACAGTGGAGATGTGGTCTGGAATAGATCCCTGAAGGTCAGGTACAGGTGCCAGTTTTGACAAACCAAAATCTGCAACTTTAGCTGTCTTATCATTGTCTAACAAGATATTGGAAGCTTTGATGTCACGATGGAAAATGGGTGGGTGGGCTTCCGTATGGAGATACAAAATGCCTTTTGCAGATCCCAATGCAATGCCTAGTCGTGCCTAGTCCAACGGTTCTTTTGCTGATGCTGCTGTTCATCAGAATGTAAAGAGGAAAAAAGATGTCACATTTTAACTTTTTTTTTGGGCTTTCAAGCTGTCTGTACAACCTCAAATGGATGTTCAACTTGTCAGCATTTGAACTGAGTAGTCTAGTGTCCAACACTACTCTCTCACTCTTCACAAAAAGAAATATACCTACCTTTCAGATGATCCCGCAATGTACCACCTGGCATGAACTCATACACCAACATCTGTAGCACAAGAAGAACTGGGATCAGACAGTAAGGGCCCTGGTATGCCAAAGGATACAAAAAATACAACAAAAACGATTGATAGGAATTGAGGAGGACCCATTTGAGTTGAAGAGCATATGTATTACTCAGAGTGATAAAGGGTCCTGGTAAAAACAGTTTTGAGCAAACCTGCTCGCTTTCATCAACCAGTAAGCAGTAACCAACAAGCTTCACCAGATTCTTATGATGCACCCGGGACAAAAGCTCAATCTCTGTATAGAACTCATGGGCTCCTTGAAGTGATCCAACCTCAGCACGCTGTGAAGAAGCAAGCATATTAGAAAACCCATCAGAGGTGGTGGTGAGCAGAGAGGCTTGAAAGGAAAAAACTGGACAATATGCAGAGACAACAGTGTATGGTAAATCTTGGGTTAGACAGTGGCAAAGGGTGCAAGAAGGATAGGCAGAGGAGACCCAACCTTGATGGCCACCAGCTGCCCATCTTTTTGTTTCCCCCGATACACCTTCCCATAGCCTCCTTGCCCGACTACATGTTTTGCATCAAACTGATCAGTGATATCTGCTAGCTCTTCAAATGTGAAGGCCTTCACCCCAGCCACTTTGAGCGCTGCATTTTCTGTTGCATTTCCTTTCACTGCACCATGATAAAAAAACAAAAAAATTCCAACCAAAATATAGCAATCAGTAAATTTTCTTGTTAGGTGAAGTGCAGTGAAATTAGTTAGCATTTCACATCCTGAAGAAGCTGGGAAGGAATTTACAAAAGTGTGGAGCATATAGGTATATTACACAGTATGCGGCTAGATGTGATGATTGGTGTGCCATGACGACGAAAGAATTGGAACATAAGCAGCCAGACCAATATGGCAGTCACTAAAGCCACACTTAGTACGATGGCTGCTATGGCACCTGCTGAAAGCCCTTTTGTTGCTGGTGACGTATTGCCTACAAGACCCAACAATGATCTCAATGTCAATAACAAAAACAATTAGAGCATTTTTGCATATAAGAAACAAAAATGGATGTTGCCACCACACTTGTTTCTTTCTTGCCTCCTTTTGTTCCATTTCTTAGCTATTGCATTATGGGGCCATTGGTGGAGAAAGACTAACCTGGAGGAGTGCGTGGGTAGAAAGAAAGCAGCTCATATGGTCCCAGCGCAGGATTGTCAAGAATCTTCCATTGTGAAAAGATTGCATACAAATAATCGAATTCAGTTACATTAAACACCCCAACTTCAGGTAGCAGCAGAAGTGTCATTTGGAGCCTGGGACCTACCCATTGAGCATCCTGGATGCTCACCTGACTCAAACTCAGGCCTAGACCAGCTGTTAACCAGCTCAGAAAGACTTCGGAAAATGCATCAAAGAACAGGAATGAAGGACTCTTCAGCTGGAAGCCAACAACAATGGGTCGCACACAGTTGCAAGCTGAGTTGCTCCCAAGGAAAGGGCCTGGCACATCTGGAGGTGTGCATGAACAGTTACTAGAGTCTGCAGCTGTTACATTTGTTATGTCATCTTCTATCAAGCTACTGTATTGTTGAGGCACACAAATGGGATTATAAGATGCACTTGAACCCCCACATACTTGTGCATTTCCATACATCCTGGTACACAAAAAACAAAACAAAACAGAGTAAACCTGTAAACATGGGACTTCATTCATGCAAAGCCATAAAGGAAAAAGTGTTGTTTGTGAGAGCTCCACAGTTCAAGGTTATGGGGTTAAAAATTTCGGCAAGAGACACATATTTGTACTATTTACCGACCAAACAACTAGACCAACAATAAAGCACCCCAGAGCATTCAACTGGGTTCACAACTCACATTTTCCAGGATTAAAAAAGGTCTCAGTTCTGAGAGTAAGTCTTACCAGAGCTTGGTATTTGTGTGGCTGATCGAATTCACAAAGCTCTGGTTTATACTGAGGGAGTTGTTCTGTAAATCTCTGCAGAAAATATGCCATGATCCCACAATCCACTTCCGAAAAACTCAAATTCAATGCTTGAAAACTCAATTGACAAAAAGAGAGGGAACGGGGGAAAAAAAATTGGACTTTGTGGCTCAAATGGATCAGTTCCATCATTGTAGATTAGAAAAATTGCTTCCATAGTTCTAAGGTGAATTCAATCTCCTTTACAACTCTGCAAAAATTGTCAAAGCTGCTACTGACTTAAAGTACCCAGTTGCAGGTTAGATATCTCTTCATATTGTTTTGACATTAAGTACCTGTTTGGGTTTAGGGTTTAGTGTTTTTAAAACCCTAAACCCTAAACCACCATTCCTCCCTGCTAAACTCTGGAGATACACAACTTCAATTGTGACCCAAATCAGATTTAGTTGTGTTAAGTTTCAGGTGCATGTTCAGTGATGTTCAAGAATCATGGAGTGAACCCATTCTTTGGAGACATCAGGAAAAAAGCTCACAAGACAGTCTGTGGGCTGGTTTGATAATTTTGTCCAGTTCCAAGATCCAGTGGAAGATAGCCAGTTATATTGTTGTCTTCCAGAACCCTAGCACCATTCAAGCACATGACTTTTGTTATATTCTGCAAATGTCTCAATTGGAAATTGCAACAGCAGTGTTGAACCCCAGAAATAATAAGAGATACTTGGCACAATTTATTAACATGCGTGGTGATCACATGGAATTGACTTGTCAAGAAGATGTGCAAGCAGGAGAGAAAATTCACAGAGCTTGCAAATTTTGTAGGGAGCCAAGCCCTCCAGGAAATGGGCCAACCAATGCATTATGAGAAAGATCACTGACATGTGCACCACCAGCCATCAGCAATGCAGTTCTAATAACTCATATCAACAATAACAACAAACGCACAAAAAGTCTCAGGTAAAATGCTCAAACATGACAATGTCCATGCTTTGATTGATCTTTTAAAAAAATTAAGTACTTGGGGTCAAATCTTTCTGAATAAACACCCAACAGAAACGTGTGCAAAGAAACAAGGTGCAGATGTAATACGCACATCACTGTGAGATTAACAGGATATGAAGAATCCGGAAGGTCTCCTGTGAAGCTGTTGTAGCTCAAGTCCCTGCAAATTCCCAAGCTTAAAAACTGTGGGAGAGTCACTCCAAAGTTTTTGTGGAGACATAAATCCTTACCAAACCAAGTCTTGTATCAAGCTCTGAAGATCCTTGGCATTGAAGACCAGAGCAGACTGGTATGACCTGAGGCAATACCAGTGTTGTACCAGTGGCAAGCCTGGTAAGGACTAAGCACTGTGAGGTAATACCAGGCTCATACATGCGTCATACCACCCCCAAAAACTCAATCTTGGACCCAATACCAGGACTAAGCCTGTCTGAAAGTTTTCAAAAGGACCAAATACCAGGACCAGGTTGGTATATACAAAAGTTGATACCAGACCAACACTGGTTTTCACTGATAAGAAGTTACCTCAAGAACCTTGCCCTTTGCCAATTACACATGGTTGTCAGACTGTACTCAAAAGGAAGGTAACAGGAGTACCATATTCACAAAGAAGACTTACAGGAATTTCAGGTCATGCCAGCTGCTGAAATTTGGCAAGTTTCCACTCAAATTGCAATTCTTTAAACTCCTGCAAAAATGAACGCAAATCGGACTTCAACCCAACACAGAACTTTCAACCAGCGGTTGTTTTAGATATGTTGCTACTTGTCAGATTGCATGTACTAAGGGATTAAAAACCCTCCATCTATAACCATTCACCCTACCTACCATGTGGATGAACCCCATAAGTTGCAAACCTGACAGTCCTATTTCTGAAGTATGATGGAGCAAAAGTGCCTTATACAAAGACAACCCTTACATGCCAAACTTTAAAAACTGTAAAGAACACCACCACAAGTATGATGACAACTTCTCTGCTGCTTTTGCTCTGAACCCAATGCCAAATATACCACTTACAGCTTAACAAGAGTGGAGATCCTCCCCCAATCTGGAGGAATTGAGACAGTGCTGTTGAAGAGATTGTTGTCGAGTTGTCTGAAAAACTTGCCAAGAAAGGAAACGCATGATTAATTGTCACCAGTCATGAGAGATCAAGAAAAAAAGAAAAAGAAAAAAACCAAACAAACTGCTGCTGTTAAAAGAATGTCACACAATGATAAAGAACATGAAAATACAACATTCTAAAAGACAACAATTAAGGTCTGGAGATATAGCACAGGTGAGTTGAAGGTAAAAGGCAGGTCTTTGATAACTACAAAACTATTCTGAATACAAGGACTTAAATTAGTTTAGGGACCCTAAACCCTAAAGTTAAACGTCACTAGACCTTGCAGCTGGGTTAGTCCACTCCACTTACATAATCTGAAGGGTTTGAGCATTTGCAATAGCTGCTGGGAGATCCCCACTCAACTGGTTGTAATCCAGCAATCTGCAAAACAATTGAAGTAAGGAGCATTGTCACTAAAACAATTTTTGCAAAAATATATACATAACAAAAGAAAACAAAAAAGAAAACACAAAAAAAAAGAAAGCAAAAACAGAGGTGAGGGGCATTTTGGGATTTAGTCCTTCCTTGCTACAAATGGGACACAAAACATGCACAGGTTTTTGGTGACTCACAAATGTAGCAACTTGGGCAGATTTCCGAGTTGAGCTGGGATGCTGCCAGTGAGAGAGTTGTTATTCATGTGCCTGCAGAACAAGTGTGTCAAATGATCAGCAATCAGGCTAACCTGCATGGTGGATGGAAAGCCACAGACATAGATAGTAGAAAGAAGATATGCTCACCAAGAAGGAAACACAAAACCCACAAATAGAGTACATGTACAGATATTTGATGTAATATTTTTCCATCCAAATTATTTTCTGAATACATGCTTACGGAGAACCCTCCATAGCCATCAAATGCTTGCAGGAATGAGCATTATTGGAGGCATTTGAGGACTTCTTACAGGTGCTGAACACTTGTTAAATTGCCAAAACTACTTGGCACGTTTCCTGAGAAGTTGTTCTGATCAATTTGCAATCTGTTGAGATTTTTCAATTGTCCTAACTCCAAAGGAAGGGATCCTGTGAAGTTATTTCCATTCAACAATCTGCCATGACAATAATAACGCCCCCAAAAGAGTATCAGTAGAAGAGTATCAGTAGGTGGGTATGCACAACTTAGTTGGTATTCGAAACAGAGCTGATAAATTACAACTCTGCAAGTCCAAAAGTTGCATACAATAGGTAGAGGTTTGTCAGATTGCCAAATGTGTGTGGAATGTTGCCACTCAAATTGTTCCACATCACATCCCTGCATACATTCCCAAAATGGGCATTCTTTAGAAAAGCCTCTCATTCTTTGTTAGCATGTACAAAATACTATGACTTCATCCTCCATTGTGGGTTCCTAAAAATATATACTAGTGCAACAAACAAGAAAGGGGTTCATCACCAGCCTTCTTGAGCAACAATTGTCTCCTTGCTATTGATGGATCAAGTAATGATGATGGTTGTTGAAATTGTGAAACTCACAGAATTGCAAGCTGAGAAAGATTCCCAAGATCAGGAACCAATGTGCCACCTAGTCCCAACTGGAAAAGACGTCTGCACAATGAAAATAATATGGGATTTTCTTCAAGCATCAAAAGGGTTGTCACTTTTGTTGAATTGATCACGTTTTTGAAACCACAAACTAAAATCAACAATGGGGGGAAATACAATTTATAAGAAAAAAACTCAAAAAATTTATGACACCCTTTTTTTTACCAAGTGTTGGAGGTTGTTATTGTCAAAACACAACTTCAAAACCACAAAACTGAAAAACCGAGAATTGGGCTTTCAACTGTTGACTCTTGATCATTATTGAAACCACAATCTCTTGCAAAACCCACAAAATCAACAAAGGGAATACTTTTATTTATTAAAGTAAATGGAAAACAAAATTGGTTGCGAAACAATGTTGAGATTTTGGGACATGAATTTCTTTGTTTTTTAGGCTATGACTTCTGCTACTACCTACTCACTGCATCATAGAATCCTTCGAGGCATGGAAGAAAGCTTCCAGACAAACCGGATGAACATTGAACTCCAGAAACAAGCAGTTGAGTCCAAGAATCAAAACTATAGTAACTGTGCAAAAAATCCAGAAAATTTTCTGAGATGTTGAGAGATCGATTGCAGAAGAATTACATGAGGTTTTAGAGTTCAGGAATTTTAGGGTTCAGGGAATTGTACATTGTTTTTGCTGGTAGAAAAGATGAAGAAGAAGAGACTGAAAAGGTGTATAAGAGATTGAGATGAAGAAGAGTTTTGGGGTTTTAGGCTTTGTGCATCATTTTGCTGAGAAGAGATTGAAGAGATGGAGAAGAGATTGAGATGAAGAAGGATTTTAGGCTTTTGGGCTTTGTATATGTTTTTTGCTGAGAAGAGATGGAAGAGATGGTGAAGACATTGAGATGAAGAGGAGAGTGCAGAGATGGAAAACAGATTGAGATGAACAAGAAATTGAACAGATGAAGAAGAGACAAAAACAGAAGAAGGACAAGAAGAAGGGAAGTGAAGCTTTTTCTTTGAGCTTGGAAAGGAGCTTACAGTTCTGTGACCCGAGAGACGTTGCCATTGTTGGGATCTTGCAGGCCACAATACACACCTGCCCAAGCTTCTCCACAGGGATCACTGCCCACCCAATTGCTAAGTTTGGCATTGGGATCCAAGAGAGCAGCACGAAATGTTTTCAGGACCGCAGCTGCTTTGTAATCAATCAATCAATCCACAGCGACAAAAAACACATTATGTCGAGGAATTTTTGTATGTATTTTTATCTCTCATCAGTTTTTGCTGTGTGCAGACTCTCAGTCCACTGGTCCGTTTGATAGTTTGCCAAAGGCTAACAATTCCAGTATCCCAAGGGAAGAGAGAGGAAAACTGTATGGCGCACTTACTGGAAACATGGTGCACTTACTTTCTCCTGGATTTGATTCAGATGCTACAAAAGTCACCAAGAAACACAACAAGGCGAAGAAAAGAGCAGTCTGTTGCCATCGTCTCTTCTGCCATTCTGAAGCTCTCCAATTTCGCACGCCGGAATCCACCACCACCACTGCTGCTGCTAGACCACCACAAACAGATGCAGAGTCACGACCTGCCATTCATTCCTGATGTCGCCTCTTTCGGCACTTGCAATCACGAAACTATCCACCTGAGCCCCCTGCACAAAACCTTATAAACCCACAGCCTAGCTTCTTTTCTTCTTCTTCTTCAACCCAGCAACTGCAAGAAGAAGCTGGTTCAGGTGGGGTTGTGGGTGGGGACATAAAACCTTCAGCAAGATATGATCTGCATCAATTAGCTGACTCTCTAATCCCACGCCTGATCTCCCCCCACTACTACTCCAGAACCAAAAATGTGAAGTAATATTCAGTCAGTGCTGAATGAGCTCTTGCAGGAAAGCTCTGAAAAAAAAAAAGCAAAACAGAGGGCTCATCTCATCTCATCACAGAAACACATGTAAGTAATAAAACAAAACAACAGCGTCATATGAACCCCCTCCTTTAGCACCTGAAAAAACCTCGGTCTGGCAACGGTCACTACAGTGTCTACTATTACTACTCTCCTTACAGATTCTCATCTCCTTGAGAGTTCAGAATTCTGTGTCTGCTATCTTCCTTCTCCAGTGATTCTCATCTCCTTGAGAGTTCAGAATTCTGCCTGTGCTATCTTCCTTCTCCAGTGATTCTCATCTCCTTGAGAATTCAGAATTCTATGTGCTATCTTCCTTCTCCAGTGATTCTCATCTCCTCCTTGAGAGTTCAGAATTCTGTATGTTATCTTCTTCCTTCTCCAGTGATTCTCATCACCCTTGGGTTCAGAATTCTCAATGCTATCTTCTTCTCGAGTGATTGATTCTCTCGGCTGGCTACAACCCCAACAGCATTACCACCACCACCACCACCACCACCACCATCATCATCATCTTGATCTTGTGGGTGATCCCTTCTTCTTCTTCTCTCTAGAAATTCCTGGAGTCTCCTTCTCTCCTGTGAGACAAACACAAACCCAAAAGTCAACTTTTGTTGCGGAGGAAGGAATAAGTCTCACGCGCACATCCCAGCAGAAAAAACAACCCCAAAAAAGAAAAATCCATTTACAACAATGTTTTTATATGTCTTTGAAATCATCACTTATTATGATCGATTCGATGAAGCTAATCTAAAAGGGCCTTTTCTTAGAGCATCTCCACCGGTCACTTTGGATAATAAAATTAAATGTCTAAGTTTAATTGTTTTTTTTTTGGCAACCCCGCCAATAAAACTGTAACTGGAACTGCATATACATGGGAACTACTAATAGCAAACCACCTAGACCAATCATTATGATCGACCAATCAGAAATATTGAAGACGCAGTCAGGTCCAGTTTGTTACACTCTCTTTTGGAGGTGCATAACTGTGTTGCGCCTTTTACCAGCCACGGCGGTACGCTGCACAAATTTGGTGTAGAAAAACCAATCTACTGAGCTAAACCAGCACATTTTGACTTTCTTGCAATAAATTTTACTGTAGATTTTTGCCATTGTTGATTTGTTCATGGCATCACCTTTGTGTTGACAATCAACAATTCAAAATTTTCTTCTTATCATCACCAGGGGCAATGACTTTTCAGGATTTACAATCATAGAAGCTTCGCGATTACATAATCATTGGCCTTTGTTGACTACAAAATTTGTTTGGAAACACAAGGGGTGGGAAATGAACTTGTATTGCATTTTGAAATGATGGATGATAATGTAAAAGTTTGCCTGGTAGGAAATTTGAAAAAATGTTCATTGCACTCTCAAGCACATTTCGAAGATGCAAAGGTGCTTGTAGGTTTGTTGCACTCTTTGAAGATGCAAAGGTGCAAAGGGGTGCAAAGGTGTGCGAAGGAGGTTCACCACATTCTGAAATGTGTATCAAAGTTGCAAAGGTGCGCATAGGTTTGTCACGATCAAAATTGGCCATTGCATCATCATTAAAACTTTCTAGTGCCTATAGAACATGTTGGAGTGATTTTTTCAAATCCTACATTGGATGTAGTCCAATTTTTTTCTACTTTCTTGCAATGTGTCATTTGCAAATGCCTCTTATTTTTCCAACAAGCTTGTCTAGCCACCATTCTTTTGAGAGGAGATGGTTGAGTTCATTGGATAAACTACCTTCTTCCCTTTGATTCTTTTTCTCTTGGGCTAACCCAACAACCAAGCAAGGTACCTCTTAAATTAAAAATTTTTAAAAATTTGGTTGAAGATTTTTTGGCTAGACAATTCCCTTTGGGAACTTTACTTTACACAACTCCTTCTCATCAACCAAAAGTAAAATTTGCGAAATAATAAAATATGCCTAACATTGATCCTCTTTAAGCTAACATCCTAGCTCTATAAGGAGTTTGGAGCGTGATTCTTTTTTCATAGCTTTAGATTCTACCATGCTTTCCACTTGCAAGAAAAATTCAAGAATTTTTTGTTCACCAAACTACCTACAAGATAACTATTAACAACATCCCCAAGATGTTGGAACCTAGAAGTAGAAACTTTTTGTGTTGACACACAAAAACTAGGTGGTAACACAACTACTATAATTTATTCGAGGCAAAAATTTCCCTATGTTTTCCTTCTTTTGTAGGCAACTCCATAAGCTCCGAGGTTGGAGCTTGGGCTTCTTGTTGCAAGAACATCCAAAACACTTTTAGTGCTTAAGATTGTGTGTGTGATCTCAATGATGAAACGCAAAGAAAATATGTTGTGTGTGTTGAAATCGATGATTTATTGTGTGTAGTTTTTTGAACATAGACCATATTGGTCCATGTGAACATTTAGGGATTAATTATTGATGAATTTTTTATTAATCTGTTCAACGTGAAATTATTGCCTAATGGTTTTTATGCACTTTATAATTTTGACTCCTATTAAGTTTTCTCATTTCTAATAATTTTCAGTTTTTTCGATTCAAAAATGAAAGGTGCAGGCATGAATAAGCCAAAAGATTTGAAATATGGGCCAACAAAATAACAATCCAAGCACCCGAGCAAGCCAACAATGGGTCCACATTAACATTAATGTATTGGCATACAACGACCAACTTGTGGGAGATTATTTTCATCATTTCAACAAATATTTAATTGGCATTAACACTTTTGGGATGTAAGTGGGACCATTTTTCATGTGGGAACAATGTTTTTTTGCATAGTTTTTAGATTATGCAATTGAAGGTTATCTTTGGTGCATTATGATTTTTAAAACATGTGTTGACCTATAATTACACCATTCATCACATGGACATTATAAGATTTGTATTCTTAGTTGATGATAATAAGTAGACAATGCTTTTATAATGGTTTGATTTTCTTTAGTTAATTTCAAGTACATTATTGTCACCACATTATAACACTAATAATTTTTTAAATTGTGATTGTAATCCAAATTTTTGTCAACTAAATTTGAACTACAATTTACATTTTTTTTCAATTAAGTTTTGACTGTAATTCTATTTTTTGTCAACTAAATTTTACTATAATTCAACTTATAAACAAACTAAGGGGTAATTCACTTGCCCTAGTTTCAAGATCAAGGTCCAAACCCCTAGTGTAGGGTTTTCAACAAGTCAGGTTGTCAATTAAATCCCCACTAATTATGTACGACACAATCAACATATCCATAAACAACATGTGACAACAAATAATTCATCACGGTTTTGAACATGTTGTACACATGGAATTCTGATCTTATCAATGAAAGTAATGTTATTTTCATATTTAGATTGAGTGTTGAGATTATGCCATATGTCATTTTATAATATTAATCCATCCAAAAATTTCAATATATAATCTAGAAAATTCACTATCATACACATGACACACATTTGTTATTTTGTTTTTATGTGATCCCACCAATGCCCATGAAACACATGTCAATGATATAATGTTTAACTACTTAATCCAACTAATTAACCTAACTACTAAATGTAACCTAACTACCTAGTCTAGTTATTTAATGTAGTCATGTCTAAAGGTGATTAAACCAAATGAAATGGTTTGGTCACTTTGCAAAGTGAGTGATGTCAAGAAGGCTACTTGGGGGTATGGAAAATAGTTGAATTTTTGACCTTGAAGAGATAGAGGAATCAAAATTTAGGCTTATGGCCCAAGTTAATTCTAGATTTGTAAAAATGTTGATAGTGTTGTTCATAGGAGGGGTAAGGTTAATAACTTAGAAGCTAGGCGATAATTAGTTGTCTTGCCTCCAAAAATGAGGGAAAAAAATTGGTTGTAGCAAATAATCTAAAAATGGTGAGTTGGGTAATGCACAAAACCAATCTTGCTAGTAAATCAAATGGTTAATATGAATGTGAAATCTATAGGTCAAGTCTCACATGACATTAGGTTGAAAACCATGCCAGATATTGGAATGTTGGTGGAGGAGTATAAACATGATCATATTATGAATAGGCAAAATGGCTTGCAACTAAAACTTTAGCATGATCTAATGATGGAAGGCAAAAGGTACGCCCCCAATGACTTGGAATCCTCAAAGAATTGAACAACTAGAAGAGCTTAGGTTTGGAAATCAAACGTGTTGTTAGCAAGGAAAGTAGATTTTGTTTTGTTTAAAAATTGCAAGGCATGTGCACATGAATTGAATTGGTTAGCAACAAGAGGTGTATTGCACTAAAATTTAAATGGAACATTCATGATGTCTCTTTTTGCTTGGGAATGTTTTATATCAACGTGTAAACTTGATAAGAGGCTACATATAAACAAAGAAAAGTTCTACTTGGTTTACAACTTATTTATACATTTTATGCACATTGCATAATTTTTGTTCTCTAACTTTCTATCAAACTTTAGTTTCATTTGTATTACTATTACATTCATAACAATTTAAATGAAAAAACATAAAATAGAATTAAAATTTTGAATGGTCATTATTAACATATTCAACACTCTTTTTGGCTCTTTTGAGCATGTTTTGACTTGTACATAGAATAAACTTAATGGGTTTTGAAAAAATAATATTCAATGGACATCAACATTTCTATTGATGACTAAACATGGTCTTGACCTTAGGTTCTTCTTGTTACCCAATGGATGTCAACCATCTTTACTAATAAACTAAGTATGATGTTGACCATGTAGGTTTAAACTTGCTACCCAATGGACATCAACATTTCTATTGATGGACTAAATGCCGACCTTATGTTTGGGCTTGTTTATATTTTAGGGTTTGAAACCAAAGGAAATTAGATTTATCATTATGATCAAATGCATAATTTCAAATGTTGAATTGAACCAATCATAAACAAAGAATAAGAAAAGTAGGCAAATGCTTTTGTATTACATGAATATTGCTTGAAATAACAATTATGTGCACATATAATATTGATATCGATACAATCCTTAGTTTTAATTTGCTTACTTATTTTGTATTCTACAATATCTAGTCCTGGGGGATGTGGAGTGTGTACATAATGAAACAAAAGACTTGTGTTCAAAAGTTGAAGAATTTGCAAAAACATATGCAAAAATGAGAATCACATGGTTTAAATTTGTGTCGAGACAACAAGCTCAAACAAACCCACACTTGAAGAACTTAGAAAAGAAAGTGTTCAAAACTAAGACCAAAGGTTCTCTTGAAGAAGAAAGAAGAATCAAGCAACACTAGTTTGAGCTAGCCTAAGTCATATAGCGATGAGCTCCTTGTAATTTTTTAAGTCGAAAGGATGGTGATGAAGTGAAAGCAAGGCCCCAACACTAAGCCTCATTCAAGGCATGAGAATTCCCATTAATTTTTTTATCATTTTTTTCTCAATCCTTAATCCTTATCTTACGCAAATGAAAACTCAAATATTTCACCATGCAAAAATATACCTAATCTTCTAAAAAAATCCTCTAAAAAAAACCCAAAAATCCTTCAAGATATTAAAAAAACTCTATAATAACTAATCTCAATTTTCAACACGAGCCAAAATATAATTTTTCAAAAAATCTTCATATAAAAAATAGACCTATTATTATTATTATTATTATTATTATTATTATTATTACTACCTAGTAGGGCCTATAAAAATCCCTTAAGCTACTATTAAACTCTATAATGAATCTAAACACTAACAATATCCTTAAGGGCCTTGGTAGTAGGAAAGGCCAATATAAAGTGCCCTCCAAATACACTAGAAATTGTTTGGGGGGATGGTTTTCATCCTCCTATTTATTCATTATTGTCTTTTGAAGACGAATTATTCGGCCATAGTGATGATGAACAAGCACCCCACGAGTGCACCATCCACCGGATGATGCCTATTATTCATCAGTTGTGGATGAACCTCTCAACTTGAGTTAATGGATATTTTACTATATAATAATAATAATAATAATAATAAATATATAATCATTTGGATTATTTAACTCTTTCAATAATTTTGCACTTTTTTTTTTCTCAGATTAATTATTTTATAGCTAATCACTCACACATTGATTAGCTTGTTGGTTATTTGTTATTTATTTATTTATTTATTGTTTTGCTTTATTCATTTTATTGCTTTTTTTATTGGCTTCCATAATTTATTCAAAATATGTGACAAGTTTAATGCTTTTAAAAAAAAGATTTTTTTGGGTGGGGGTAATTTTCATCCCAATTTTTTTTAAAAATTACTCCTCACAAAACAAGTTTTTAGAAGCTTCAGAAGGTTTTCCCTTCAGGATTGAGAACCGGCGGGTCAGATCATAGAACCGGACTGAGACCCGGGACCGGACAACGCGGGTGGTGGGTTTAGGGTTTCTTCTAATTTGCTTTTTGAGCTCTTAAGTAAATGGAGGAGGGGGAAAGATCGTAAGTGTGTGGGGCGCTGGCGGAATCGTGGAAGAAGAAAGGAGCGATGGCGCAAGGTCAGTATGCGTACATGCGACTGCAAGACGCGGTGCTGCACATGAATGAGAGGGTCAATTTCTATGGCGTTGTTGCGGAGTATGAGCAACCCAAGAGCACTAGAGGAAAAGGTTTGTCTTTTGGTTTGAGGAATGGAGGAGTACTTAACGAAAGATTTGAGAGAGAGAGAGAGAGAGAGAGAGAGAGAGAGAGATTGAATTTCTTCTGCTGCTGATGGAGATAATGTGCTTTCGATAATTTCTTGGGCAGATATCATATCCACAAATGACACTGGTAGAGATGTCTTACCTTAGCACTGGATTGAGGGTTCTTTATTTTAGGTTTTAGGGTTGCTGATGGAGATATTTGTGCGTTTGATAATTTCTTGTGCAGATTTCATATCCACAATGACAGTGGTAGATATGTCTTACCATAGCACTGGATCGAGGGTTCTTTATTTTAGGGTTTAGGGTTGCTGATGGAGATATTGTGCTTTTGATGATTTCTTGTGCAGATTTCATGTTCACAATGACAGTGAAAGATATGTCTTACTATAGCACTGGATTGAGGGTTCTTTATTTTAGGGTTTAGGGTTGCTGATGGAGATATTGTGCTTTTGACCATTTCTTGTGCAGATTTCATATGCACAATGACAGTGGTAGATATGTCCTACCATAGCACTGGATTGAGGGTTCTTTATTTTGCACGAGCTTTAGAGATGCTTCCACGGGTCCGTGCTCTTGGTGATATAATACGCTTCCATCGCATCATGGTAAAGCTTGCTTCCACACTCGTATCCATGGTAACCCTATGTTTGCACATAATTCCTGTTGAAAAATCGGCCATTTGTGATCAGGGTGGTGAATTTAGCTTGATTCAATGAGAACAGGGTATAGGGTTTAGGGTTCTTGCAATGAGAACAAGGCAGGTTATTTCTTCTTCCTTCACCTCTCTATATTGTCTCCATTCCTTGTTTCTCTTAGGGCTTTTGAAAAGAAGCAGGTAAAAGTACCAAAAAGCTCTTCTTGAGGTGTTCAGCATGAGGACAACAACATCCCCTATTCTCTTTTGTGGAGGGCTGCAGATGAGCAACTATGAGGATGCACCACAGGCACAGGGACACCCAAGTAAAGGTTCTGCATTTGTTCTGCTGCCAGGTATGGAAGGGCAAGGTTATGAGCCTTATCAGATGTCACACAGCCACTTCACACTGGAACAAGTTGATTGCACAATGGTTGACCTCATGCGCTCCTGGGTGCGCACACACCCTCTTGATATGGGTATTTGTCTCTCTCACTCACAGCAAGCACATGGCAAGCTTGTCTTGCAGTTCAAGATTTCCTCATAATTGTCCAGGAATTGGTGCAATGAGATTTTTCTACCCACAAGATCTTCTCTGATTAGGAGTTCTTTTGTTGTGGAATCAGGGGTTGTGTCATATGCAGGGATGAAGTAACATATCACTGAATTTTTTATTCTTGTTTAAGAAATCTGGATTAGGTTACAGTTGTCTTGGGTCACACAGTGTTCTTGCATGGTCCTGTATGTATATATGTAGTTGTTGTAATCCAGGGTGCTCTAGGTGTGTATCAAAGCTTGTACGTTGTGGAGTCATGTTTTCAAGCATATATGTCTGTCTTCTACAATAAGCTTTTTCCCTCCAAGTGACATGATTGATGGCTGGGATTTGAGCACTTTATGGTTCAGGAACAGGCAGCAACAAGTATATGGTATCCATCAAAGACATGAAAGTCGGTTCCTACTTTGATCTTTGTTGCAAAGTGAGTGTTTTCCAATCTTTCTGTGACTGTTGTATTGTCTACTCCCTTCTTGACAATTGTGAGTGACCAGGTTTTTCAGTTATCCCTTGATTGTCAATTATGACATGGGATGCTAAACATGCACATGCATGGAATATTGAACAAGTTGGATCTGGCTGGTAGCTGGATTTGGTTTGTGATCAAGAATGGATGTGATGCAGATACTGTTTGTGCATGACCAAGATATCGATGACCGTGCTGTTACTATATATGTTTGGGATGGCACTGATGCACCCCCTGCTGATGGTCTCCTGTATGTCCCTCCTTGCTGCAAACTCTGAAGGTCATTATTGCTTTTACTTTGTATGCTTCTGTGTGCTGGTTGTAGTAGCAAGTAAAATTACACACCTTGTTCATTCAGCTGAATCTTGGACACTGGTGTGGACATGCACATACAGGTTACATTTGAGGATGTCTCATGTTGCAGGGAAGAGCCAGACATTGAGGATATAGAGCAATGGAGGTGGAGCCACATAGAGTTCACAGTGTCAAGAGAGGTCATGCAAGGCTTCCCAGCAGTTGGCACTGTGTTACCACTGTTGCCTGACATGCCTGGAGATGTGCTGCCACCTCAACTTCCAGTTGCTGGGGACTGGGTGAAACTACGCAACTTGGCATGCCGAATTCGTGATGGTCAGTATGAAGGCATCATTCTGCGTGAGAGCAAAATCAGTCTTCTCCCTGTCAGCACACAATTGGTGCAAAACTGTGAAAGGTGAATTGATTTTATCTGTATTTGAAAGAAAATTGCTCTCGAGGTGTTAACTATGCTGCCTCTGTGTCTAACTGAAGTGGTGATATATGGGTTTGCAGGGCATATCAAGAGCGACTAGCTACAGTGGAAGGACGCCTTCCTCAATGGTGTCCGAAGCCACCTCAATGTATTACAGGTATGCTTCCTAGTTTTTCCTTGCTCCTTTTTCTTGTGCCATCATTTCCTCATAATTACACCAAGACTAATGTTTGTGCTTCTTTTGCAGTGACAGACTATGACCATGTGAGCTTCTCAACATTACGGGAGGTTCTTGCCCATCCACAGGTATCTCTTATTCCCCCCTTTCAAGCAAACCACCTCCAGAGAATTTTCAAGTTTAAGTCACAAAAACTAGAAAGCAAGTAAAGTAAAACATAAGAAATTAGTTGCAGGGTGTGCTGAGTTCAACACTAAATGGATGTGCTGTGTGGGCATGACATACTTTGAACAGGTAACTCACAAGTTCCGATGCATGGTGCGAGTGATGGCCACATGGCCATCAGACGTACTTGATTTCTGTGGACTAGGTGCTCTAGGTACCTTTGTATATGCAGTTTGCCTCACTCTGGAGGATCCAACTGCTCGTCTGCGTGCTTTACTGTATGGTGAAGATGCGGTATGTCTCATTTTGACCTCTTCGAAAATAGTTATTGAAGAGATGATGCCCCCTCTACCACTGTCTGTAGGGTAGGGATAGTGACTGCCCCCCAGTACTGACTGCAAAGATAGCAACCTGTGTTGTATAATGTTGAGGTTTACAGTGCAAATTCCCCCACATATTGGAGACCATACTATAGATCTATGTGACCATACTATAGATCTCTCGACAGTCATAACATGATTTTGAGCATGATTTTAAAGTCTGGTGATTTTTTACTCACAAATGCCTCAAGGAAATTAATTGCTTCAGCACATTGTGTACTATTTGATTGGGTAAATGGTAGTCAAAATCAATAGCAGATATGGTGTGGGCAATTACCTAGTACTTTCAGATGACCTCATCTCCTGTATATAAAATACTGACAATACAATAAAACAGACCCTTGATTCAATACTTATGGACACTCCTTGCAGGTGGAGTTTTTCAATGGGCATCCTGCAGCTGATCTACGTGAACAGGGTGCCACAGTAGAAGCACTTCAACGCAAAGTGCATCGGTTATTGGGCCAGCAGGATACAGGTCCCCACAATCCTCCCTGGATTAAATGCTGCCTCAAGTCTTACTATACAGATAAATCACATCCTTGGGACTCCCGGCAGTTCCAAATTTTTGGTACACGGTTTCCAGGTTAAGGAAGACACCCTGTTGCTACAGCAGTGTGTGGCAAGTTGTGGTTTTGCCAGCTCCAAAACCAAGACAAAGCTGTCAGTGCTCTGTGGAGATTGCCAAACATAAACCAGCCTCCTGTGCAGCTCAGAAGTTGCCTGCATAGATATGTACAGCAACTGACACAGTAGAATCAATGCCATCTTACAGGTACTCATAAATTTTTTGGATCTTTCCAAACCTTACATATAAAACAGAATATAGTTACAGTTGAGGGTTAGTAAGTCAAATGACAAGTGAAAGGATATAGGATCTGGTGCATGGAATCAACTTCAAAAACTTGCAACTCAGTCTTGATGACCAAACTGCAATGTTTTGTGTCATTTGCACTCCAGAGTCAAGACACTTGGGCTATCAGATGAAGCATTTGAACAGGAAGAATGTACCTTTTTCAAGACATGAAATCCAATGAAAGGGAAACTTGATTTCAACTGTATTAGTACGTAATTGTGCAGAGTGTTGCACAGTCAAGATGTATATAGGGTTTAGACATCTAGAAACAAACAACTGTCTTGAGACTGGATATATGGTTTTTGTGAAGACGGCCTTCAGGTTTTCTACATTGTCAACATGTAGGTGTGTCAATGCTTGTGCAGGGATTTTTTTGCACTAAATAAAGTGGGTGCATGAAAAATTGCAAAGAAACTAATGAGGGAAACTAAGGAACAAAGGATGTTTTCCCTTTAAATGATTTGTTTGGTGGGTAATGCATTAAAAGATATGTTTGAAAATTGATTTGTCCAGTGCATAAGAAGGATTTGATGTGGTTATGAGATCACATTCGCTATTCTCAATGACATTTTGATTAGAAGGAAGTTTTTCCGGATCTAATACAGCTCAACAAACCCCCTTGTGTTTGTGTTTCAATTATTTTCACTGGACTATTTTAATTATCTTGAGAATTTTTCATTTGGCCAACAACTTCTGGTTGACATCTTAGCCTTTTTAGCTCCAAGTGGTCTAGCAATTTAAATTTAGCGGGGAAAAAAAGAAAAAGAAAACAATGTTCACTTATTACAAAGGAAAGGGACATTGAAAGGGAAAAAGAATTGCAAAGAATAGTTGAATTTGTGTTCTTTGTATTTTTAGATTGCCTACCTACTAAGAAGATTGCATGGGAACTTGTGTAAGATCCCCAAGAAGTTAGAAAAATAGCTTCCGAAATTTGGAAGTTACCTTTACTTTGAATCTACATGACAAGAAAATTTGAACAATTCAAAGCACTTTAGTTTGTTAACAAAAAGAAAAAGTGATCAAACTTAAAACAAAGTTTTCAAATTCAATTCAATTGCGAAGTCCAACACCAATGATAGCACCAAATTTGAATTTAATCTCAATAAGGGTGAATGAATATCTCAAATCACATGAGTTTACATAACTTGTAACCCAAATACATTTTGAAGTATGAGGATCAACAATAATCAACTTTGCCTTTTCAGTTCCTTCTAGTGGTGCCAAAATAGGAACACAATTTAGATCACCAACTTAATTGATTGTTCTTGAATAGTTTTGCAAGGGGTTGATGACATGACCAAAAGACGTATTGACATAATCAATCTCAAATGGCGGATGACAACAAATAACATCTAATCTCTCCTTGTATTTAGGAAGCTCATTCGCAAAAACATCATTCCAAAAACCATCGTTGAGCTCTAAAAGCAATTTCCTCACTTGTCAAACAAAAACCATGGATTTCTTTTGAACCATAATAGGAGAATAGAAAACTCCAAAATAAGAACACCATCAACACCAATACTAGTTTTCTCTTTAGTAGAAATACCCATTAACAACGATTCTCTCAATTGCCATTGAGGCAAGTTCCTCTTCTAGTCCTATAAAGAAATTTAAAGGGGACTAATGAAAGGTTTTAAGGACGAGCTTGTGAAAATCCAAAGTGCTTGTTTTGAAGGAAATGTTATGAATGTGTGTGTGAGTTGGGACATTGGGAAATCTTCATACAAATGTTTCCAAGCAAATCTAGTTGATCATGTGATCTAACCAATCCATCATTGTGGTAATTCTAGAGGCTTTTGCACCACCATCATTTTCACAAAATTGGCATTAGGAAGTATATTAAAATCATGAATTCCAATTGTGGTGCAAAGTCCAAATATGAACATGGTGATAATCTTCATGTCATTAAGATTAATTCATCAATTAACAAGATTGTGGAAATTTCTACTTTTCCTATTCATCTCATGTTCATGCATTATGATTATGTTGTCAAATTTGTAACTCATAAGGCATTATTAACACGTTGTTTCATGTTTTGTTGTTGTGGTTGTACAAGAGAATGATTTGATGAATCAAAAGTAAGAGTGTTTTTTGGTTATTGATGGGAATTTTTCTAAGGATACTAGAAAAAATTCCCTCTAGAACAAGTTATCCTCTTCTTATTAGGAGTTAGTAGATTTGTTCTCAATGCTGCATTTGGTACAATTTTTTAAATTAATGTTTCATTGATTGAATATGGTGAAGTGAAGTTGATTTGAGCTCAAGCTCTATCATAATCACTTCAATACTAAACAAAGAAATTCAAGAATACCTTGAGTTGGTTCATAGGCCTTAACCATCTACAAACTTTTAGACTAATTTAGAAGAAACGAAAAATCACAATTTATTTATTTATTTTATTTTTCTTTTCATTTGTGTTCAAACCTTATTTAAGTATTTTTTGGGTAATTTATAATGAATTATTCATTGTCATTTTTTGTTCTTCATTTATGTTCCAATAATTCAAAATGCATTTTGTTGATCTTGCATGCACATTGGTAAAACTATTCAAGACACATTTTCAATGTTAATGTGATGTTTGTATTGATCCTCAAAGTGCTCACTATCGCTTCTTAAAGTGTGACACCTTTCAAAACAAATTTTATATCGATATTCCAAACTTGTGGCTATTACCATACTTCTCAAACTAATTACTACAATACCTATAGGGAAACTCAATAAATGTACCAAGGAATTTTCCATCTCGTGTACAAAACACTAAAACCAATAGCAATGTCAACTTGAATTGTTTTTTGAAAAATTTATAGATTGGATCAATTTTACCTATATCACCATTAATTATTCATGATTACAAGGCAAACCATGTAGCTCAATTTCAAATATTCCAAGACATTGAGGCTTAAGGTTAAATTTGAATTGGAACATGCATAACTTCATAGTATTTGTATTTCATATTATTTGCATTGCCTTAGAAATATGTGTTTGTAATGATTTGTTGACTTGAACCCGCAACATATTTTGTCACTTTAAAAAGTGTTGAAAGCAAATGGATAGATTTATTAGAAACCTTTTATGACTTAAAAAAATTCTTAGAAAAATAAAATTATATATATATATAGAAGATGAATACATTTTCGAACTTGTTAAAAAAAATCTAGGAACTTTTGTGCAATATTATGACCACTAAATGAAATGTTTTTGCAAGTTGTATTTTCAGGCTTCAAAAGCTCAATATTAAAAGTGGGTGTACTTTTACTATAAAAAAATCGTAATCAAGTTGTTCATCTATAATTAAGTACCAATTTGATAAATTTTATTATTTTTGTTAGGTGTCCAAAGAAAGAGCACTTTGCAAAAATGGGAATTATGATTCAAATAGTAAGCCACCTTAGTACATTTACCCATGAAATAATGGTTGACCTTAATTTACAAAGCATCATCGATAATATGCCTCAATGAGGCACAAATAAAAAATATGAAAGTTGAATGTAATCGTGACATTAAAAAAATCACAAGGTTGTAATTTTTTGATATTATTATGTTTTGTGATGGAAATAACACATTACATACACATGAACCATGTACTTGTCTTTGGAATTGTCTTTAAAATTGTTCATGACATTATGAAAGATTATGCAAAATCAATTGTTTAGGAATGATCATATGAAAGAATATATGCAAAATCTTTCATATATCAATTCTTCGAAATTTTTAAAGCATTATGTTGATGCTTTAAATATTTTTCTATTTGCTATCCTTTGTTGCTATTAAGGAATGTCCTTAATGTAGTGAGTTATGACAAACGTTGTGATCATGTTTGTTTTCCTCTTATAATACATGAACAAGATGTATATCAAGAAAAAAGAAATGAAAATCCTTTAGCATTTTATTTGTTTTTGTTATATAAGGAACCAAAAGTGAGATGCATGGTTTGGTAGTTTAAACATGAAATATAGTAATTTATTTTATCAATCCAATAAACTTCTATGCTTCTTGATTGACATGTTATCAAAATGGGAAAATTACATATATTATTTAATTGTGAATTGTTGAGCTTTTCCAAGGTCGACATGCATATATAATCTTTTAGTTAGTTTGATGATGAAATGTTTTCTAACATAAATCACTAGTTTTAAGGTAAATTTTTTATATCACCACAAGTAACAACAACCACAACAAAGAGATGGCACATATTAAATAGGTTATAAGAAGTTGAAATTGAAACAAGCCCTCATAAGTGAAGGAATATGAAAGCAATTTATTCCCTTGGCTCAATTGTTTTTTTGGGCAAAACATGTCATTTGTTTTGTTTCCATTGATTTTGAGTTCATCCTAGTTTAAAATTTTGCTTTGTGCCAACTTATATTCACACCATAAATCCATCAACTTGATTGGATAGGTGTGCAATACCCATTTTGAAAAAATATTTTAAATATAATTGAACACCTATTAATTGATTTGGTTTTAGCACTTTTAAAAATTCATTTCACTTTTTGACTATATATTAGCAAGCCAAAAAAAAGAGTGGTATGCACGTTCCTATCATGTGAGTTTTTTTTGAGTCATGAAATTTCATCACTTGGTGACAAATAAAGGGTTGTGATTGTACAAAGGATTTTGTAAAGAAAAAATGCCCCCAAAAGTTGCCATATATCTAAGAAGAAAAAGTTGAAATTGCCATATTTAGATCATTTGTTCTTGCATGTTGCCAATATATATATATATATATACATATCAGGGTTTCAAAATGTTTTTTATTTTTCTCTCCGACCTGTAGCCAAATTTGGCTAAGTCCTCTTGTGAGTGATCACCCATCCACTTTTTCAAATAAATTGTCTTGGAGTATATAGCACCTTTTGCAAATAGTCGACAAGTTCGTAAATGTGGCAAAAACCTCTCCCGTGTGTGTCAATTACATCAAAAAATGGACCCATTAGTCGGACCCAGCTTGTCACCTCCCCCGCCATTAGGCCGGGGCCTTGCAATGGCAACCATGTAAACTTATCCATTGGAATAGGCGCTTGCACAAAACAAAATTTTTGTTCATTTGGACCACTTTTAATATTAAAAATTTCGGATTTTCACAAGAGGACTTTGGACTCTCACACAAGGACTTTGACTATACATGAAAATTTTGAACTTTTGTACCCTCCATTTATTTTGTTGAATTGTTTTTTTTACCATAGTTTTGTTGATCACTTGCACATAACAAAAAGTTTTCCATGCACATTTCCATAGTGGTGACTCAAAACAAAAACCACTAAAATAATTTTTTTATTATTATTTTATTTTTTAAAATGAAATTTAAGAAAAACCACTTCATCATGTGCTCGCAAGTTAATTTCTTTGGGATGAAAAATTGTTATTTTTATTTACCTATGAATTTTTTCTTGCAAGATTCCCCCGAAACATCAACTTTTTCTTTTGGTATCAACCAAGTCCGTGCATAAACATAGTCCCAAGTAAATGTGTGAGGATTTGAATTCCCAATGTAAAAGACTTAAGTCTTCATTAAAAATTTCAAAGTCTTATATGAAAAAAAAAGTCTAAAAATGGTTTCTTCTTTTTTTTTTTGCCTTTCTCAAACACAAGTCACAATATTAACTCATTTGGAACATCTAGGATGAAGGCTAACCAATTTGAGACATTTTTGGTGGCATGGACTCTAGTAGTAGTAGTAGTAGAAAGGCTAGAAAAATGACAAATGTGGTTTGTGCCATGTGCAATGCCTTTTCTCTTTTTCCTTCTAAGACGATATTGTGGCGTGAAGTTCATGTACAACACATGTTTCTAATGTATGCTTGGAGTCAACAACATTTCCTACATTGTTAGAGAAACATCTACTTAGTTTTAGTTGTATCAATTGTTGTAAGCAATGTAAGAAGCTCCATTCAATTTGAAGGATAGGGTTGCCTTTTGTGGGTGAGTGAACCTCTACTCTCAACCTTGCTCTTCCAAGTCAAGGACAAGGATTTAACCAAGAATCTCCCTCTTATGAAAAGTCACATACAATTTTTACAACTAAAAACTTAGTTTGAAAATTGACATTTATGATGTATATCATACATTCTAAAGAACAAATCCATCTTTTCAAGAATTAGAGTTTCTCTTCAAGTTAGGTATGTCAAAATTAGGTCACAAGATTGTTTGTTAAGGGGATGTGGAACTAGACCTACTTTTAAGTGACATGCTAAATTATAACCTATTCTTTGGGGACAATAAGTTACTACACATCCCATGTAATTCTCATGTGTATTGTGTATATAGTGGGGTTGTTATTGGCTAGCTTATACCTAGAGGGTTTTAGGCTAAAGGTTGAAGATGGATTACATGACTCTCCATCGGTATACTACTTAAAGTTTAGTTTAATACCAAGCGTTTATATTCACCTCCCAATAATTGTTTTTTAATTTTTTTGTGATGTAGCCAAATTGCAATCATGCAAAGGAAGATGTAATGAACATGACAATTATCCTTAGGAAATCTTTTAATATGAAATAAAAATCTTTAATCATCCTTTTATATTTTTGGCTACTTAAACCAAATATAATAATTAGGTGACTTTTATTCTTTGTTTTCAATTCTGGTGAATTAATGAAAATCACTTCCTTTTTAAGTTTTTGATTTTTGATTTTTTTCATTGAAAAATAGTCCAAGTTCCAATGTGAAGATATTATGGGCTATGCACATTTGAATACCAACCATTGTGATGATGGATCATGCATTATACATTCAACTCATTCCTATCTTATTTTCAACTTATATATTGATAAACTTGAATCCTTTTTTGGTTGACAATGGACTATATTTCCAAACTACAATGGGTTTGTTTCATATATATGATGAAATGATTCTGCAAAAATATTGTAACAAATTTTCAATATTCTATATCATACATACATGAATTTTTTAAAATGGAAGAAACTTGCAATGAATATATCATGGAATGGCAATCATTGTTCAAATGGAAAAAAAATTTGCAATTTACCTTTTTAAAGGAAATGTTAAATTTTTTTGTCATTGTACAATTAATTAAGAATAGACTTTGACAACCTTGATTACTCGTGGAGGTATGACTTGTAAAGAAAGGGAATATATATGCCTTAGTTGGCATTCATAAATAAGGGCCTCTTCTCCACAAGTTATTGCCCCTTGTAAGGGTCGCCTCCATGTTAATTTAGGACCATAATAGTATGATAAGTAGGTTTAACCAAATGAAAATGGTCAAAATGTAATGAATTCAAAACCAAAACCAAGTTTTTTTCAAGCACTAATTTTAACTATTACAAATATTGTAATTTGTGAAATGTGGGCTAATAATGGTGATATACTTTGTGAGAATTTTTTGAAAAGCTTCTTGATATGACATGGCAAGGTATCATTCTTCATGAAATTTGATGAACTTCGAATGGAATTGAACACATTGAACAAACCCATTCTCACCAATTTCAATGTTAGGATGTGATTGGCAAAATGGAATACAAGTTATTAGATGTTAAGGGCATTGTAATTGGCGGCTTAAAGTTGAACCATTTATTTCTTATGAAAACATGAAATAATGTTACCTTGACCAAATAAAAGTTGGATTGCCTTAAAATTAAATTATTTGTAATTGTTGAAAACTATTAGATTGGCTTCCAACACTATGGAAATTAACAAAGTCACATACATAAGAACATGTGCATCAAACTGAAGATCAAGAACTGTTCCTTTGGGATAAACCCCATTGACTCAACAAAGCTAAAATGCCATTCACACTAAATTGGGTTTGAATAACAAATAGTTATGTATACCCAATGTTATATGGTAAATACTTGGATGAAAAAATTGACCTTTGGATTGGTTTTTATTGCCTTTTCCCACCATGATATTTTGATTGAAAAACAAAACAAGAAGAATAAACTTGTATTGAAGAAAAGGAATACATGTTGAAGATTAGGAAATCAAATTTTTTTTCATAAAAGCCACATGATTTGGTTATCATTTCTTCATATGATGTATTAGAAGAGTTCCATAGATCACATATTTAGCACACTAAGAAATTAGAGTGAAACAAAAAGAAATATTTTCTAATTAAACATACATATTAAAGGTTCTTTATTTATAACAATAATATTATTATAACTTATTTCTCATTTTTGATGGAAAATACTAAATGGAAAACTTTGCTTATTTGGAAGTCTTATTTTGCTTTTCCTTCTCCCATGGGCTTTTGTGGAGATCATAATTTGGGTGATCATGTTTAAAATTGCCTCCCGCAATAATGTTTACCACAACACATAACTTGCCCATAATAGCTAGGGCACTACCTTTCGTGTCATGACCTTTCATTTCACCACACATAGCACATAGCACAATGGTCCCATGGATGTTGTGGATGGGTGCTCCCACTATTGTGGGCAAGTCACATGTTGCCATGGCTATTGTTTTTGGGGGAAGTGGGGAGGGGAGGTAGGGCACATTTAAAAATGATCACCCAAACTATAACCTTTGGAACCTTTCTTCCTTATCAATGTTCAAAATTCTTATAAGGTCTTGAATTAATATTGTCAAGTGCTAATTTGCCCATTCTTTCAAAATATATAACATAGGTTACCAAAACCAATGTGGTTTAAACCCTTAGACACAAAACCACAAAAGTGAGCATCCAAAATCTCGAAAAGTTCAACAAGTTGAGGTCTAGGTTATAAGTAAGGTTCTAATGTCGCTTGACTAGAGGTTCCGAGCTTTCTTGGAATTGCCACTAGAACTTAATAAGGGAATCGACCTATTTTCAAACTTGAATTAAAATTCAAATTGGGGATGTTGTCCAATTTCAAAAAGGTTAAGTTCTTTAAGTACATAAATATAATATTATTACATAAACTTGACCCTACATTTTAGACAAATTATTTTGATTGGTTGTACATAATTAAGATTACATAATTTTTTATTTTGAACTATGTGCACAAGTTGAACAAATTTATATAACAAAAGTTAACAAAAAAAGTTTAGTTGGGTTTAATGGTAGATGGAACCGAACTTTGTTTTAAACTAGATCAACTTAAAATTCTTTGTGAGAATGACAAAAATTGAAGGTCTTAAAAATTCAAAAAAATTGTTTTAAAGACCAAATTGAATTTTCATCAAAAAATTTATAATTTATAATTGAAACTAGAGGTTCCTTTTGAGATCAAAAAATTAAACAACATTGGGTATAACTTTTAAGCATAGGGTCTAGTCCAACAATATTTATTGTTCCAAACCCAATTATGTTTATGATGGTTGCTCCTAGTCTTAGTATAATGAATCGTTTCGGATAATAAAACCTTTGTATGATTTACTTCATATATTTATTAAGAATTTTCCTTTGGATTGCACTCTTCATTCCTTGACCTTCACATCTTTTCTACATAAAAATATTTTATTGCTGCATTAAGACAACCCTATTGTTAACAAGAAATGACTTCCATAACGTTAGTCTATTGTTCTAATTGGCTTTGATACCCAAAAAAAATGATAGAGAGGAAATCATATACATTTCATATGTTGTCAAATTGAAGTACACTCAAAATCCAAACATAAGAAATCTTAACAAAAGATTTATAACTTGAGAACTTGGATCCTTTTACATATGTAATATGTGTCAAGCTTTCTCATTTGCAATCATAAAAAAATCTCTAAATTATAGAATCTAAGTGGAAGATTGTTTGGATTAGCACCCCTTAAAAGTCTATCATGAACACATTCTATTATCTTGACCTTTAGATACATTCTTTACACATACATAATATAATATCATCTTCCCTCATATGTGTATGCTTGACAAACATCAAACCTCATATGTGACATGAACAAAATTGAACACTTGTAAAATTATTTTGCTTGATATCTTGACTCAATAAAAGAAAATACAACACATTAGTTTAAAAAAATATTTAGATAGCCATAGACCTTCAAGTGACTTAATGCAATCAACAAGTCAATATGCAACAATGCTTTGATGTTTAATTAACATAAACTCAACCTCAATTGTGTCATTTGAATGCAAAGAATGGTTGATGACACATTCATCTTGTCTACAAGTTATTGGTCATTCAACAAAAACACTACAACACCTTCCCTTCCTATTATAAACACTATTGTGGCTTGTGCTTGTTGGCCCAAGTGTGAACCCATTACAAATGAAGGAAACTCATCAACATGTGAACATTGTTTTGCAATGTATGTATCGATTTTTTGAACAACCAAATATGAAAGGAAATCATGCTTGAATTGAATGGTAAGCCTTAAAGTGTTATCATGTTCTCAACTAAATTTTCCTTCCAAAACCTGGTTTTTTGGAATTTATTTGAATTTTCAGGAGTAGAAATCACTTAAAAATCAATATCTCCCACATTCTGAATCCAAATATTACCAAAATAAATTCCATTAAATCCGGCTCATCAAGCTCTTTCCAACAACACCAGAGGCACATTCCACCTCCTCCGGAATTTCCAGCTATGATTTAATTTAGTTTTTAAGTGAAGAAATCATTCAATATTCAAGAACTTTTGCACACCCGAATTCCAAAACATTATGGAACCAAGCCCATGCACCCCTCCTCATCGAGAGCTTTCCAAAGACACCAAGAACACGATCTAAAGCATGCCAGTTTGGTGGATCTCATAACTACAAAACAAAACAAAACATACTACCTTCCTTCATAGATAGATTTTGTCAAGCTACTTATCTTTGGCTAGATAAACCGTTGCAACTTCCTCTTTGTTTGCACCAACTTCCTTCACACCATTGCTCCATAACATGGAGATAATAAAGAACATAAAACCACCAACAAGCTTGGCAATGACATCTTTCTTAGTCATCGCTATGTTTATTAGCACATTGCACACCCACACAAAACCCACACAATTTTTTTTTTTCTATTTTAGATATTAGAACATAAACCTCACATTCTAAACCACCTCCAACACTCCAAAACATGACGTGGTTGCATCCATTTTCAATGGATGATGATAACTTTCTATAAAGTATTATTGCACGTTTTTCACTTTTGCTTTCACAATTGCCCAAGAAATTTCAAGGTCACATTTCCATGTCATACCACGTCTTTTGTTACTTCACCTCCTTTCTTCTCCAATTTTTATTCTCTTGGTGCATGAAACTTGGAGGCTGGACTTTGAATCATGCCCCATAGACAACGAATCTCGTGACAAAGTGATGTCATGACAAAGCATCACAATGTCAAATTAACAATGAATCAACAATGAAACCCCAAAACAAAAGTGAGGAAATGTGTGCTCTTGTCCTTACACAAATTGTCAATTCCTTGCTTGGTTCAATCTTTTTATACTTCCATGTATATTATTTATTGACTGTCATAAGCCATGCTTTTTTTCCAAAAATAATAAAAAGGAATAATAATACTCTCCATAGTACACGACATCTTTGGCTTCAACACATGTTTGCTGAATAATTAAATAATTTTGAATAATTTTGTTTCAAGAATAAAATATTCCCAAATTATTTGTTCGTTTTCTTTCATTACATTTTTTTTTTCCTTTGAGAATTTAAAATAAAATAAAATTTCAGCTTTTTATAAAAAGAATATATAAATTTGTGCCAAAAGCTGCCAAGGTATTAGAGTACGATTATTGGCTATATGCCATTGTTTTTTAATCTTTGAATGTGGAGCCGAGAGTTTACTTATGCTTTACTAGGTGGACCACCTAGGGTTTTAGGTGGAACATGAGCTAACCAAGGTCTCGACTATTGACTTGAAGTATTAACTATAGGTGGAACATGAGCTAACCAAGGTATCGACTATCGACTTCAAGTATTAACTATAGGTGGAACATGAGTTAACCAAGGTATCAACTAGAGTTATTATCGTGTTTGACATGTGACCTATTGATTTTTGTGTGTGTGTGTGTGTGTGTGTGCTATTTCCCTTTCAAACACCGAATGGATTGACGATCATCCGATCTTGTTATCTCAAAAAATATGGATGGATGGATGGATGGATGGAGTGACGGGTGGCATCACCCGCCAAGTTCAGTATTTTTTTGACAACGCTCAAGGCTTTTCTCGGATGATCTTGTTATCTCAAAAAATATGGATGGATGGATGGAGTGACGGGTGGCATCACCCGCCAAATTCAGTATTTTTTTGACAACGCTCGAGGCTTTTCTCTCCTCAAGAATTTAGCACGAGGAAGAAGACTAAGGATATTTCCCGTAGTCCATCAAATCCATCCCAAGGAAAACGTCCGGCAACTCTTATATACAAAAAAAGGCTGACATATGGTGCACATAGGTATGCCGAAATATGACGAGGGTACATAGCCGTTTGTGTTGTGGATGACGGACGGATGCTAGTTTTACTAGATCACCTTTCGGAGTCTCGGGGTTTTCTAATCTCTTAAAACGAGAACCATTAGAAAGAATTTTCCTAGTGTGTGCGGAGGCGGTGGGCGGCTTTTACCCCGGTAAAAAAATTTCTCACCCGCCCGACCGAAAGACGATGGCACCTTACATGTAAGGTTCGTCGAGGAAGGTTACGGGTGAGGTGTGTGCTTTTCCTCTGAAATAAAATTGCAACCCACCTTTGAAAAAAAGAAAAGTGCTACTTGTTCTTTTATGCCGGGCGAGGACCTCAAACAAAGGCAATTCCGGGAATTCGGGTCCCACAATTCAGGTCTTGCCGTGCGGTTTTTGGGGGTCCTTACTCTACACTTCTTATCTTATACTCGCTTATAAAAAAATTCCTTCTTTCCGAGTGCAATCCTCGTGCTTATATAAGCTTAGTTCGGAAAAAACCATTATCCGCAAGCAAGTGATGTACTAATGAAGCATGTGCGGAATGTGGGACGTGCACCTAGTAGCCTCCCCCTCTCACCCCCCTCCCTTTGACGATACTTGAAATTTGACTATTGGGGCCCATGGCCAACACGATATAATAACATTTGTCGACCAACTATTGTGGAGTCCAAAGTGAGTAGAAAATCTCCGGGGCAGCTTTTGGGCATTTTTGTGGTACGAAGAAGAGTTGTCAATTTGCAACCTTCCTCAAAGCAGATGACCGACGGCATGGATACCTTTTCAATCCGCTTGCCCTCGGAAGTCTCTGCACAAATTGTTCTTGTAAGAAATGTCAGCATTCAAGAAGAGATTGTTTGGTGCCGCCCCCTTTGTCGATCGAGAGTATATATGGAACAAAATAAAATTTATAACTTAAAAGAAAATAAAATTTGTAACTTAAAATAAATTAAAATTTGTAACTTAAAATAAAATAAAATTTTGTAATTTAAAATAAAATAAAATTTTGTATCTTAAAATAAAATAAATTTCTATGAAAAAAAAGTGTACGCAATGAAGGTATTGGATACCATTTCCATTTTATCCACTTTTTATACATCACGAGGTATCCGGTCTTCACTTTAACATGACACGAGAATGTGTGGGGTTTCTTACACAAAAAATCTCTCATGACACATGTGTGAGGTAAACTTTGTGGTTCCATACATTAATGTGGATGAAGAAAAGTGAAAATATGGCGGTTTGGCTCAGGAAAATGGTTTTGGGCTCAGCATAATTGCACAGTTTGTTGTGGTGGCTGTTGAAAAGGCACAATAATGATATGAACCTGCCAAAAAGAGTGTAATTCATGTGATATGACTGCTGCTCAGTGTTTCTGATTGGCCCATCATGATGATTGGTACAGGTCGTTTTTGGCTATTAGTAGTTCCCCACCTATTTGCTCTCCTAGTTCCAGTTTCATGGGTGAAGTTGCAAGAAAGGAAAGAACTAAACTTGGATGTGAAAAACATGTTTTCTGGGTCACATACTGAGCCGAGCCCTGGAGATGCTCTAAGAGACCAAGGAAAATGAGAATGGATGAAAAGACGTAAGCGTAAATGATAATGTTTCACGGTCTAATAGAAATTACAAGTATTTTGTTGCCATGAAGTAGACTCAAATCCATGGACTCAAAATCCATGCATTTGACGGAAGATAATAGTTAGAGTATTGTCATAAACGTGCACATAATATGAAACTTTTGAAGGCCCACTCATTCCCTTTTTCTCATTTAATATGTAAAGAAGACAAAACTCGTGCATGCTAGTGACAAAGTCCAAGGTTTTCAGGTTCATAGCCTTGTGCTCTTGAGCACGGGCTTACCCTAAACCTAAAACATGTCATAAGGGGAAAGAAAATGGCTTTTTTTTACTCACACGGGTCAATTCAGCCATTTCTGACCTCCCTACAAACCTTTTATGCTACGGAACGTGCCCTTGGGATGCATTTTGCCACCTAGTTTGTTGTTAGAGCTTAGCTCACCCTAGTGACTCACTAGCATGTAGAATGTGCCGCCTATGGAGTGTTTCTCTTGTATGATGTAATGGTCATGTGGAGGTTTTTGGAGTTGATGATGCCTTGAGTGAGACATTTTCCACACAAGTGTAGCCAGCCATGGTGACTTGAAATGACGATTTGTATCACATTACACTAACGCATACCGAAGCAATGTTTCTTTTACTACACATCACGTGCCATATTGCGGCATGAGAGAAGGCAATATGGAAAGGGGAACTATTATTATCGGATGACTAAAGGACCGCCTTTTTGTGAAGAAGACCTTGGACCATCCCAAAAGGAATCGTTGTAAAGGAGGCAAAATGGCATAGGAAAGTCTCAAATACAATAAAATTAAACGTCACAAAGCAACCACCCACAAAGCACCCATGGCTCTTGTTAAGAAGGGGTAACTACCTCAGGCCAAAAATTATTTTCTGTAGTATGCTCTCAACTCAAAAATGGTACAATATAGTTCCATAATGTTTCCAAATAGTTCCCTTGAATGTTCCCAAAATTTATAAATGATTGGCGGAGAGTTTAATAGGTTGTTGTTCCATAGTTTTCATGTGAAAATTGCACCTTTAGTTCCCAAAAGAGCACGATTTCCCCCCCCCCCACATTTTATTGCCTAAAGTCCTCTTTTTAACCATACCTAAACCATAGGAGAAATGGAGAGGTCGCAAGGTTAAGATTCATGACCACCATGTCTAATTAGACAAAAAAATTGTTAAAGTGTTAGGCCTTTTCTCTCATGTTTGGAAAACACAATTATTCACATCATATTGCCCTAAGTATGGAGGCTAGAAAGTGTATAGTGTACACCTTTGGAATGCAAGCAAGCAAAACCCCTTAAAAAGCCTACTCTTGAGAAAATTTCCTACTTTCATATTTTAAATTGTTCCCAAATCTGGCTAAATATTCTTATGGATAATTGCCACTTGAGCAACATCAAAAAATTGAAAAATAAAAATAAAAATCATTGCTTGCAAATAGGTTGTCAAAACTTAAAAGGACTTGTGCTTAATATTTAATTTTATTTTACTCTTTTATAGTCAAAATTTTTGCCTAAATCATCTTAGAAAAGATTTCATTGGCAACACATTTTTTGAAAACATGGTTGAAGAAAAAAATGAAGGAAAAAAAAAACCGCCCGAAAACCAAGAAACTTTGAAATGTGGCAAAATCAATCTTCTTGAAATTTGTTTTTAAGAGTTTTTTTTAATTTTTAAAAAAAAAAACAGGGAATTTGAGACAGAATATTCCCTCAAAAGTTTTGCCAAGTATGAGGACCAAGAAAGTTCGGAAAAACTAGGGACTAAATGACAAAAGTGAGCACCAAATGAGAAGTTTGGGAAAAACTAAGGACTAAATGACAAAAGTGAGCACCAAATGAGCACCAAAAAAGAGGGGGGGGGGTGAAACTAGGGCCCAAACACGGGGCGACTTTAGGGAGATCTCTAGCACTATTGTCTTAGTGGGCACTAATTGAAGTTTCCAATTTGAAACTAGCAGTTGCTGATACAACAACGATAAGAAGAACAACCACTGACCCCCAGAAGCCAAGCAAAGCCAAGCCAAGCCAAAGAAGAGCTTGGATATTTCACCTTGAGTATTTTAGGGTTTAGTCCTCACTTAATGTCACCAGGATCACCAACTGAACATATCCACTTACATATGTCAGTGGAGTTAAGTGGGGGATGCCCCAGTTAATCTCAACCTTCTAAACTGGGGTCCTATAAATCTGGGGATGGGGGGGCACTTTTGGCTGAGCGGTGTTGTGAAGTGGGCACATAAGCCAAAAAAACTCCTCTAATTCAGGAAAACCACGAAACTGGCGGCGGTTCGAGAAATTTCCGACAATCCCGTCGCCAATCGGAAGCGCCGATTCGTCTTGTTTTTCGGGGGTGGAAAAACAGACGGTGTTTTCGCGGCCCAATCAGGGGACGGAAAACTCAGGACCAATAGTATCGCCGACAATAGAGTCCCAGAAATTTGCGGCACGACACTTACACACACGCACTTCTTACACCGACTTTTTGGGTCGAAAGGCCAAAGTTAATGGTTCAATGCCCAGCCGCCACCTGTCAGAAACTCACTCCCTTTTCCCACCGTAACAGGATATGCTTACTTCCAAGTTTTTTAAAACTTTTAACCGGGTTAATAGTAAAAAGCTGGAAAAAAAAAACCCCATTTCGTCAATGAAAAACTTGTAGTAAGTTATTTGAGGAGAGGGTAAATGTGAATTTTTTTGGACTAACTCTAGTTAAACCCTGATTTTTTAATAGTCTATTTTATGATGTTTAGATGTAACCCAAAACAAACACAGATTTCTACCATGGTTCCAGTGTAGTTACTCTGGTTCACCCACATAACTAACCCAGAGTCACTTTCAATTAAATTTTTTTGATGACCTCCACTGCCATGACAAAGGATAGAGAAAATAATGTCAGAAGAAATATTTCCCAAACAAACTTAGAAATAGGGGAACACAATTTGGGAAATTAAAAATGGTTCAAAATGGCAGCTACATATATAAAATAATTGGAGAGAGATAACACATTTTCCTACACAATCAATGCTTTTGAAATCAACTTCATATATTAGAATTATAATGGTGCATTCGCACTTGATGTTAAGTCATTGTTAAATGAAAATCTATGTGGCATCCTAGGTGTCACCCCATGTTAAATGGGTGATAGCTTAAGGTTAAAGTGAATGTCAGCTTAAAACAAAATGTTCACGGTAAGTAGGTCTAAGTCCAAAATCCCTAGCATGGTGTTAGGGAACTCAACACTAGAGAGTCCCTAACATCAAGTGTGAAGCGCCTTTAGTAGCCTAATGTGGCATATGCTAAAAAACATGGAGCTATTGGGAGTGATCTTCACTTGTATAATATAATCATAGTTTCCTTGTTAGTTCAAAACTGAAAGGAAGCCAAATTCCTTTCTATCATCATCATCATCATCATCATGATGCTTAGGGTTGTTTTCACACAATACTTTTTCCTCACATGCTCTTGGTATTCAATTCCATGGCCAATGGCCATCCTTCACATGCCTATTCCCAAATCAACAAGTCGCAAAAGGGTCTCAAAGAGGATTTGATTCTATTTGGATACAACTGATCTCATTTGTTTGGGTTGTGGATTCATGATTGAAAACCCTAAAACCTGGAAAACTCTCCTTTGCCATTAACAATATAGGTAGGGTTTTGTAAAATCTAAACCCTAAAATCCCTTTGCCAACCCTAAACCCTAATTATGCCAACAACTTACTAGGGGGCAAGTAAAGATATACATACCTATACACATTGAAATCATAAGAGACATTAGGTTTTGGAGATGTTGAAGTATATAATAAATTACAAAGGAGTTACAAACTCAACCTTTAGTTCCACATTCATAACATCTAGAGTCAAACGCTCTCACAACCGTTTTAATAGAATGGGTGAGTCACAAATGTGTGTTAATGAAATTTTGAGAGCTATTTTGGCGGGAGTCACACAAGTACCTTAACTTCCCCCCCCCCCAAATTCCCATATTGATAGAATTATGTAAGTCCCCAGTTTGGGAAGGGAAAGGACTTAATTGGTCCTAGTGGGATGTAAATGCTCATATAACTATGGCTCAGGGGGTTATGAAGAAGGACCCAAGTGTCAGAAAAGATTGTACCCAACTTGGGTTTGTTGAGGGTTGCTCCAAGTGCATCTATGTAACTAGTATGGTCAATTAAACCCAATCCCTAGAACATTATCATGGTTGGCTTTCCTTAAAGGATGGATGGATGGATGGATCCATCCATGCCCAAAGCATGAAATGGGTGATGGAAGTAATTAAAGTATAAACTAGTGGGTTGTCCATTACCTCAACCTGGGGTTATGGGGGGAGTACATACAATATCTCCCACCCAGTGAATCTCCCATTCAAGATTGGGTAGTCATATATAAACAAGGGGTGTGTCACATTGTGGCCTTTGCCATTTACATTAAAAAGTATCTTTCTTAAGGCAAAAAGAAGAATTATGGAAACTCAAATATTTCACCATGCAAAAATATATTAATCTTCAAAAAATATCCTCTTAAAAAAAAACTAAAATCCTTCAAGATATTTAAAAATACACTATATAACTAATCTCAAGTTTGAACACAAGCCAAAATATCATCTTCCAAAAATCCTCCTATAAAAATAGACCTATTATTAAGCTACTATACTTTTATAATGAATCTAAACACAATAAATATCCTTGCCTTGGTAGTAGTAGGGAAGGCCAACATTAAATACCCAGATTTGATTGAGGCTTCCACACTCCAGACTACCTTAGTTTAAAAAACTGGAGTGTGGATGCCTTGAAGGCTAGGTATCTGGAGTGTGGAAGCCTTCAGCTGGGTATCATGAGGCTTCAGGAGTGTGGAAGCCTTAAGCTTAGGGCAATTATTACTTAGCCATATCAATAACTCAGGCCCATGTACTTGTTGAGTCAATAATTGTAGATTTGGAGGGTGGGGAGGCGGGGGAAGTGGGTGGGTGTATTGATTACCAACTTTATATGCCCTAATCATGCTTTGCATGAAAGGAAACTTTTGCATGCAGATTGTGATTTTGTATCTACCCTAAAGGCTACTTGTAAGCTCCACCATTGCTAGTTTTATGTCTAATAATAAGGATTGCTTGGTTTCTTTGCATAGTAATGGGGACTAACCTCTAGTGTATTATTGCACTCAAGACCCCAAGAATGGGCTTAAGACTATAGACCAAAATCCTTAAGTGGTAGTAAGTAGGTGGAAAGCTCAAGGTGGCCTTTTGCCTCAAACTTGGTTTGTTGGTCCAAAGGCCGCTAGTTAGAAACCATGACCTAACAATGACTTCATAGTCATTTGAGAGAGCAAGCTTGACTTTGGGGAAGAAAGGAGCCAATTCTGCACAATGCAATGACTTTGAGCTGATTTCACACAATGCAATGACCGCCATCCTTGTCGTCCAATAATATGGACCAACTATATTGCACACCTTTGATAGCTCTTTGGTCAATCTAGTGCCTTAAGGAGAAGGTAGGACGATGTATGTATACGTTGTTGCCTATGCATGTTCACACCAAAACTAACGGAGTGCAATAATAGTATTATGTCAAATTGTGCTCAAGATGTAAGGGAAAAAAAAACAAGTACCTACTACTTGTCAAGACCTCCTTTGGATTTTCCTAGAGTATGAAAAGAAGAGGCATGTTACCAAAGCTGTAATTTTGCCTAAACAAAAGGTGAGCATTTCCCAAAAAAACGTAATGCCAAGAACAAAATAGTGCCCACAAGAGTGGGCATCATTGCATTTTTCCAAACACCCAATTTAAAAATAAATAAATTCCGGTAATACCCACCACCGTATATCATACAAGAAATTCATGAAAAACAAAAATCCAACGGGTTCTTTTACACAAGGTAAAAAGCATATGCTTCATTTAAAAAATATTTTGCTTATTGTTGTCAATCCTTTCACATGGTTTTAAATCCTTTTACCTACCCATCAATTTTTTTAAAAATAAAATAAAAATAAAAATGTATATATATAGGTTGATAATTTTTATTATATAATCAAAGTCAAGTCTGGGTAGGCTAACTGCAAAGGAAATCTGATGGCACCCTCAATCATGTGCTTAGAGAGTCAACATAACATGAAGGACTGAAGAAAGCGCCACAATTTTCCGGCCCATTTTTCCCACAAAATTTTGTTTAAAAAACAAAAAAAAAACACAATCACACACGCACACACACACATTAGAAAAGCTACATAGCTAGTCAAATTCAACAACGTGATTTTTAAAAAAAAAATTATAAAAAAAATCTTTAAAAAAAAAGAAAAAGAAAAAACAAGTGTGGGAAGGAGAAAAAATGGGAGTCCCGAATCTTTTCGTTTGCAATGACGATTAGTGGCGGGTGCACGCACAAAGGCATCATGCCCTTGACCTTCATCCTAGGCAAGCGAACCAGGGTTAGGTTTACCGTAGGTTGGGGGCAAGTCGAAGAAACGGGCGAAGCACACGCGCGATTCGAACCGCCTCCGCCTCCTCCTTTGGATTCCTGCTGCCTCTTCTCAAGCGTCAGATGTAATGTGGGTCAAATCTGAGCCGATAGAAAATTTGGCGCCAAGGGGTGGGTTAAAAAGTTAAATGTCACCTGACCTATTTTTATTACCCTAGACACACAAAGGGTGAAAAACCCCAGAAAAGATTTGACTGACAGTAAAAACTAGGTAGTAAAAGCTATTTACTTACTTTTACTACCTAGGCAGCGCCCCCCCCAATTCGGCCCACTAGGCTAGGCCGTAGGGGGCGCGGTAAAGTAAGAAAATCTGAGGTCAGAAAGTTAAAAGGCGATTTCACCTTCTACCTCCCTTGTTTTTACCACCGCCAACCGCCGCCTCTCCGCAAAAACAGCCGCGCTTTCCGAATGTGAGCAATCGAGGTGACAAAAGCGTAGACCAAGACGGAGGAGGCTGCTCGGGTCGGTAGCCAAATGGCCAATAAAGTGGCCAAGACGCAAATGGCCTTTCAAAAGGGACCCCTCGTTCACTCGCGCATATACATCTCTGTTGCTCTTCTCTGTCTTCCCCATTCTCTTGGGTTTAATCCAGAGGAAGAAGAAGCGCAAGCAGTTCCGGATTCCTATTCCTGATTTGAAGCAGAACAAAGTGTTGTGATTTTTCTCATGTTTTCTCAAGCTTTCTAAGATTACAAGTAGAGAGCTCTTGAGCGGTGGTATCTAGCTCCCAAGTCTTTTGTTGTTGAGGACGAGAGAGAGAGAGAGAGAGAGAGAGAGAGAGAGAGAGAGAAGAGTGTGGAGAAGGGAAGCATTGGGTTGGCACTTAGTGTGTTTTTAGCGGGTTTTGGAAAGCAGGGATGATTTTTTTGAGATTAGAGTTTTGTTGGTAGGTTTGAAGAAGGGGTGGAGTTGAGAGGAAGAGATTTTCCAACTTCAAAATGGGCGGCGGTGGCGGCGGCGGTGTTGGTTCATGGATTCGTGGGAGTTTGCTAGGAGCAGGAGCTTTTGGGCAAGTGAACTTGGGAATGAACAAAGTGACAGGCTCCTTCTTTGCAGTGAAATCGGTAGTGGTGGATGTTATGGGTTCTCAGAATTCGGTAGCGGCTTTGGAGAATGAGATCCAGATATTGCAGGGCTTGGAATCGGAGTTTGTGGTACGTTGTCTAGGGAGTGATTGGAGTGAGGAAGCAGGGCAAAAGATGCGGAACGTGTTCCTGGAATACATGCCTGGTGGTAGTCTCTCGGATTTGGTGAAGCAGTTCCAGTCTCTGGATGAGCAACTCATTCGCTCTTATACGCGGAGTATTCTGCAAGGGATCGATTACCTCCATTCCCGGGGAATTGTCCACTGCGATATTAAGGGCAAGAATGTGCTGGTTGGGAATGCAGGCTCTGTGAAGCTGGCGGATTTCGGATCCGCCAAGCGCGTCGTCGTCGTCGATGATGATGATGATGACGAGGTTGTGGAATTGCGGGAAGGAAATGTACAGGATTGTGATGCTGCAGTGCGCAAGGTGAATGGGACTCCTCTCTGGATGGCGCCGGAAGTTGTGTTGCAAAAGGAACAGGGTTTGCCCTCGGATATATGGTCTTTGGGATGTACCGTAGTGGAGATGGCCACAGGTCGTGCTCCCTGGGCACAGATTGCTGATCCTTTTGTCGCGCTCTACCGTATTGGGTGTACTAACGAGATGCCGGCTGTGCCGGATTCTCTGTCGCCGGATGCGCATGATTTTCTTGCTCGCTGTTTTGAGCGTAACCCTCGGTTACGCTGGACTAGCTCTCAGCTACTAGAGCACCCATTTCTCACAGGTGGAGGATCTCCTCGAGCTTGCGAGGATCTTCCTCCCCCCGGAATGCAATTTCCAAACACCCCTGTTTCTCCTACCAGTGTTTTGGATCATGGGTCATCCAGCTGCAGCGATGTACTCTCCTCCTCCATTCCACCTCTGTCGTCGCCCAGGTTCTGGAAGCTTGCAGCTCTCCAATCTCCAAAGGCTAGGGTCCACTCAGATGAAGCTGGCGAAGGAACAGGCAGCAGCAAGAACAGTAAGGATTCGTGGTGGGGCACTTCTTCCCCTATCAGTCCGCCAGGCGAAGGAGAATGGATTGTGGTTCGATCTCCAAAGGCTAGTAGTTCTTCTAGGCCTCACACGAAGTTTGTGGGTTCAGCACCCAAGGAGGAGCTTGAGGTTGCCATCTCCTCTGAGGTCATATTCAGGAGTTCTTCCGCAGTCCCAGATTCTGATGAAGTGACGATGGAGTGCCCCTGCATCCATGAGCCATGCAAATCTCCAAGAGTTGCACCGGTGATGATGGATTCTATCAGCACTGCATCAATCCCAACATCATCATCATCATCATCATCATCTTGTTTCATTGCTTCATCATCATCTATCTCTTACATTCCAAGAGCAGCAAGGGATGATTGTGCAGTGGCTGCTGAAGAGCTATCACTTGAAGCTTCATCTTCCATCAGCAAATTTAGAACTATAGGTCTTCATATCTTGCTCAAGAATTTGTACCCGAATCTGGTGCAGATTAAGGAGCCTGAGGTAGTAGTAGTAGCAAATTTTCTGCATAGTCCAGCAGTCAAGGAGCCATTGCAGCAATCTCAGGGATTTGATCACACCACTGATGACAGTCGAATTTTCTTCTGGTCATTAGTTGAGATCCAGAGAGCTTGCTTCAAGTACTTTCGTGCTGATGGGGTCTTGATGGGTGTAATTCACAAGCATTTATCAAGAAGATTTCCAGTCAGTTTAGAGAAATATCTGCAGTGGTTTTCTTTGTGGTACATGAGGCCATTTCAAGGCTTTCTGGGAGTTGATTATTGTATCAAATCATGGATTTTGAGTGAACAACTGATTGCAATTCATCTGAAGATTTTTGTTGTCTGTCTATCATGTGCCTTTGTGTTTGTTACCAACTTGATTTCCACAACTTTTTTTTCAAGGAGGTTTTGTTTTCTGTTATGTTTTCTAATGCTTCAGTGGTGAGAACTTGTTTGCAATTATTTGGAATAGGAAGTGGCCATATCAAGCAATTCCCATTTATTTTCTGCTCTCCTCAAAGATATGAAATGTTTTGGGGAAAAGGAATTTGAGAACATGGAAGGCTGAGTCCTCTGGTGCTACATGATCTGTACAGTAGAAACATGTAATAGCTTGACAGTTTTGGTTGATTTGCCATGAAGATGGTGAGAATGTCATACATTAGAAGGAGCAGCAGTGTGCATTGCCAAACCCCTCACGAGGTAGGGCTTCTCCAAATCCACAAACTGCAATATGAAGAGCTTGGCAGGTCAATTTCTTCTTGTTGGAGATTTAGTAGCGAGAGAGAGAGAGAGAGAGAGAGAGAACCCCAGGAGGAGTTTATCAGATTCAAACGAAAACCGTTATAAAATGGGTTTGGGGCTGGTTCTGGGTACTGGTGTTAGCCAGAGGCTGGTTCCTGCTTCCAGTTCTAGTTTTGATTTTTTTCTTTTTCAAAATTTAGAACTGGTGGTCTGAGTACCCAGTAACTGGACCAAGAACTGGAACTGGAACCAGCCAACACTGGTGGGAAACTAGCATCATCCATGTGCACAGATATATGCAATTTGGATATACAGGCAGAACATGAAGGAACACTGAACAGGGGAAGTCCAAGGATGCTGAGTCTCCAAGCAAATTTTCAGCTCTGTAGGCTCTTGTGTAGCAGCCTGATAAGTCTGTCATTGTGCTTATGTCCCTTACACAAAATATGGCATCTTCATCCAACTTTGCTCAAACCCATGGACTGCAAACAATTGAATTACAAAACGCAGAGTTGTAAAATGCAAGTACTGAAGGTTTCAAATGAAAGTTGGGTTATTGGGTTGTAATGCATACTTACATGGCATTTACACATCTTTAGTACAGTAAAAGAAAGCATGCATTCTCTGGGCTTTATTTAGGATGAAAAAATTCAGAAAGTGAAAATTTCACTTGGGCGGGGAAGACTGTGGTGATGGGTGGTGACCAACTACGAAGCCAAGTACTGTGGTCAAGTAGAGCACTCCTTACAAAGAGGAGAGGAGGAGGGAGTCAACAATGGCAAAGGAAAGTAGTTTACCTACAATTCTCAGTTGGGCACAATGTCAACTTTTTTTCCAAAAAGATTTGTGTTGGTTCTTTTAATCCGTTGACCTCTTGAGAAGCTGGCGGAATGTAACAAGCATACATGCTTTTTTTTTGCTTCTTTCTTTTATTCCTTCATCATACTTTTCATGGTAACAAGCACACCCACTTGCATCAAGTGGATGGGTGAAACACAAGGACTTATTTGCAAGTAGACATCCTAGCACTATGCCCATGTGTGATTGATTAAAGCATTAAGAATGGTCTAGTTCAATACGCTCTAAGCAACATGTAACGAATTTCCTTTACTCTCTGACAGCCCTTTTTTGTTGTGAACTAGACCCACATCTCTGGCTTTGCATTTCACACCAAGATAAGGTTTTCTAGAGCATGTGGTAGAGTTCTGCAGTGTGTACATGCGTTAAGAGCTCAGTCTTTCCACAGTCAAGTTCCTTCCTACCTTCTTTCAAAAATTGTTTAGTACAGATTCTCATCTCCTGTCAAAGTATGGTGTGGAAACCTCTCATATGTTGCTAATTGAATAGAGGATATATTTTCTGTATTCTTCAAAGTTCACAGGCAGTAGGGCCTTTGCCCCAATCACAGTGATATGATTTCCAGGCTTGGGCTAAGAGCATCTCCAGTGGTACTTAGTATGTGACCCTGCAAAAATATTTCTCATATCCAAGTTTAGTTATTTACTTTTTCCCATCCCCACCCATAAAACTAGAATTGGGACTGCAAATAGGTGGGAGACTACTAACAGCAACCCACTTGGACCAACCAAACTATCTAGCCAATTGACAGCAGGTGTTAGGCTTTGCTGCGCCTTTCACCAGCCTTTGCCTCTTGCGCAAAAATGCTGGGCCAAAACCATTTTGGTGAGTCAAACCAGCATGTTTTGACTTTTCTTCATCCAATAGTTCCGGTTTGTTTTTGTTCTAGGACTTTGGTGAGAAGGTACAAATAAAAAGCTCAAAAAAATTGGAAGATATGCCCATGCATCACATCCTTGGTGGGAAGTCAACCATGTTGAAAGTTGAACCTTAGATGCTTCATAACCCTAAGTTGGCCATTTGGTTAAATCGTCTATGCAATTCTAAGATGGTGTAGGGTCCTGTTAGCAAATGTCAAATAAGAACCTTCAATTCTGGATGGGAAACCATCTTAACACTTTGCAGCCAGCAATAACCTTCTTTTCCGGGATGCTTGTGAAATCGCCTTAATGCTTCATGGCCAACAAACAAACATTGGTTGCATCTGTGAGCTTGAAATTGAAATTTGTGTGATTTCATGTGCCCTTGCACCATGACCAATTTCTGGTGCACCGCAAGCAGACCTCAACAGATATTTGATAGAGGTGCAAAATGACTGTGAAGCTTCTCAATTCCTGTGTTCTGGATGTTAGTCCTTCTTTATTGTTTTGGGCCCAAAAAACCGAGTGATGTGTGACAAGACACACTTCTGAGGTTTCTTCTACCCTTTAGCAGTGTCATGGTAATCTTTGCTAAAGAAGTAGATTATCCTCTGTTTCATTCAAATATCAGTCCAGATTTGAGGTGCAGACCTCATGTCACTGGTGTGCAAATTGTACTGCCCCTGCACAAATTGTACTGCTAAATTACCAGCAAAATGAAACTTTGAATGAGTAAGCAACCCCTGACACTCTTGGAATCTGCAAGCCACCAAAATTGAAGAACCTTGATTTCCAGATATATGGTACGAACACAACCATACTTCTTGGGGCTCACTATGCACTGTTCCACTAATCTCTCCATCTGCCGTCTTAAACCCCATACTGAGACAAAGTAAAGAAGGTCTGCAGAGAGGGAAACAACAAACTATCCTTGCACCAAAACACTTGTCTACTTTGTTTCCATCACTATTTTTCGTATTGCAAACAGCTCAGGTACAAATGATCTACTTAAGGTTAGTACACCACCCTAACAGAGGGTGATTTCTATTAGTGCTCTGATTGGACATCAAGTCTTCATAAGTACATGCAGCCAAGCTCTGATAAATAGGTCATTGCTTATTTGCCAGTTCTAATTGTCATCAAATGGTGTATTCTGGGTCCAGGAACACAAACCATGCTACAAACTTTCCACAAAAATTCCATCTCTTCCGAAACAATGGCGTCATCTAGGCTCTAGTGAGGGCAAAAATAATGTCACCTGCTGCATGTAACTCTGAAAGAAAGCTTGTTCAATTGCCCAAACATAAAAATCATTTGAGACAAATAATTAATGCCACACCTTACTCTTAGGCAGTAAGCAAATGCTCTGCCTCAGCAGACAAATCCTTCAGTGGAATTGGTGAATTCACCTTTGGGAGAGTGGGGCTGAAATTTGACAACTTTATAGCTGCAATCTCTACCCTAAAGAAAATCCATTGAAAACGGCGACACATCTCAAGAAGTGAGAAAAAGAACACAGTCTTGAAGTTATGTCGCAAGTGGGCTGATAGCTTATATGTCCATGCACCTCTCAGCACCAGGTTGCTACCTATTACCCAATAATACACCTGCCTCAACGAAGGTTGCAACCTTCAGTGCACTGTTCATGCATGCTTCTGGAAAAGAAAAACAACAAGAAACCACCCCAAGACAAAATGTGGGAGCTGCAATGTAGGGTGACCAGAGAGGCATACCTCAGGTCGGTTGTATAGCAAGGTTGGACGAAGACACTGCTTCCTTGATCTGCAGGGACCAGATAAGCACCTGCATGCCAAAAAAAGACACATGGGTTAACAGAGAAAACTACATGAGCAAGAGCATACGTGTGTACCAATCAAACTACATATTTCACTCAGTAAAACCACGTCAGGAAAAAACAAAGAAATCAATACCCCAATAGATGATCAGAACTATCAGTCCCTTAGAAAATCAAATGCAATCCTTACACTTCCTCTCTACTACTTATCAGAACAAAAATACTCAATTTCTCTTTCAGAGTGAACCTCAAGGTCCAAACTGCTACAAAAGGGGAAAAAACTTGTGACCGTGAAACATGTCATCATAGATGTAAATATTGGAGGGAGAGACAAACCCAATGTCCCAATCTTTCCGGATATCCCAGTAGAAGCAGTAACATGAATTCAGGACAGCAAAAAATAGCCATAATGGACGCAGCTGGCCCTCCCAAAGCTCTTGCAGCACATGATATTTCATTGCTGACAATAATATGACAGGAAAAGTTGAAAAGTACTTCAATGCTACACCCACCCTCACCCATTGCCATCATTAATAACATAAAATCAGGAAAAAGAAGCATGACGACAGCTAGGATTACAAGATGTGTTCATGTCTCAATCCTCAATGAATTAATTTGAAGCATCTATAAGGACTGAATGATGCCTGTGAGTCATGTCTCTGGACTTCTTGTCCTGCCCTCCTGGCAAGAATGGGTGTCTAACAGCCATACCTATTTGTGTAACCCATGAAAAGCGACCCCAGAAGTGTTTATCTTATGGATATTCTCTAGACTATCCTCTTACACTAATCCCAAAAAGTGTGCACATAAGATATACCATTGGCAAGGCAGGTCTTGTCTTTTGTGTCATGGTACTGTCGTATGCACTGTAAAAAGCGGATCACATAAGGGATGGCCAAGACAATTGGTATATGGATAGAATGGCTGCCACATGTATCACCAGGTTCCAACCAAGCAACAGTTGCCACCTGCCCCACACAGACTCACCAATTTAGAAGGGCCTGGAGGTCTAATATTGTGTGACATTTATTCCTTACAATTTTTGATAACAACAGAAATTGAGTAACCACTACGAATGGGGTCCCACAGGCTCAGAGTATCCAAGGAAACAAGATCCCTCCTGTAGGGTGATAGATAAGAAGCCCTGACTAAACAGGGATACAGAGAAACAGTCCCCAACTAAGATGTCTGCTCTCAAACAAAAATCAGTTGACAAATGCAACAGGATGCTAAGTCCCAACTTGTGAGCAAAGCCCAAGAATGGAAACTGATAGCATCACATAGAGCTAGTTTCACAAAGATACGGGACAATGGGCAAACTACACAAATCCATGTGTTGTAAAACTTGCCTGTCGATGATACATTCTGCAAACAGAGCGCTCCAAGTCCGAGAGGACCTGCACAGTCAGAAACCTACTTGTGACAACCTCCAGAATCAACATGCCAAATGCATATCTTGTGGTACTGTGATCCAAATACGAAAAACCCAGTGACAACAGAATGGCTTAAGTAAGGTGAAAATGACCAGAAACTATGAAATCATGCTGGAAGCTGTAGTGCCACAAACTTAGGTTACCATTTCTTGTGTAAATTGGGAGAAGAACAAGGAAGCTCCTGAGTTCAAAGAACATGGAATACGGACACATACTGAGGCCTCAAACATCAAGGCATATGGGTTACAATCTCTGGCATTTGTTTTGATCAATCCCCTAGAATTTCAAACACTATCAGAGTGTTGGTGTCAGCTTTACAACATTTTGCTCTTATACCTCTATTACCAACAAAGAACTCAAGACCTAACACAGGCTGCAAACAAAGATGAATGCTCACATACTTTGGCCATGGATGTCAGCACATCTGCCAGAAAAAAGTCGGCAAATGATATAGGCTGCACACCAGGGAAACCTTCAGTAAACTGATAAGCCCTATAAGTACTTAATTAGAACTTATTTGCTCCTCAGTCTATCCCCTCTGAATTCCTGGTGGTGCTTTCTGTGTACTGTGTGTGTATCAAGCAGGACAAGTAAAGATGCCATGGGATGCATCTCCTAGTCTTATAACAAATCAACTTTCAAAGTGTGTGCAATGGCATCTCCTAACAGGTACATCTTGTTACATCTTTCTTGTTGTGGATCTCTAGGCTACATCTTCCTTCCAAATTAGTCAAGAACATTGAGAAAAATTTGACAAGGATTGTCAATTGCTCTACTGACCCTCTCAAATTTCTGTCAATGCTCCTGACCATTGAATTGGTTGCATGTTCTCAAGTTCCAAGTCCTTGGGGAATGTAGAGGTTCATTATTTGAAAATATCATGCCTTTCTGTGCCTTTGTCTTTTTCATTCCTTTTCATGTTTATGTTTGAATCTGTTGATGTTTTCCAACATTTTGAAATTACAGTGAGCACAATTCCACACAGAAAATGTGCAAATCTAGATACATGCAAATGACATGGACATTTCCATCATTCACATGGTGAGTTAGGTTGAGGCTCAATGTGTTTTAGCATTTTCTAATTTACCCCTTCATACATTTCTTATCATCATTGCTCCAGGCAGTAATATATTGTACATTTCCCCCTCATTCTTGTGTTCTGCTCATGGAGTGAAAAGGCACCTGAATGGGGAGAGTAAGTCGCAGAAGAGTTCTCAAGAAGTAGAAACGGGTTTGCATGTGAAATATATCCAGGGGCAAACCCAGTACCAATGGCACCAATATATAGAGAAGAATCTGTCATGTCAGCTCAGTAAGCTCGGATTATCCAAATGACCAAATGCAAATGGAGAAATTAACAAGAACATGGTACAGAACTACAAACATATTGCCAACACACTAGATATTCTTGAGATATACATGCTTTGAAGAATAAGGCTTGACATAGCATCCCCATGTATGTTCCCCAAGAATAGGGATCCTAGCACATGCTCAGATCCTGGATGAAAGACCATTTTTTCTAGCTGGGGTCCAAAATAGCCATGGGCTACCCTAACAGTGAACCTGACCAAAGACAATGCTGGCGCCCATCTAGTGGGCTACATCTGTGACACAGAAAAATACACATCTGTGATCCAAGATAGTTTGTGCAAAACTATCACAAAAGCCCACTTGTGAAGCCACAATTACCACATAAACTGTCACAAAAATTTTGGAGAGTGGCGCTGTACTTACAGGCTGTGAGGCAGCATGGAAGACCATGCCATGGGAGTAGAGATAGAGGTATGCAGTCATGCTGGTTATCCAAGCCACTGTCATCCAGGAAGCAATCTGCAAGTTTTGAGAAGCATGGGCTCGGATTATGAAGTTAACTTCATAAACAGAGCAGGAAATTCATTGAGCAAGCAATGATAAGACTGAAACATTGTCAACCATTTAGGTGGTATAGTTTTGAATGGAATACTGCTGAACTTATTATTTACTGCTTTTCCTCCCATGCATTTGCCTTGCATGAAGCAAGATGCTGGAGGGCAAAAAGATTGTTGGGGACTACCTTCCATATCTCATGGTGTGTGAGGTGGTTGTGTTCAAGCTCAAACACCTTAGCATACGGTATTCTTGTATTCAGAAACACATACACATTTACTCCCCAGAGCCACACCATCAAAGCCTGCACAAACACTAATAAAACCAGCATGGATTAGGTCTAAATTCAGAAACCCTATGTAGTCCACTGCAAAAGCAATGCCAATTACTTTCTTTATCTGGCTCTTGCTATGTGACCCAACTGAAGAATTTTAGAGAGCTGTTCAACATTCTGCAAACTACAATGTAAACTGTTCTGACATATAAGAGTCCAGATTTGTGGTCATTTCTACATTTGTAAGAAGAATCATGCATCACCCCAAATTAATGTCCTCCAGCAAAGAATCCATCTTATCCAAATGCTCTTTATTAAGTGATCAACTGACTATTACACCCTTTCTATGCTTGCAGAAGCTATGAAAGAATCACAATGAGAAGTATTGGTGAAGGAGATACTGACCATCAGACACACGGGATTGTAGTACAGATAAACTTCTAGGAAGAATTTGTCCCTTGTACTCACATTCATCAAAACCATTGACTCATGGGCTACCTGCTTCAAGGGGGCAATGTCAATGCTGTTACTAGAACCACAATAGTATGTAGTACACACCCAAGATGTGATCACATTTCCTAGTGATAGTAGCACACTGAGATTGCCATCTGCAGATCATTAGGTGCCAATATTCCCTGACGTCAAGGATTGCTTAGCAAGACAAAAGATTGCATCTTTACTGAGTTGTGATGCCATTGAAGCATGGAGGAACTGAAAATGAAACTGCAGCAGTACCTTCAAGCAGAAGAGAATCCATGCTGCAGTGAAAATAGCCTGCATGAAAAAAACAAATGACAGTTCATGATCTGCTGCTATAGGTATGTGGAAAAAAAAACCCCTTCTCAAGAAACATAAGATTGACATCAAATTCCACCACCAGGACATGAAAAGAGAATGAGATCTCACCACTTAATACAACAGCATTCCACAAGCGTCTCAAACCCTAACTCAGTACCCAATTTCGATGGACTACGACATATCAGAACCTAGTGCCATTTATGATGAAACAGAAAATCTGAGACTAGATAGATGCGTTTGTACAAAACCGTGTTCCAAACCATCCCTCGAAGTCCGACATAAACAAATTGATAATTTTATTTAAAAAATTAAAGAAAAAAGAAAAGAAGACGCAGACAAACCTACCTTCATGCCGTTGGCATAAGGCTCCCTATTCTTCGCCCAACTATGGTGACCCAACATTTTGAAGCCGAGAATCAGCAGCAGAAGAAGATGAAGAAGAAGAAGAAGAAAAATTCAGATTCCAAATCGATTTTTCATTGGCATTTCCCTGCTACTTCTCCTTTCAATAGTGGTTGAACTTGTTGATCCTTGCTTGTTGTTCTTGTTGTTGTTTTTCCTCTTGATTTTTCCATCATCGACGGCAATGGCACCTTGGGCATTAGATCTACACACCCATTCCCTTCTTCTTCGTGTACAGCCCTCCCCGCCTCCCTCTCTCTCTCTCTCTCCTTCGGCAGACCTTCTTCGTCTTCTTCATCTTCTTGGGAAAGTTCAGATCCTAAAAGGACGCCAGCAGGGACCAAAAAGCAACAAAGCCAACCAATCATGTTTGTCAAATAATGTTTTTTTTTCAATTTATAAAACTCAACTACTACAAAATGCACCTCACGTTGGGTAACATACTCATGATGTCGACTTCTTGGATGAAAAAGGGGATGAAATGTGTGCATTTGCACAAGAAGAAAGGGGGTTGACTTTATCATCCATCTTGTTTCTAAAAAGCTCATCAAAATTTTCACTAATTTTTCCATAATTTTAACAAACCACAATAGTCCAAGTCAACCAATCATTGTTTGTCAAATAATGTTTTTTGAAAAATTATAAAACCCAACTATTACAATATGCACTCACGTTAGGTGACCTACTCATGATGTCAATTCCTTGGATGAAAAAGGGAAGGAAATGTGCATTTGCAAAGAAGAAAGGGATTGGATTTATCATCCATCTTGTTTCTAAAAGCTCATTATTTTTTTCACTTATTTTCATAATTTTAATGACCACATTACTCCAAGTCAACCAATCACGTTTGTTAAATGATGTTTTTAAAAAAATTATAAAACTCAACTATTACAATATGCATTCATGTTGGGTTACCTACGTATAACGTCAAACTCCTTGGATGAAAAAGGGAAGGAAATGTGCATTTGCACAAGAAAAAATGGATTGATTTTATCATCCATGTTGTTTCTACAAGCCGATCATTTTTTGATTAATTTACATAATTTTAATGACCACAGTGACCCAAGCCAACCAATCATGTTTCTTAAAATATTTTTTTTATAAAGCTTTTAACTACTACAAAATGCGCCTCATGTTAAGTAGCATACTCATGATGTCAATTCTATGGATGAAAAAGGAAACAAATGTGCATGTGCACACACACAAACACACAAAACAAGGTTAAATTTATCATCCATCTTGTTTCTAAAAGTTGATCATCTATTTCAATAACTTGGGCTTTGCATTGCTTCGCACTACAAATATCAATGACAATCAATTATCGGTACTATGGAAGTTGTGTTTGCAAACAATCACTTCACAAATATCATGTAACTAGTTATCATTTGCAATTATATTGAGTCTTCATGCAATCAAAAAGTTGTAACTGAATAATTTTAAATATATATGATGGTCTATGTAATTACATATAGTAAAGGATATTGTGGTCGTATTTTGTGAAACTTTTCATCCATCCATCCACCCGTCTCGTCATCTGTCCATGGATGGCATCATACAGGGAAGAAAACCCTGGCAGAAATAAATAACCCCCCCTCTGCGCATGTGTCACTGTCTAAAAAATGCATGCCCGGCCGCAAGGGAAGGCACCCCAAAATTTTGATATCAATATCAGCAACAAACCCAACATATATTTGCCGTCTCTGGTCTTTTCCCATGGTCAGCTGTATGTTGCTATCTCACGGGTCACAAGCAGTGCAAACATCAAGATTTTCAGTGGCTAGGGTTCTGATGGATACATGCGGAATGTGGTGTATAGAGAGGTTTTGAAAATGTAGTTTGTAGATGTAATTTTGTAATATGTACTGTCAAATACACACACAAATGTGCATTAGGGACGGGGTTCAAACTAGTTAGTTTATAATTAATGATGTGAAAAATCATCAACATGAATGATTTTTCATGATTTTTTATACAACTAAATTATTTAAAACCCTTTAGTTCCAAATGTGATCACTTCATGGTTATGTATGCAACTAATATGTCTTAGTTGTTAAGTGGCCTGGGTAGTTTAGGCCTAGGTGCCACATGGCTTAGTGCTAGGTCTAGCATAGATGGCCTAAGTAACACATGGCATGACATACATCCGGGTTTAGCTTAAGTGTCATGTGGCATGACTTGGGTTTAGGGCTTAGGGTTTAAGGTCTAGGCTTAGCTTAAGTGTCACCTGGGAATTGCAACAAGCTCTGCAGTTTCAATACCATCACACCCATTCAAGCTTGAAATAGTTAGTGATCTCAATCAATCTCTAAATTGAAATTGCTCTTTCAATGCTTTAATATTTCTGTTTCTTTGGAGCAACCAGAACTTCAAGACTCACATTTTATATCTTACAAGCTTACAACAAAAGAGGGTACATGGTGTTTCCAGTAGCCTGCATACACCAAGTGCACTTTTAGCACAATTGAATTGCAAGGCATTCCAGGAAATGGCAGTAAGTCCGTGTCACCTCAGCAAACAATACATATAACACTCTCCTTTGAAATCTGTTCTTTACAGCTCAAATACTAATGCTAACATATGACCAGACTACTTACCAAATATACATCCCACAGACCAGATGTCCACTGGTGTTTAGTCATGGGTTGCTTCTAGCAGAACTTCTGGTGCCCTCTACCAGAGAGTAACAATCTGAAATACCAATCATGAATTATGCAGCATAATTAGATGTTGGTGCATGACTAGAAGGTTCTTGGAACAGAAAGTGTCGCTGCTGTAAGATGCTGTTTGCATGGGGAGTACAGAAATTGAAACACTAACCTCATGAGTGTTTAAACCCTAAACCCTAAACTCTTGAGAGGCACAGTGGCAGGTGGATGAGCATGTATAGCAAAACGTGACATTACTAAAAGCAGTGTCACTTGAGAAACCGGCAAAGCTGATGCTGAAATGTGGACAATCTGATGCAGGGGAGGAGGAGGAGGAGGTGTGTTGCAGCTGCCTTAATATCTCCACTACTACACTGAGGACAGAGCATGCTGACACAACTGTTGTCCAAGAAACCTGGGCGAAGTTGGTTTGGTATAGACACAACATGTAATGTCTCTGCACTCATTCTGTGAGCCTCTCAATCCCTTGTCCTATTTTTGGAATTGCATTGAGAGAGGACAAACAATGAAGGCGGTGACAAAATACGCAACTGCCATGAGATGTGTCATGAAACACAAATGTCAACCAGATGATTTGGTCGTTGGGTCCCTATTGGGTGACATGTTGGTATAATATACCAACTTGCACTCAACTGTAGTATACGGCCTGAGCTCCATATACTTGGGTGAACTTGGAATTTGGATGGCCTTGGGTCTGATGAAGGAAAATGTAGTGTTTTGTGCTTGCATCTCTGTTGCACATCTGGCTTCTGCAAGGAGAAAGTTTGTTGTTTAAAAGTCTGTTATCTTTCTTGCATGTTCCTCACATTGTGCTGTTCCAAAAACCTTCATGCTGTAATTGTTCTGGGATAGAAATCAGGCAAGGGCATCAATGACTAGGATAAATGCTTGAAGATGGGGATTATGAAGTTTAGTGGACCATCAGACCACTAAATTGAAGCATGTCAGATGCTCTATGTTTGTTGAGGTATGTAATCTCCAAATGGATTTTGAGTTCATTTTCATGGTATGAGGTTTCTAGACTCAGTATAGTTGGAATGCAGTCCCAAGTGGCTTTGGATGGTGGGTTTTTTGTATGATGTTGCAATGAAATTCTTCACAATGAAAATCATTTGGTTTTTGACTTGTTCATTTACTGTTGGTGCTTCAACCTTAGGACTCTAAACTAGCTAATCTACCTTCTGAATGTTTGAAATTTGTTTAGGTCAAGTATTGAAGTTTGTCCACACTTGAAGTTAGACTGAAGTTTACATTGGGTCTTGGGAATAGGGTTAGGGAGACAAGCATTGAAAGAGAATTTGGGTGATTATTCCATTCACTAAGTATATAATTTAGATTTATGAAAAAAAGAGAGAATACAGGGGATCTTAAGTGAACTTGTTAAACTATCCAAAATGATGAATACTTATGTATTTCCCTCACCTGGAATTCCAAGATGTAAAATTCATTTCCCTATACCCTAAAGTTTCATGCTTTTTTGCCCAAATGTTTTGGTTCTAAACTAGAATGGAGAGGCTAATGTATGTAGAACAAAACACAAAAAAAACTGTATAATTCACCATCATCAATATTGTTAAATGGCCAATAGAAGGTCTTTACACTTCTGTAATGGTTACATCTCTCAAGCACTCCTAGAAAGCACATACAAAAAATGCCAGTTTTCACCCTCAGCAAAGCCATGAGAATTTGGTCATGTTGTTCAGAATTTTTCAAATCTGGCTTAGAAGAAAGTTGTGTTTTCTGTCAACTTGAATTGCCCAAGCTGATAATGGAGGTTAGAGAAGTTTAAATCCTGGGTTTTGATGTCAGATTTGGACTTCTGTAACCATGATCATGGCTCCATTGAGCCATCTACCAAGTTCAAATATGAAATCTTCTTGTCACTTTTATGCTGGAGTCACTAGACTTATTGGGAGCTTCTAATACAAAAGCTTCATCTCATCTTCCAACCCACTCTGATGAAAGTAATAGTGTAACAGTTGAAGTGGAAGCTACCTTGAAGAGACATAACATTTCTAATGAGAACACTGGTGTATTGTTAGAGAGTTGGGTTTGTAAATTCCCTTGGGCGGGCAGTGTAAGTCATCAGCCATGATGGTCACATCCATGTGAGGTGCAAGGTATGCTCTATAATCGAAGGTTTATAAAAAATGCACTGAAACTTTGCTTCAAACACAGGACCCACTTGAAAATCAAAGCTTTAAACAAATGCTCTTATTCATCAAATTGATTCTCTTTTGGACTATATGGCTTAGATATATGAGTGGGAATTCTCCTACATGTGAAAGGAATGAACAAGTAACCTATAAGTTCTTGGCTTTCCACTGTTGAGATTTGTTTAGCATAATTTTTCATTGAGAAGCTAGTTGTCACCATGTCACGTGTGGTAGTGGGACTTATATTTATAGACTTTTCTAAGTTCAAGCAAAATTGAATTTTGCAGTAGGTACATCTGTCCAGCATTAGGGGAAGAGAAGAACACATACTCTAGATGTTTCATTATTTGTGATTGCTTTACTACTTTAGAGGAGAAGAGCAAATGGCAACAATACAGCCCAAGGTCAATACGAGAGGTGCAATGTGAGCATTGGTGCTTTTGGAAGGGCACTACCGATCCTTTATGTTAATGGGTCTTTTCTTTCATTTGATAGATCAAAATCTCTTGGCATTTCACAAGGAAATGACCAATTTTATACCTAAATTTCATCCAGTTAAAGAATTCTGCAATTCAATGCCAATGTCAAATAAAAAGCCTTCAATCCATATTACAACTTCTATTCCACATAACATAAAGATCTGGCAAAAAATTCTTATTGCACTTGGAGGGCACCTTAAAGTGATAAGATTACCTCTGCTGCAATGCAGCCATCTCAAGTTTTTAGCAGGGTTCTTACATTTCAGTTCTTTGCCCACATTAAGACCCTCAGACACAGGCATAACTAGGATTTGGAATCCACCCTCTGCTCTTCCTTGGGCAGACTCTTCATTCTCGTAATGCCCTCGTCCTTGCGCCTTACGTACCACAAAATCCACATCAAAACACCTACATGAGCCAAGGCCAGATATGGCTCTTGGTGAATCCCTGGTTCACAAATGACATACTTGATGGAATGAGAAGTATTTTCTATCAGAGTAACATGAAGGATCTGCTTTAGTAAAATTCCAGCATATCAATTGGAGAAATTTCCTAAGTGTATTTGGAGGCATCTTATACCTGTGAATCTCTCTCAGATATTACACCTACTTCTTCAGAATTGGAGGGATCTTACACCTATAAGGGATCTTTACCCTTATTCCTCTCCCTCCTGGGGGGCTTCATCTTACACATTGTTGTTCCTCTGGCACAATTGTCATAATTCAGGAAAGAACCATCTAATTATAGAGTTCAATTCTTTGCAGGACTCTACCTTGTAGAGACATGGTTGGCAAACTCACTAAACTTGCAAGAGCCTAAAATAAGAAACCAAATAGAGAGCATAAGGAAGATAAGGGGCAATGGAGATACCGGAGCCTGGTACTAGTGCACAGCTAAGGATCCCAAAATGGGTTTGTTGGGATACTAACTTATGACTTCAACTTCCAGATGAAATCATGTTGATGAGTGGTCTTTAAATATTGAATTGTTTTATAACAAGCACTTTTTGAGTTTCATGACAAGCAAATTCTTTATGATTGCTTAGTTCATGCCAGCAGCCTTTTTTAGAGGGGAGAATTTCACCACTTGTGACCCAAAAATTTATCTAGAGCAACTCATACAAAGGATTTTGTTTTAAAAAAAGTGCCAAAATCACCAGATTTTGAGGAATATAGCAGGGTTCTGAGTTTCTACTTTTCTCTGTGATAAACTGTGACCAAAATTGGCTAATTCCTCTTGTGGATGATCACCAGTGTGTGTGTGTAACAATATTGAAAAATAAAATCCCCTCATTCATGGTTGTTCATGCTGAAATTTGGTTGAAAAACTCAAAACCGGATGATTACATGGTTGTTTATGCTCAATTTGGATGTAGGTTTTAAACTAACCCTAAACTCAAAACCAGAGGATTAAATGGTTGGTTGTAATTTTGGTTGAAACCAACAAACAGCTACTCACTTTGGTGACAAATGAGCCAAATAAGTACCTAGTCCTTTACATACCAATTTACAGTGAAAAATTGAAGTTCTGAACTTGAACCTGAAAACCTCCTTTGAAACCTTAAACCCTAAACACACACCCCCCTCCTCCACTCAAAATAAAACGGTCTGAAATAAGAACACCTGGTAGGCCATTGCACAGAGCACAACCCACACCTCCCGCGGCATATTCTTGTCGGACAATGCCCCAGTTGCACGGCGCAGGGAGGTGGTGCCACGGACTCGGCTGTTGGTGTGGGTTTGCCGCTTCCGTAGCCGCCAATTCCACAATTGCCTTTCTTCCTCTCTCTCTTTCTCTTTCTCTCTCTTTCATCTTTGTCAGCGTTTTGCATGGTACAGATGCTAGCTAACGAACGTACAAATTTTTGTCGCACTGAGGTTTCGAGTTTCGACGTGTAAGGTTCATCGAGCCTTAAGGTAAGCTTTTTTCTTTTTTGCCCCCTCCTTAAGCACAATGCATGTACAACCCCGCGATCGATGTTGCATTGACGATGATGATCAGGTTATTGAGGATCCCATAACTTCTGAATCAAAACCCATTTGAGATGATCGGATCATGGCGTTTTCTTGTGGGGAATTTTAGGGGTTATTGACTGGCATTGTTTCAACTTGCATTGTTTCATGAATATCATGACATGGAGATTAATGTGGGTGTAGTAGTTAGTAGTAGTAGGTCTGGATCCCGGACCTGCGCCATTCTCACTCTCTTCGAGATTGTATCTGTAACTTGTATTGAATTCTATTGTTGTTTCATTTGAAACAATCATGCATGATTGAGAGCCGCGGGAGCCAAGAAAAGAAGCCAGAAAAACCTTTATCCTGTGCAAGTGCGATTTGTCAATATAATTTCTAGTTTTGTGTGTGTCCGAACGAGCCTCCAGGATTGAATTCTTTGTTCTTTGGATTTATCCTCATTCTATGGCTTCAAACCATCTACGTCATGTGCAATGTGGGGGTAGCAAGGCGAATTCACTAAGCTGTAACATAAGAAGAGAAAGTACGTACACCACATCGTCGTGAGCCGTTACAGAAAGCTTGCAAGAATTTTGGTTCGAAGAAACAAAAAGGCATTTGCATTTTTGTTGTGAAGAAAGGAGTTTGGGAGTTTGGGAGTGCGGATTTTCGAGATGTAACAATATTCTTGAGAGAGCGGATTTTGTGTGATTTCAGAGGGAAGGGACGTTCAAGCTGAGAGACATGGCTATCGGCACTAGTGGGACATTTGAGTTGCTGGGGGCGCTTGACAGGGCCAAGACGCAATGGTACCACTTCACTACCATCATCATCGCGGGGATGGGCTTCTTCACAGGTAAACATACCATACATCCGCTGCGTTGTGCGGGACCCTCTGATGCGGCCAGCTCTTCTTCGGATGGAATCCGATGGATCCTGAGTGCAGAAAAGAGTTTGTACATATTGACCTGATTCTTGTTCCTCTGTTATGTTTTCACAGATGCTTACGACCTTTTCTGCATTTCCACCGTTACGAAGCTGTTGGGACGCCTCTACTACTTCGACCCGAACTCTGCCAAGCCCGGCGCACTGCCACCCAACGTGTCTGCCGCAGTCAACGGTGTGGCATTGTGTGGGACGCTGTGTGGACAGCTCTTCTTTGGATGGCTGGGGGACAAGGTCGGGCGAAAGAGAGTGTATGGCTGGACTTTGCTGCTAATGATCGTCACGTCCATTGCTTCCGGACTCTCCTTTGGTCATTCAGCAAAAGGAGTCATGAGCACCCTTTGCTTTTTCAGGCGAGAAATTACGGATTAGCTGCTGATGCTGGACTTCTTGTTGTTGTTGACGACTTTCTTTCGATGCAGACTTGTATCTGAGTAGTATGGTGACCGGTACCTCTAAAAAATCTGCTAAACATACAACATACGATCGCTGAGTTTTTTCCACTGCAGATTCTGGCTTGGTTTCGGTATCGGCGGTGATTACCCACTGTCTGCCACAATCATGTCCGAGTACGCCAACCAGAGTACACGCGGAGCTTTCATCGCTGCTGTGTTTGCAATGCAGGTGAGAGCTAGAGACTTCGAAGTTCAATCAGAATATACTTGACCGGATAATGCGATGGTGTCGCCATGGAATCAGGCTATTGATTACCCAAAATCTCCAAAGATCTTGGTGCATCTCATAGATTCTCATGAGATCCTGCTCGACATGGGTTTGAGATCTGATGATATATTCTTTCTTTCTTTAATGGGTGTCCTTTGATTTCTGAACACTAGGGTTTTGGAATATTGACTGGAGCGATTGTGTCGATCGTGGTGTCCGCGTCGTTCAAAGCAGCTTATCCCGCGCACTCGTACCAAGCGGATCACGTCGGTTCCACGCCCCCACAAGCCGACTACGTATGGCGTATCATTTTTATGTTCGGTGCTCTTCCAGCTGCTGCAACTTTCTACTTCCGCATGCAGATGCCGGAGACGGCTCGGTACACAGCCTTGGTCGCCAAGAACAACAACCAGGCTGCTCAGGATGTGGGCAAAGTGTTGCAGCTTGACTTTTCCGATGTCTTTGAATCTTCCGCTGTCACCGCAGGCAAAACTCGTCAGTGAACTTTCGAATCCAGCTTCTTATAGACTTGGATCATCTACGATCTGATTCAGTTTCTTGCTTGGACTTCACCCTTTATGAACATGAAACATGTTGGTTTTCTGAAATGTGTAGGACATCTTTCCATTAGGCTGATGTGATCACAGAGCTTTCCATTACGGTTTGTCAAATAGCTGTGGTCAGAGTCATGTCAGAGCTCTACCGGTCAAGCATTGGTCAATTGTGGGCGCTATGAGGGCTTTGAGTCAAACTGAGACTCACCATACAGTGACATCTGTCTTCTTTTGTGAGAACATATGATCCTGAAGTTCCTAACATGATTGATTACATATTGCCACCACACTTGCAGCTCTCCAATTGAAAGCGACTGTCCCTGCGTGAAGAAAAAAGGCCCTATGTCACTGGCTTTGCATTATGTTGTTGTGATCGATAGGAGCACAATGTGTGTACCTGTGATCCCAGCAGCCTCATGGAAAGAGACTCTTAGTACTTACACGAGCACCTACTGACCATGACGTCAATCTTGCATTTGGTACAGACTACGAATATGGATTGTTTTCTCGCGAATTCGCAAGGCGGCACGGGTTGCAGCTTCTGGGAACCACCACCACATGGTTCCTGCTTGACATCGCATTTTATAGCCAAAATCTGTTCCAGAAGGACGTGTTCACGGCAATCGGGTGGCTTCCAGCGGCGAAGACCATGAGCGGCCTGCAGGAAGTATTCAAGATCAGCCGTGCCCAAGCCCTGATCGCGCTGTGCTCCACTGTGCCAGGATACTGGTTCACGGTGGCGTTCATCGACATTCTTGGGCGATGGATAATTCAGCTAGGAGGGTTCTTCTTTATGACCCTGTTTATGTTGATTCTCTCGCTAGATTACTACAACTTGCGTGGTCAACCTTGCTCTTACAACACGAGCAAGTATTGCGGAGGAAACCATATTGCTTTTGTTGTGCTATATGCGTTGACCTTCTTCTTTGCCAACTTCGGCCCCAACGCAACCACCTTCATCATTCCAGCTGAGCTCTTCCCAGCCAGGTTAAGGACCACATGCCACGGCATCTCAGCGGCAGCAGGCAAAGCAGGAGCAATTGTGGGTGCCTTCGGATTTCTGTACGCAGCTCAAGGCAGACACGCCGGAGAACCTGACCCAGGATACAACACAGGAATTGGAGTCAAAGACGCGCTTCTCGTATTGGCTTGTGTCAATGCTGCGGGTTTCTTTTTCACGTTCCTGCTACCGGAGACGGCCTGCAGATCCCTGGAGGAATTGTCCGGGGAGTTTGAAGTGCCCCCTAGTCCAGGAACCGGCCAGGACCAGCTCCTCAAATCTGCTGCACCAACGATCACAGACTGAGTTTGCTGAGTTCCCCTGTCTCATCAAATCTAGATCTCGCTTTTTCGTTCCCTGGAGAGGGTCCATTAATCTCTGCTCTAATTTTCTGAATTTCTATCATTGTGTTAGAAAGTTGTGTGGGTTTTGTGCAAACAGATTGCCAGAATTGCATTAATGATCTGACCAGAAAATTTCATTCTTTGGAGCTGGCAGCATTCAGCACGACTTAGTGTGTGTGCCTGTAATTGCAGTTCTAATACCTTTTAGCTTGTGTTCAGAATATTATTGTTATCACATTGTAGTCTTTTACTTCATAAATCACCAGTTGCATAAATCTATTATATGAATTCAGCAAAATTTCTTGGCCTTTAATATAGAATGTTATGTATTTGCTTCTTTTTTCTCCCCTGTTGATTGATTCTCAAGCAGCAATAGAGAGCTTCATTCATTTTGCTTAAATTAACTTGTACCAGCAATCTGCAACATGTGGTTGCTTGATCTATCCACTCCCCTTTTCATTCATGTATTCGATTTGAAATCAGGATTTTCAGGTTCTTGCTTGAAACCAGCCTATGTGGATCATGTTCCTACTTTTTGTTGCAACTTTCTAGATCTCACATCAGACATGGCCTCTCTTGCAGCTTAATAGAAGGGAAAGAAATGTAGGCCATTTGTATGTTTCTTTCTTAACAATGGAAAATTTATATGGATTCACATGGTCAAGGTTCCCCAATACCAACACTAGTTTATTTATAGAATACTTCATAAACATGTGCAAATCTTTGTTCTCAAAGATTAGGCATCTCTGTGTTGCTCTTTGTAACCTTTGTCAGCCAATTTATACTTGCAAAAATGCTAGAAGCAATGCTAAAAAGTAGGGACTACAAATACAAGGAATTGGCCAACAAGCTTTAGACACTTGCATTCTTCCACAATGTAGATAGATATCAGGTAGTTGGGCATATAGGAAGCTGCACAACAAGCAATATATCTGATTTCACATTCAACCTCCCCTGTGGCAGTGCAGAGCTACTGACTCCATACGCTTGTACTCTTGACGTGGGTCCAAAACCTTGGCACTCCCATGAATATGATTGGAATTACACCTCCCAAAAATGTGCAAAATAGAACAAAGTAGTTCTCATACCTGTCTAGCAAGTTTCCAATGATATCAAAATCCAAAGCAAGAGCAGCTGTCAGTGATGTTTGCAGAGTATGATTCACACCTGACAACAATGTGCAAAAAAACATCAATCTTGTATAAAAATTGAGAACATAGAATTAAAACACAGTCTTCTTAAACCTCCTGTTCCTCCACTTCACCAATACAATTCCAGTATATTAGTCATCTTTGTAGCAGAAAACCATCTTAGCTCTAAAGAAGTGCTGCTATAGAAATACTACTAGATTATCACAGCTCGGCATCTCTGCCAATATCAGGAAAATGTAAGGTGGCATATCCTGATTTACATATTCTAGTCTTGGAACTCTTGGAACCCCATGCTATCCCTTGTGTGTTCTCCAGCTTTTCTAAAGTTTAGAATTTCTCAAGAAAATTCTATGTTTAAGAGGGCCTACAAAATGAATTTAGTGCAGTTTAGGGTAAACAATTTTGTCTCCTTACACATGATTTCTGCAGTCAAGAATGTGTGGTTTGGTATACTGAAAGGTTAAAACCAACATTTGCTTCAAAGAACTGTCCTAGCATTGCCTCACAAGTCCACATGAAAACTTTGAGTTTCTCAGAACCATTCTCAATTTCAAGTCGGGATTCTTTACACCTGTCAGCATCAGTGTTGCTCATGTTGTTGCAGGATTCCTCAGTGTGGAACTTGCTTGCAATAATTTAGGAGTGATATTCATTTTCTTTAGCAACTCCCTGACCAAGCCAACCCAGCCAGACGGAGATGTGTTATTAACACTACAACCAGTCTTTGTGTAAACCCCATAGCTTGTCGTGTGTGGATTGAGCTGCACTTAATGCTGCTGGTGTAACCACCTTCAAGGGTACATTTTTCCTGCTCTTGCAAAATTGCTACAGAACAACACAGAGAGCTAAAGAGCTATCACTACCAAGCAGTGTAACTTGTTGTCTACCAACATGGAGATAAGTGGATAGACTTACCCCTTGAATCTATGAACATTGCTTGCAACATCTGAGTGGCTAGTGAGGATTCATGGCAAGCAATAAGCTTACCTCTGAAGATGGAATACCAGTATGTACACATACTTCTGCAAGATAATTTCTATTACTGAAAGTTTATTCACGGTTGCAACACGTTTTCATGGAGGGGAAAAAGCTAAGAAGGACAGCACATCTTCAGCAGCAATCATACCTATGCGCACTTGCTCCAGCTTGGAAGAGTGTAAAGCTTATTGGATTCTGATGACTGGCACAACCCAATTGTTTGAAGAGCCACTGTGAGGATTGTGGCCTGGGACATGTTTATAACATGTCCACATGAAGAGGACAGAAACTCAGAATCATTCATGCAGTGGAAGTGATACGAAAAAGTTCCTCATGGGAAAACCAAAGCAGGTAAGGACAATAGATTGTCTGTGATGCAGCAGAAGCACCCTGCATCAGATTCCAACTTCTGCGACTTCAACAGCTCTGGCAGAGCTCTGCATATCATCTGAAGTTTCTTGGCTGAAAATGCCCATTGGAACCCAGCTATTCTCAGAGTCAAGAGAGCTCCCCAGCAGGTTTGGCTATGGGGCAGCAAACAATAACATTTACAAAATTTGTTTGAGTCTGTGTGTTGACCATGCAGACTTTAGACTGAACTTATGCTCCACCTCAAATTGTTGAGGTTCTAATGTCTGGTCACTGATCTCCAATGTGCTTGAAAGCCGAATTGCTGCCATGGTACAAGCAACAACTCTTCATGAGCCACATCAGGCTGTTTATCCATAAAAATGGTAATTTTCCTCATTGCCTGCAGATTCAACCACAATGGAACACACAATGATTTCATAATGAAACTTAAATAAGTTTTGAATCTATTTTCTTATGTTTATGTCAAAAGCTACCTCATTTTAGATAATCAATCTTTCTTTCAATTCTTTAACATGCCATCACCCACTTCGAAGGTATGCTTGCTTTCAATAGAACAACTGTAACAAACTGTACAAAAGAATACAAGCTCCCTAGGTTTTAGCTTACAACATTATGTTTCAAGAACTAATGCATCAACTAACAAGAGTTTAAAAAACCGAGAACTACCCAGAATGATCAATTGAGTTATTGTTCCTACAAATTCTCCATTTGCAAGCATTTGGGACTATGCTGTTTTCTAGTGGGCTGAACAATTATAAACCAACACCATAGCAACCAGGGTATATTACTTTCAGTCTGCTGATAGCTAAATCATCCTGATGATTTGAGCTGATTTGCTGCTTCCACTGAATACACACACACACAAAAAAAGCATTTAGACAAACATAGAAATGAACCCAAATATGATAGCTCTAACACAAACTAGAATGTCCAGTTTGCATTTAATTGCAACATACTTGTTGCAGGGAGAACAGGGGGAAAACAGAGACGTAACAGAGCAAGACTGCTTGCAAAGCTTTTGATAATTTTGTGAATTGAAGAAAAACTCTGAAACCAAGTAGAAGTGAAATTAGAAGCCAAACATTCCAAAATGAAGTGATCATGTTGAAATTTTTCAATTGTCATAAGTGAAGGAAAAAAATCACCAAGATTTCTACATTTCGTTTTTAGTGTGTAGCCAAAAATATAGAAGGATGATTAAAGATTTGTACTTCATATCTGATTTCTAGCCGGACTTGGCTAAATCTTCCTTGCGACAATAATAATACAGTTGCACAACTGTTGCTCTCATTCTTTTGTGGTGATGGACCACTCAAAGTGGTGCCAAAAAAAAAAAAAAAACAAATAGAGCTTTGGAATGGCACAGAATGTAAAAATTCATTGCAAAGAGGAAAAAGAACAATGCAGCCCACAAAGACCATCAAAGAACCACTGAACATAACTATCAATCCTTAAGCAAATCACTTGGTTCTTGCCCCAAATCTTATCAAAGGACTCCAGGAGCCCATGCTTCCTAGATGGCTGGAACCTAGCCAAACCTAAACACCCATTTGAAGCGACCCTATCAGAACCTTGCAAGCTCCAACCTTCCAAATCAAATTCTGGATCTTTTGGAAATGCCACGGCTTGCTGTTGAACACAACATCATGATTCCTCTCAATCCAGATAATCTAGAGAGTGAGCCCATGGAGCAATCACAAAAGGCTAATAACCTTCTTAAACCACCTTGATTCTGTAGCAGCAAAGATGCTATGTTTCTAATCCAAACAAATGACCTTCCACTCGGTGTGAGTTCCATACACCAAGTAGCCAAGGATTTCATGAGTGAATTCCCAAGCCCTTTGGGCAAACCTACAACCCCAAAACCTATGTGAAATCAATTCCCCCATTCCCATCCCCCCCGCCAAACAAACCATGCAATCAAAGTTGATCCTACTGTTAACTTTAGCATGCCACACATTCAGAGCAACTGTGTTGTTCCAAACAACCCAACCTCTTTTTCACTTTGCTATTTCTACCAAACATTTATCCACTTAAGCTTAAAATTCACTCGCAACACATCAAGCCATCTTTTTTTCTCAATTTTAACTCTAGGTCTTGTGTCCTAAGGTTGAAGAGTACAAGAGTGGGTCATACATTGAACATTAAAGTGATCTAATTTGGAATAGAATGGGCAGTTCATTCTGTGTTGGAATTGTTACCCACCCGGTTAACTCTTCTCAAACAGCCGAGGTCACAAGACCAAGGTCGTCAACCGCCATACCTCACCCCAAGCGGCTCGGAAAAAGCGTTTCATCCCGCTAGATCTGGGGCATTCTCAGACTCCCAATGTGGTCATACATAACACCACCACTATCACCAACTCACAAGAGCTCGAATGGGAACGGAACGAAGATAGCTATCGGAGGAGCCTCCTACCACAGGGATCGATCGGCATTCAAGCCGCCCCAGACCAGCCATCTCATGAATAAGAGGCCCCTTACAGTAGCCTCCTTGAATGTGAGGGGCTTAGGGAAGAACTCCTCCAAGCAAAAAGAAATCCGTTCCTGGATTTCCTCCCTGGTTCCCACCCCTCAAATATTGATTTTACAAGAACATCACCCGGGGGAAATAGACTGCTCCAACTCCACAAAAGGGATCCAATTCTGGAATGGCACTTCTTTTTGGAACTATGGCCTACCAATGGGGCGTTCACAGCGAATGAGCATGGGCACTTCCATTCTCATTGATAGATCCTTTGCCTCCCTCATCAGTGCCAATGGCATTCTTTTAGAAGGCAGGGCACAGTTCATTACCCTTCACATCTTGGGTACTGGTACCTTGACAATCATCAACGTTTATGCTTCATGTTCCTCAAACGAGAGAGCGTTGATGTGGAAACGGTTGAGTGAAGGGAGGTGGCTGCATGGCACCACCTAACCCTCCAATATGGTTTAATGGACGCATGGCTGCTTGATAGCTTTCGGAAAATGTCCGCCAAGGAATTCACCTTCGACAATGGAAGATCCGACGCACACTCGGCGATCTCACGCATAGACAAGTTCCTCATTTCCCAAGACCTGGATTTGAGAGGCGGGAGAATTGAGGCGGTTGCTTCGATCCGAAAATTCTCCGACCACTCTCCTTTAGTCCTATCCATATGGGGCCAACTTGACATACCTGACAAATTGTCTCATTATTTTGACTCTTCCCTACTCAAAGATGAAAAAGGGAGAGCTGAAATGCTACAAGCCTGGGAAGGGGAGCTGCCCAAGCCCTTAAACGACTCAAAGTGGGCCCCCTGGTTGGAGGCTGCCACCAAAAGAGTATTGGCATGCAACACAAGATTAGCGAAGGAAAGGCGCCGCCTGAGAGGGGTGCAGGTCAGAGTGCACGTAAAGAAAATTCAGCTGGCTGAGGAGCAGCTCCAACGGGACCCAACTAACGAACAAGTGCGAGACATTTTGTCCGAATCGCAAGGAAAGTTGGCTGAGGTTTTCCAAGCTTCAGTTGAGCGTAATAGTCACCTTTCAACGGCCAAATGGTTCAGGTATGGGGACACCTGCTCCAAAACTTTCTTTGATTTCCATCGAATCGGAAAGAAAAAGGCACTCTTGAAGGAGTTAGAGGTTGATGGAGGGACAATTTCTGACCAGAAAGACCTTTCTCACTACATCACAAGATTTTATGCCAACCTCTATGAGTCAGAGACACATGCCCCGAGCACCTCTGAGGCACAAGAGAGATGTTGGGAGAGCGTCCCCACTCGGGTCACGGAGGCCATGAATGCCAACATGACCCGATCCTTATCCCTAGCAGAAATCACGGAAGCCATCACCTTGCTTCCCAAAGGCAAGGCCCCAGGTCACGATGGAATACCAACAGAATTCTTTCAAGAATATGTGGATGAGGTAGCCCCCACGCTACTACTAGCCTTCAAGGCCATGTTAGCACAAGGATTGACCTCGGAATACATTAACAAGGGCATGATCACCCTGATTCCGAAGTCAGGGGATCACTCAAAACTGGGGAATTGGCGCCCAATCACACTTTTGGGAAGCATATACAAGATCCTTGCCAAAACTTTAGCTAGAAGAATTCAAGAATTCCTTCCTCTCGTGATCAGACCAAACCAAATCGGTTTCGTAAAAGGAAGAAACATTCTAGATAATAATTTCCTAGCTCAGGAGGCTCTGGTCTGGGCACCAGAGAGCGGCCAGGACCTTGTCCTCCTACTCCTCGATTTTGAAAAAGCATTTGACAAGATTGAATGGGATTTCCTCTTCCCAACCTTGTCCAAACTAGGTTTCTGCCCCACCTGGATTCAATGGATCTCATCCCTTTACTGGCTCGCATCCTCATCAGTTAAAGTAAACGGGAAATCTGGAAAGGATTTCAGACTCGCTAGGTCAGTCAGACAAGGATGTCCACTAGCTCCATACTTGTTCATTCTAGCTATGGATGTTCTGGGCCATATGCTAGATGACCCAAAGCACGAAATAGAAGGGTTACACCTCCCCAAAGGGGGATGCGTCTGGGATCAAACTTTCGCGGATGACACCACACTTTACCTCAAAGGCTCCCCCAGTAACTTAAGCAAAGCTCAGGCGGTCCTCGATCTATTCTGTCTTGCCTCTGGGGCAAAAATCAATTGGGGAAAATCTGCGGCCATATGGGCAAGCAAGGATAAAAAGGAATGGGAATGGGGACAAGAAGTTGGGCTGAAATGGATCCCCGAGGGTCAAGGGGTTCGATACTTAGGCATACAAATAGGCTTCCGGTTACCCATCGAGGCCAATTTTGAAAAACTTATGCTCACCCTAAAAGGGAAGATGATCGCTTGGGGCAAGTGCAACCTCTCTCTTGCCGGCAGAATTTTGGTTGCCAACCAAGTATTGCTCTCCTCAATGTGGTATCTGGCAGCCTGTTGGAACCCCAATCCCAGGATGTGCAACCAGATCAGAGGAGTGGTTCGAAACTTCATTTGGGGAGGAAAGGCTTCCAACACACGGGCCAAGGTCAAATGGGATTCTCTTACACTTCCCTTGTCTAGCGGTGGCCTAGGGATCATAGACCCCAAGGCACAATCCGAAGCACTACTTGCCAAACTTCTGGTGAGAGGTCTTGCCCCAGGAGGAGAACCCTGGAAAGAGATTCTAAGGCACCGAGCAGATCAGGTCCATCTTCCAGTGCACAGCAAAGGGCCAAGCATCCCGGATATAAATTGGCTTTTTGCCGCCCCCAAGCTCAAAAAATTGAAATGCTCATTTTGGAAGAGCATCCTTGGTTCTTGGCTTAATGTAAGAGTTGGTCCAACAAAGTCCGAACCCGCATCCCATGCGGAGGTTCTTAGACAGCCCATTTTCAGCAACCCTCTCATCCTCAACACAACTGGTCACCCTCTGGGAGTGAGTGGTCGCAATGAAGGACGAGCCATTGCCAATTCTGGCTGCACCCGAATCAAAGATCTTTGGGATCAGGAGGGAAGGGCATGGAAAAGCCTCCAAGCCCTCCGGATGACCTACCACGCCACCAACAGGAACAACAGAGAAATCATCATAGCGAGCATCCCATGGAATCCTGCAATTTACACTAACCGATTTCAAGCAGGGGACTGGATCAGCAAAAGAAACTCTGGAAATAACAACACTCTAGAATGGATATACCATGTAACCGGGGTCACCCCCAACACGGTGCAAGCCATTGAATTCCAAAGGGTAACCCCCACTGGTCTCATCAGAGCTGCGAACTCCCAAATGATAACCCTCTCCCCTGAAGGTTATCACCCAATCAGGGTCCTCTTTCAAGAAAGACATGGAGCCCCATATAAAGTTGCCAGGGAGCTGCCATCACTCACTAAGCTCCCCTTACTCTGGATTTTCGAATCCGGTTTCATTGATGGGCTTCCCTGGGACCCGGGAGAGTGGCATTGGCAAGCCTCTTCACAAATGGGTGACTCTCCTTTTTTTGGCTATTCCACAAAGCGGGGTTACCGAAACGTAAGGAACCCCACCCAGAGCGCTTACATCTGCTCCTTCATTCAAAGGTTAAATCTGCAGAATTCCACCGTCACGCAAGTTATAGCCAGAATCTGGCATAATGCCCGACCCCGGAAGGTCGGTACTCTCATATGGCTCACTTTAAACCGGGGCCTCCCGGTTGGCACCTGGCTACAATGCATGGGGATCCTCCCCACTTGCAAGGTTTGCACAGAGGAGGCCCCTGAATCCCCTCAATACTGTCTTCTCGAGTGCCCCCTTGCAAAACGGGCTTGGGAGGCCTTCTTTCACATCTGGGAAAATTGGGGAGCGCCTAATGACATCACTCTTTCCTCGCCATTCATCATGTTGGGTGAAGCTGTTTTTGAGAGAGAAGATGACCCCCCTGGGATCCAAGGGTACCATGTAGGAGGCTTCTCCTACATCAGACAACCGCTTGACATCCTTCGTAGTTTTATCCTCTACTTCCTCTGGACAGAGAGATGCCGGAAGCATTTTGATAACCAGTATTCCTCTAGGAAAATCCTTCAGCAAGCCTGGGTTGCTACCGTTGAGGTTGGAATGGCCACTTGGAAGGCCATTAATTCTCTTCGGCCCACCCGGGACCCTACTATTCAAGCTAGGCTTGATCAAGCCTTTAAGGCGGAATGGTGCCACTTAGGCATCTTTGGGGCTGATTGCGTCACCATTGTGTGGTGCTTCTTGCCCCCCTTGTATTTCTTGAATTTTTCTAATGTTTGATGGGGCTGCTGCCTCCCTCCCCTGCTGGGGGTCTTTCTCAAACGGCCGAGGCTTTCTCTGGTGTGGAATTGACGGAATTGTCGTCTTCTCCAAAACTGCCGAAGCTTCATCTCATCCTGAAAGCGCCAGGCTCGCTCGCCCGCTCCCTCCCTCGCGAACTGACAAAAACACACACTCACCAGAAGAAGAAGAGTAAGAAGAAAAATTACGCATTGAGGATTTTGCAGTGTTGGATATTTTGCATGAAAAAATACTTGCGAAGAGTGGCAATTTTTCCCTTCCTTGTTCTGATTTATCAAGAGGACTCATTTGCTCACCAGTAAGCTTTTCGATCCTTTCCTTTCCTTTTGTCTCTTGCAATCTCAGCTCTTTCTCGTGTGTAAGCTTTCTGAGAATCAAACCAGTTTAGAAGTTTCTTTCTCTCTGCTTTTTGGTTGAGGGGCTTTTTTTTTTCCCCCTTTCCTTTTTCGTCTCTTTTTTGTTTGTGGATCAATGAATGTTTTGGCTGTCGCAATGGTGGTCTTGATGCAGCGAGATCATCATCAGTCCTTGTTGTGAAAATAGTAACGTTTTCCAGACCGATCCTATGCTAATTTCTTCTCATACTCTCATCATAAAACTCCATGAAGCTTGACATTCATGAGACCCATACTAAGCAAAGCACAAATTTAGTTATTATCTGTAGCAGTATACACAGTCATGGCTGTCTATTGAATTTTTACACAACTTATCACAAGTCACAACACTGACAGAATTTACAAAATAAAAGTACATGGTTTGGGGTTTTTCATAGGAGATTTTGTTACCTACATTGTAGAACATTGTCAGAAGTCATTATGTTTGGCACAATGTAATCTCTCAGTTTTGGGTTCATGATTTTGGATGGATTTTCATAGAGACCAGACTTACAACAAAGAGTGAGTGAAAAATGGGTCCACGTCCAGACCCAAGAATGATCGATGATGAAAACGTTTGGTCTTCTTTCATTGGGCCTTCTCATTGGGAGCTGGGTTGTCTCTTTCTAATTAATGGCAGCATGTGTGACCAACCCTTTTTCAGTTTGTGGAGTTGTCATTGTCATTGTTGCAGGTACAGCGAAGTATGTACTGCAGGAGAAGGTTTCCACATCTGTTGAGGAATGATGAGCTGCAAGAGCTGCACAGCAAGAAAATGCACTGTCTCCTGATTATTGGTGACATAGCTGTGATGTTGGTGGCTCCGATGAGTAGTGTGTCTGTGAGATTACTGTAATTGAGAGCTCCTTCTTAAGGTCCTTTGATCACCTTTCAACCACACAAGATTCACCAAATAAATAAATAAATGGAAAGATTCATGAATTGTAGGACTAGTGATAGAGAGACTATGATCACACCCAGTAAGATCTACACAAAACAGCAGTAGATGCAATTGAAATTCCCCTTCAAACTTTTTCGCTATTTGTGGTGGGTTTTTTACCAGATACAATCTGAAAACGGGTGAGATTCACAAAAACATGAATGGAGAGGGCATCATTTTTCTAGCAGTGGACTGTGTTCCTAAAGAGCTTCCTAAGGAGGTAGGCAATGTTTTTCATTCAGGAATTTATATCTGTACAAGGAAATCTCCAATTTTACACTTCTCTGAGAGTCTACCTTATGAAGTAGAAACATATACATAGATAAATCTTTCAGTCTAATTTGTAACTCAGCTGTATGAGTAATGGCAGGGGCTATAGTTGAGCTTAGGAATAGAATGAAGAGGGGGATCCAGGACGCTGATTTCTGAAAACTTTTGTTGCAGGCTACAAAGTATTTCAGAGATGTACTGTATCCAGTTTTGAGGAGTATGGCACATGTAAGCTCTCCAGAGGAAAACCTTGTCCCTATTCAGAAGGCATGCATTGTTCACAATGGAAAGCTCAGACTGCTTCACGAGTACATCCACCACATGTGACAGTCTGATTCCACATAATGAAAACACAAAACCTTTCACTTTTTTTCTTTTTGCTTTGATTTGCAGAGCTCTTTTTGCAACATGGATGTTTTGGATCAATTCAGGTTTCGCAGCTTTCTATCAGCAATAGTGGCATAGAGAAAGAAAAATGTCAATTTAGGCTCTGGAATTGTGGCAGGAAAAAACAACAAACAGCAAAGATGAGTCAAGAGAAGAATGGCCGACTAGTTAGAGTGTGAGTCGTTTCTCTCTGTGTGTGAATGACATTATTTGCCATGATGGGTGGTTTTTTTCCCCGGATGTTTTGTCTTATTTTTGCTAGGCAATAACTGTGGACAAAGTGGTGAACAAATTTGCCAATTTCTTCATTTGCCAATTTGGGGAACTAATTTGACTAATGCAACAGCTGCACAGCTTAATGTTTCAGATGGAGTCCAACTCTATGAGTTGATCTCTCAGGTGAAATTTTTGACTCAGATGGATTAACAAATTTCTGTTGTAATCATCCTCTGTCTGACAATGGACATTACATATTGACAGTAGAGCTTAATATGGCAAAATCTTTCATAATTATTAATAGACTTGTCCAAAATTGACAGGAGAATCTCAACTTTGTCAGGTCTGCACAGATTTTTGTCCTGGGTTTAAATTGCTGATGAGTCAATGTTTGGGTGTGTGTGGGAACTCAGGCAAATGAGGTGATAAGCTTACTGCCAGCAAAGTGTCATGTTGCCATTGCCAATGCCTGCAAAGAGAGGTAGGTACCTTGTCAAAAATAGTGGACCTAGGAGGAAGCAAGTACTCATGTCAATGTAATATACCAGATAATTTTCTCAAAGGCCATCATCTCTACAAATGATTCTTATATATCCTTGGTGGAGAATCAGCATGTGTCCTTCCATCACCAATTTGTGCTATCAGCCATTTCTGTGTACAGTAGTGTGATTGAATGTCTGAACTAGTTTCACTTGGATCAAATAGATCCTTGGTTACAGATTTCCTGAACTGTTTTTGTCTTTGGACACTTTGGCAGTTGAAGAAGCATTTGGTTACAGTGACCTTATGTGAGCCCAGAGATGGAAAATTTGAAATGAAAAGCCAAACAGGTGCATGGGTGTAGCACTGCTTTGTGAAATGGAATTGGACCCTGGAATCAGTTTGGTTTTTCTTCTCTCTTAAACAGAAAATTCTGATCTGTTCCAATACATATCCAATGGTGGACATGCTGACAGGAAGTTGTTCCACGTTGGTTCAAATGATGGTCAATCTGTAAGGCCCATAGTTGCTGTTATGGGCTAGTTTTGCAATGGGCTCTTGATTAGTGCTACAATGCAGTCTTGAATGAGACGTTTGAGTGTATTGGAATCACAAATTGTATGCTGGCAATGAAGATGATTGAGGAGGCACATTCAAACCTGGGTGGTTGTGTGCAGTTGTTTGTTTCTTATTGTGGCAGCCTTCCAGCTCGTACAGCTGCAAACAATTCCGTTGGCTACAAATTCAGGTTTGGTGTTCCTCATCTTTAACCCTAAAATTGATGAAACCAGAATGGTATCCAGGCAAAGACCGCATTTTGGAGCTCAATGGATCTTGAGCATAGCTAGAGACTGTAATGCACTTAACTATACAACCAGATCTATATAGCTGTAGACCTTGATTGGAGAGAAATTTGCCCCAGGGATGATCCTTGGTGAGGTGGTGGCTACTAAGCCAAATGCTGGTTGACATTATTGGCAGCAATCAAAGATCTGGCATTTACACATGTGTCCAGAGTGGTAAGTTTGTCTTTTGATTTTCTGCAGCTGGAACCCATCTGTCCAGAGCCAGAAAATTAGCTCCAGGACACAGTTCCCTGCTGTCTATTTGTACCAAGGCAAGAAAAAAGTTGAAGTTGCAGGTAAGGCTCTCTTTATTTGTATGTGACCTGAACATGGATTCCTTAGAACTTCCGAGATTTCCAAATACTAACAATTGAGATAAACATTCATGCGCTAGAGAATAATATTAGACTGACCAAAATTCAGAAATGGTTGCACGGACCTCCATTCCACTCCAATAATAATGTTCACGCCCTCTCCTGGAATCCTGGGTTTGGACCGGTGGTGATAGATAATAGTTATTGTACACTTTGGTCTGCAGCCTGCCTTTGTTTTCCTTTCAGCTGATTTATCAAGAACCTTGGAAAGACATTCAAGAAGGGTGAAAGGATATGAGCAAACTAAAAAAGCATCTGAAGTTCCAGACCCTGATCAATTGGACTGAAGCAACAAAACTACTGAATTCGTATGGAACTTTGTATGGAACCCCACATTGTAGGATGGAAAATCAGAAAGAATTCCATACACTATGATGATGAACAAGTTAAATCATACACAAAACAATGTCAGCAGATGGAGAATATATAATTTCATTACCCACACAACAACAATATTAATTGGGTTCCGTGAAATTTTCCATGTTAAGATGAATTACAAAACAATGTGCTCTCAGTTTTGAAAGTCAATGTGCTTGTCAGGAATAAATTGGTCAGACCGCACTAATCTCAGGATGAAAATTATACCAAAAAGAAGAAGAAGAAAAAGAAGAAGAAGAAGAGAAAGAAGATGATGGTGATGGTGATGATGAAATAAAGATCATGAAGAAGTTGATGATGAAGACGAGGAGGAAGAGGAGGAAGGAGAAATAAATCCGTTATAATCTGAGATGCCAGATATCGCAGTTGAAAGACAAGACTAAGATGATGATACGTTTGATGAAGAAGGAGAAGACAAGGACAATGAGGAAGAAGGAGGAGGAGAAGGAGAAATTATCCGTTGTTCGATCTGATCAGTCCTTCCTCCTCCTCGGATCATGTGGATAAGAGGAGCTGTAACTCGAGAGTGTCGAGATGATCACGTGGTGAAGAAGAAGAAGACGAAGAAGAAGAAGAAGAGGCATCAAGATGATCACGGCATGCTACCAAAACCTCCAGAGTAAAAGTCGTAATCTATATAACTAGTTCACAAATTGTAGAAGAGGTCACACAACAGTTGGTGTTGAGATCAGCGTGGTCAAGCTTCCGAGGACCAGTATCAAGAGAAACTGTGATCAGGAATGAAGCAAACGGCTGCTACTAGCGAGCTTTCTGCGTGAGTTAGGAGGTCATTGCTCACATACTATGTCAGACTTCTCTGCAAGTACCCGGAACAAATTGTCATATACTGCACGTTTCGTAGAGAGTGCGTGCAAGTAGAGGATTCGCTATTACTCAACAGCGAACAGACTCTCGCACATCCAAAATAACTGGCTCTGGTACTATTACAACAGAAGGCAAAATGTTCAAGACCGTTGGAACGTTGGATGAGCAAAAGCTTCAGGCGGCAGTCGCAACGCTCGAGTGCTGGTGCGCACACCTGAAAAATCTGAAAGTTGCAAAAGCAAATCGATCAAAATTGCTCGCGGTCTTGATCGTTACAGAGTTCATGACTCAAATTCCTCTCGATAGCAGCAGGCAAGCATAAAATTACAGAACTTATTGACAGAGGAGACTTAGTACTGGAAAAGTAGAAACATCAAAAGCTGGAGAAATGCAAGAAAAAACTGCACGACTACGGGAGAGAACACGCATGAACACACGCATGCGAATTCCTGTATACATGCATTCGAGCGTGCTCTCTCTCGTTGTCACCAATCCCCTCCTTACCTATCCCCCAAAACCGCTAGTCTGTTGTGTTCAAAAGCGCTAGTCTATCTCCCCGAAGTTAGTTAGTCACCGCCGCTGCACGTTTGGTTCCGAGGAAACCGCGGATATCTACAGGGAGAGTCCTCAATGAGAGTTGCAGCAGTATAAAAACTCGCAGCACAGATGCAAAAAGAAAAACAACAACAACAACAATGCACATGGAAACGAGACAAACAAACGAAAAGGCCTTAAAGTGTCCATAACGGTCCAAAACTGAAACGGATTTTCGCAAGCAGCCGCCGCACGCCCATACAAATCTGATCCATCGAGTGTACTACAACGCAGGAAACCGCCCAGGGACCGATTCACTAGGAGCTAGCCAAAGAAAACGCCAGGGGGGTGGAGGGGGGCGGACACACACACACACACAATGCAAGCAAAGTGGCACGACTGTAGCGGAGCCCCGGCAACAACAAGAAAAACGATCAGAAGGGGATGTTGTGAATACTAGCCAGTGAACTCGGGTCTTTATTGTGAAATCTGCGACCAGAATTGAGAGGCAAGGAAAGTCGAAGCCAAGAGAGGAGGGAGCGAGAGAGGAAGTGCGGGGCACCTCTCACGGGCCCCGTCCTGGTCCCATACTAGCTACACACAGGACAGGGAGGGAAAGCTGGGGCCCAGCGTCGGAAGCCAAGACAAGAGACACTTAGCAAATCGCAACAACAGTCCCCGCACTCCGCCCCAACTGATTGACCTATTTTGCTTGATCAAATTACACACGTTGTAGTCGGTAATTGCTCCTTGATGGCGGTTTTGCTCCTTTTCAAAACTGGTTGTTGCAAAAAGGGTGGTGGGTGTCTGCCAAGCCAGACAAACAAACTGATATTATCAATAATAGTCTACGTGCTGCACAAGTGTTAAAAATGTTCAACAAACGTATCCCCAAAATTCCATGGTGAGAGAAGTGTTAGTTTTTACAATAATAATATTCTAGTGTTTTTTTTGAATTATTATTATTATTATTATTTTATTATTTATTTTTTTCCCTTCAATTTTGTGATGTAGCCCCCATTTGGTCATTATCAGCATCTTTCTTTTCAATTTTTTTGATGTCCAAAAATAAATTCGGCAATTAAATTTTCTTATATGTCTCAAATAACCCCAAGAAAAAACAAGAAGCTTGTCATGGTCGGTTACATAATTTAACCAAAACTATATATGAAAATAAAAACATTCAAGCATCCTGAATATCGTTGAGCAATATTTGTAGTGAAGGGTTGGTGAATTTGTAGCATTTATATTTGTACATATTAACAATTCTATGTAAGTGCATCTCTAATGCTTAAGACATTAAGCATTGAATATAAGGTCAAAGACCAATTTAAATTCTCAGCATTTTATCATCTTGTTTCTTTTGTGGTTAGAAGAAGACTAGGAAACAAGAAAGGTTAGCTTGCCCTAAGCTTAGTTTCCTCATTAAATAATCCTCAAAATAATGAAATGAAATTTTGTGAAAATATGAAGTTGATTTGTTTTAAATCATTATAATTATCATAGGCTACACTCTGAATAATTTCACTACTCATATCACAATATTATGGTAAATGATGGAAATTTTTATAATTTCAAAAATTAAAAAAACGAATTTTTTTTATAAAAAAATTATTCATTTTATCAATGTGGAAACTGACCCTAGGCTATGGGAGCCAACTTTGTCAAATTTTTATGGCTCTTGACATGATTCAAAATTGTCGTCTAGATGAGAAGAAGAAGAAGCAACTGAGGTGCTTTCCATCTTAATGGGTATTATTTTAAGAGATTTCCATCTAGACACTCTCATTCCAGCATTTTATTTCAGTTTGTGCCAAGCTTTGACATTGGTGACACCTACCTAGCTCAAGACCATAGATCAATGGTTTGCTCAAAGACAGAACTACCTTTCAGAGACACTAAAGGGCTGGTCCTGGGGCTTTACTGTTCACTAAATGACCCTCCATCATGAACATCTGAATATGAGATTGATCAAAACCTTTAGCTAAAATTTATTAAAACTTGACCTCCAAAGCCGCAAATCCTCATGTCGATCTCAATCAAGGAATTAAGTCTATGTGTGTGGGATGAACAATGATGTCATTCATTTAGGTGTGAATACCATTTTCAAAAGAAGACAATGAGAAGTCCTTCACTAGATGACTAAAGCGTAGTTGAAAGGGCCACTTGCAATTCTCTCCTACCCACTGAAAGTTGAATTCGAGTGCAATGAATGCAAAAGCATCATGCATTGCATCATGTGTCCTTATGCATTTATTGTCATGAACACAACAAAAACATGGATAACCAAATGGAGCAATTGGTTGTATACATACACATTCAAGGAAGCCCATAATTGAAAGATGTGAGAATCTTGATTTGAAGTAAGAAGATAATTGAAACATGAGAAGACTAGGTTGAGTTGTGACCCATGCTCTCACATCAAAGCTTGGACATAAAGGATACAAGCTTAGTGAACATCATGTGTATCATGATATAACATGTTGGAGAGGGTGTGTTGGTGCTAATGTTTCGGAATTGAATCATGAAAGTGATCCAACTATTTGCCCATAATTTGGGCTTGAACATGCATGTTGACAATGGCAAGAGGTTGTAAGCCACTTTTAACTATTTTTTAAAAGGAAAGGTGGTTGTTGTTCAAGTGAGCCAAAATATTTTATAGGAAATTGTAATGTTCTAGAAAAAATTAGAAACCAATAGCTGAAACTTCTAGGGCCCAACTCCTTAGATAGAGGTTGTTGGAATGATGGTAAATAAATTTAAATGAAGTTGATACCCCAAAAGATATTAGGAAAAAATTTGTTTGCAAGTTAAAATTGTAAATTTGGGGTTGTCATTTATGACCCATAACCTAAAATACAACCAAAAACTTGGAAAAGGTCAGATAAAAGTATGAATGGCGGTGTACAAATTCGGAAGTAAATGGTAGATAATATTTTGCAAGTATCATGGGCATTACATGAAACAATGAATTAAAAATCTTGAAAGTTACCAAACATTGCCCCACTTAGGAAGCAAATTTCCATGTTTAATAATGAGTTTCAAATAACATATGATGTCAATGAAAAAGGATCAATCAAAGCTCCTAATACTCTAATATAATCTAAAGAATGCTAAATACTTGGTCAAAGGGATGAAGTCTACAAGCAAGTTAGATGAAGACCATAAGACATATTTACTTGGACATGTAGGAGAAAACCAATCTCATGAACTTGGATCATTAAACATCCGTATGTTGACAAGACCATATAAGGAGGTGCACCTCTAAAATTTGAACATATCATTCACAATGGTTGGGGGCAAATAAGAGGAATGACATTCATTAATGAATCAAGTGCCAACTATTATTATAATATCACTTAGTAAATTAGGGTTATTTAATTGTTATTTAACCCCTATATGATATTTAGGTCAAATAATAATCATTTAACTAATACCAAAGTTTAATTTGATTATAAGCATGTTCTCTTTTGTTGATGTATGCTTATGGGTGAAATCACAATGAAAGGCCCCCAAAAATTGTCACCACAACTATAGGTTTTAAAGTTTTTTTTTTGGGTAACATATGGACATCACATTTGAAAAAATAATTCTTGTTCTAAGTATATTTGATTAGCTTTTAGGACTTAAGTAATTCTTACAAAAAGTTCAACAAACATTAACTATTTTGAAATACCTAGATCACATTTGTGATATGAAATAATAATTGTCATATAATATTAAAAAATGAAAAAAATACTTCCAAAATGAGTTGTGGGTGAAAATTTCAAGTGAAATTTGTGTGTTAATTATAAGTTTATTGCATATTATGATATTAATATTATACTCTTTATTTTTTGTCAAAAGCGACTCATCCTTAATGTGTTCTCACCTTTATCAATAATGTTTCCAACCAAGGTGTCAAGTGCACATGTTCCCCCATTGTTAATCGTTGACTTGCAATTCATGAAATGTCTACCTTGTAATTGCCTTCTCATTTCTTTGATCAAAAGTAGTACACATAAATGAACAAATTTACATCAAGGTTTTTTTTATGACAAGCATTATGGACATATCTACTTTCCCTCTAGGTGTAATTGCAGTATAAGAAAACAATGAATGTACTTCCATAGGCAATTCCTTAAAAAACAATGGGTTAGCTAATCATGTTAACATGCAACAAAACATGATTGGTTATTCAAAGATAATTTTTTGATTCCATGGTTTATAACTTGAAATAAATGTTTTAAAATCCTTATTAACCAAAAAAATGTTTCATTATTCTATTATGTTATTCTTTGAATTAAAATTTTCTCAAAAATTTGTCATTTTCAAATATTTTCAAGTCTTTTTAAGATTCCTTTTAACAACAAAAGCATTGGTTACATTATTTTTTTAAGCTTTTGAGTTTTTTAAATCTATTATATTGATTTCAAATTTATCCATGTATTTTCATAATATATATTATGAATGTTGTCATATAAATGTTTCCGAAAAATTTAACACCAACTCAAATTATGACTTTAAAACATGATGGTTTCAACTATTTTAATATGTATTAGCATAATTGGACCCATCTAAGGTCTAGAATCTTTTCAAAAGGAGATGTTAAACACCATGTGTGCCACCTTTTTGAGGATTTGCCACACAAATCATTGTCCATGCACTACTAACCTCTTCATACAACATGCATCACAACCACAAATGTTGGAATTATTCATCCATCAATATTTGGTAAGTGGCATGATGCACAACTTTGCACATGATATGTCCAAACTTTTCCATCTTGGCTTTCCAAAATCAAAAGTAGATAGTATTTTTGCTCTCTCAAAATCACCTACTCCTTTATGACACCCAATGTGGTTGGAATGGTTTAATGCAAATACATATAATCACATAGTTGGTATTGTGACATTTGAAATAGATATTGCCCAAGGGTGTGCACCTTTGGGTAATATCAACCTCCTTGTATAATTATATGTGTTTCAATGTTGGGCAACATTGCCAATTTCTTGAACTCCATGGGCATGGTGTTTGAACAACTTGTTACTCAAAAGATTGAATGCATGTATCCAAGTTACTGAGATTTAATGTTGCAATGATGTCCGATTGAATTGAAAGAAGCAAATTTGGTTCACATCTAAACAAAAGGAAATAAAACCAAAACAAAACAACACAAAAGGGTAAGCAACATAAAGTAAACATTTCAATAATCTTGTCAAGATAAATGGAAAATAACCATAAACACACAACTTTAATATATAAAACAAGGAAATGTTATTTGTTTCCATTATGAATATCAATATGTTTGTAATAGCATTGAAACCATATGTACAATGTGAATTAAGTAGATTTTTAAAAATGTAAATACATTCTTTCTACTTATTGAACCTAATAAAATAGGTTTCAAATGTACATAATATAAGCTATATTCCTACCTTTTCTGCTTTCAAAATTGATGGCATCTTCCATTGAACTTATAGGAAATTTGTATATATAATTTGAAAAGGTTTTTGTAATAAAAATATGTTTTACAAATATTAGGTTTGAAACCACAAATTTCAAGTAATTCTCAAACCTACATGTATACAATTTCCTATAAATTTAATGGAGGATTTCATGATTTGATAAATGGATGATGAGTGAAATTGACTATTACTCAAACACTTATGTATACCCTAACAAGCCCTAAAAACTAATGTTTAAGCCCTTCATTAGGTGGCCTAAAAACTTGGGTGGTTTTCTCTTTTGGGCCATACATTTGGGCGAAAAAGCAATAAATTTATACAATGGGTAGTCTACAAAATTTTAATTTCTAACAATTTGAAAAGCATTTGGGCAATGCACAAGGCGAACTCAACTTGGCAAGTTGGCAATGTAACATTCATAACTAAATTGTTAATGACAATGGAAGTGGACTTGGCAAAATGGTGAAGTGGATGTGGATTAGCCTTTTAGTAAAGTTGACTTGAAAAAATAGCAAAATACAAGAAATCAAGTAGACAAAATAGCCATGCAAATTGTATTCCATACACTTACTTTACACCTTAATTCATAAGTACTTTCACATTACAAGCAAAAGAATTTTCTTCCATGCAATTTTGAATCAAAATCAGCTAAATAATTTTGAATTTGAACACATTATGGAATAAATAGTATATAGTATATATGTTCCTCTAATTAATGAAAAAAATTCAAATCTTACCTCTTTTTCAAAAGTGAAAATAGGCTCTATGGCAAACTTTGTTAAATTGATGGAGGATTCTTAAAACGTACGTAAGTACAATATTTTAAAGAACAACCACATTAACTCATCACAAAACTATCCTTTGGGTATGGTAATCTAAACTCATTATGTTGAACAAGCCAATACCTAGTCAAAATGTAAGAAAATTGTAAAGAAAATCAAGCAATTTCTTTTCTATATCTCTATTTAGCTTACATTTTGGAACATTGTGGTTATGACTTTAACCATGTTAATTTACAATTTTATCATATTTCCAACAATAAAATTCTTTAAAAGTTTATATAATTTGTGTAGCTTAAGAAACTTATGCATTGGTAATTTTACATTTGGAAAACTTTCACCAAAATTTGATCTAAGAAGTTTCATCTTCACATGTAATTTTTTGTTTTAATGGAAAACTGCCTAGATATGCCGAATTTTGAAGGGAATTTTTTCGAATTGCCAAATTTCAAAGAACAATATTCAAATGATATAGTTTGTATAATAGGTCCTATTAGGTAGCCAATGATATCAAAGGATAGTTATAAGTGAAAATATCATTGGGTGGTACCTCAAGGAACATCACACTTTCATTTTAATAAACCCATTGAACTTTAAGAATATATAGGAAACACTCAAATATTAAGAGTTTTTATTTTTTAAATTGGTAAATTAAATAATTACGTCTTATAGACTTTGAATTTTTTTACAGCACAATAAGGCATTTAGTTTTTCTCACACTCATACATTTTATGTACATTAATATCTAAAATGTTTGTGATAAGAATCTTGGGCCCAAAATATTTGTTTAAACATTTCTTATAAATCTTTGAACTTGTTTTTTAAGAGACAAAGTCTTGGATTTTTTTCCAAGACTTAATAGGGTGAAAGCAAGAAAAAAAGAGCCAAGAAATCTGTGGACAATCATTAAAAAGTGTTTTTTGAATTCTTGAAAAATCACCATGGGAACATTATATATCAAAAAAAATCATCAAATTTTTAAAATAAATTCTTATACTTTCAAAGTTGCAATTACAAAATTTTCATGAAAATTCACCATGTTTCAAGAATCTTTTTGTTTGTTTAAAGCATTCAAGAAAAGCATGTGGACAAGTGGTTTTTTGTTTCAAAAGTCCTTTTTCCTTATGAAATGTTTACCAAATCATTTTAATATTTTTATGAATTTCAATATATTCCACAAGAAGGGATCCATGTGGTCAAAACATTCAAAAAATAAATATATATATACCATTTTATATTTTGATACTTGAACATCCTTAAACATTATTAATTTTGAATTGGTGATGGTTCAAAGCAAAGTTATAGATTTGACTATAATGTAAAGCTTGATGCCAACAAAATTGAATTTGTATCATGTTATATATTATATTTGGCCTCAAATTTGTAGTTCAGTTTGAAAAATTGTGTGAAAAATGCAATCTTTGGAAAAGACTTCAACCTTAATGCAATTGGCTCCTTTTTTCATGCTTTCACCCAATAGGAATCTTGAAACTTGTTCAAACTTGACATGTTATGCATAGAATAATATCTTCATAATGTATCTATCCATGAAAAAAATCAAACTTTCAATATGAATATGTCATAAAGTTACAACATGTTTTCACTAGACTAAATTTATGACTAGTATTCCAATCATAAAGAACAAAAAATGATTAATAACCCTAAAGTCATTCCAAATGAGTCATTGAAAACAATAGTCATTAAGGACATGATGTGGCACATTTCATTCATTAATCATAAAAGACATCTATGAAATCATTAGTCATAGTTTAATCATTGTGTAATTGTTTTTTATTATTACAAATTATAATAATTGATATTATTATAATGTAAATAATGAGATATATTTGTATTTCCAATATTTTTAATTTCATTTTTTCATCCTATCCATTGTTGACACATGTCACCACCTAAACTAGGTTAAAAATTAGTTTAAATGGCTAAATAGACCACCTATTCTACCTAGGTAGGCACTTAATTTAGGTAGTCTAATTAAGTATGGAATATATAGTCAATATTCCATCATTGACTTCAACAATGTCATTTGTGAAATTTGATCCTTGGACCCCAAAGATGGAATTGAATTCGTTTACCACCAAGCCACCCCACTTGCTGTGTAAACAATCTAGTGTTAATTTTATTTAAACCATACTTCTTTTAAATATTACACACAATTTTAAATGTGATAATTCGTATCTTATTGATAAATTGTCCAAATAAAAAAATAAAAAACTTATTCATAAATTTCCTTCAATAATGTACACAAATTATTATATTATATATGTATGTGAATTATTTCAAAAGAAAAACATATTCAAATCTTATATATAAAGTCGCTTGTTGCGTCCGTCTGTCCGTCTGTCCGTCTGTTTGTGACCACTGGACGCAGAGAAAAATGACGATGGACATAGAGAAAAGTGTCAGGAAAAAGAAAAGTGACGGTGGACGAAGAGAAAAGTGATGGGAAAAAGATAAGACGACCGTAGGATGGAGAGCTTTCGGCTTCCTATATCTGTGCGTCTGTCGAGGTCTTGAAACCCAGGTCCTAAGAGCCAAATGCAACAACGCAGGCTTGCAAGCACGGGCAGATTGTGTCCGACCGTCATGGGTACCCACTAGTCCATCATGATATACATATCTAAAACAAATAATTTTTGAAAATTTTTACTACTTCGGTTATGCTCTACCATAATATACAAAACATTGTGAAATGCCTTGGTGTTGAAATGGTTAAAGTTAAAAAAACACTCACCTATGAAAAAACTATTATGTGACTACATAAAAGGGGTCATCATAATGTGCTTTCATGGTTTTAATGTTTTGAATGATTTCCACTTGTTGGTTTGGACTACAATTGTTACATCTTTCAAGTAAATGGCATAAAACATAATCTATGTTGGAGAAAACAAACATGTAACAAGTTACTTAACAATGACCAAAATTATCAAAACTAGATTGAAATGGGTGCATATATTAAAACATATCTTAATACACTTTCCTTGGTCCAAGTCTTTAAAGTCAAATTGAAGAAGGAAAATGCGTGTAACATGGATATTTTATGTCTAGCATACCATTTGGTTACATTATGTTAACAAAAATGAACTTGAAATGTTGCCACAAAAGCTTGGTAAGATGAAAAGGGGTCAATGCACATTTTCTTTTTTGGTTGTAATTTCACAATCTATTTTAACACCATTAAAATTCTTGTTGTCGAATCCAATTGATTAAAACTAGGACTTACAAATTAGCAAAAAACTGACCCAGACAATCCAAAGTAATTTGGCTATGGTTCTATAACAAAAGGTAAAATATTCTAGACCATTAGAAACTTGGATGAATAAAAACATTAGGTAGCATTATTTGAATGATGGTGTGCACATTTGAAAGATCTAAAAGTTCAAAAAACATGTTGACCATGCTCATGGTTTTGAATGTTATAGGGTTCATGACTCAAATTCATCAACAACAATCAAACAAAAAATCATAGTTATTAATATATGAAACTTAATATTGAAAAGTAGAAACACAAAAGTTGGAAATGCAATTCTCTTGCATGACAATGGGAGAAAACACACATGAGCACATGTTTCCAAATTTTTGTATACATGCATTCAAGCATGCTCTCTTTTGTCATCACCAACCCATGTGTACCACCCCTACAAAAAAATTGATCTTAACATATTGCTAGGCTTGTACATGGACTTTTTCAAAAGTGAAATCTCCTTTATATTAATTATCATTTTAAGTTTGGTTTCAAGGAAAACATGGATGTCTACATGTGGGAATCCTGAATGAGAGTTACAAATAATACAAAAATTCACATATGCAAAAAAAAAAAAAAAAAAAAAAAAAAAAAACACTACATATGGAAAGGAAGCAAACAAACAACCTTCAAAAGAATGTCCACCACAATCCAAAACTCAACAAAGCCAAAAAAAACTTTCACAAGCAACCATCATGCACCAACACAAAGTTGATCCATTAAATATATTGCAACACATGACACCAAACCACAAAGGTGTGACACACTCCAAATAATGAACATTCCAAGGACTAGATATAAGAAGGCATGAAGAGGCTAGAGAGAACCAAAAGAAACTAGAATTTGACAAGTACAAGAAAATTGCCAAGAGCCGATACATTAGGAGCTAGCCAAAGAAATAAGATCAAACACAAAACAAACAATAAGGCACAATTATAGCAAACCCTTGACATGACCCAAAATTATCTTTCTACCTTCTTATGGGAAGACACAACCAAGGTGTTTATTTTCTTATATGCTTTGATGGAACTCTCTTAAGGTACTCTCGTATGGGAACTTTACCTTACACAAAAGGCCACTCTAGAGTCCATAAGCAATATCCAAATATGAAATTGATCAAAACTAATGTTGTATTAGTATTTGATTTTTAACATACCCATTTGGTATGAGTATTTGATTTTTTTTTTAAATTATATACCATGGCAATACATATATTGAAACAAAAATATGAAAACTCATACCATGTGGTATCAATATGTACAAAGTTTACAATTTTCACAGAATGGTATTGAAATGTGCGATACCAGAGGAGTACATAGTATCAATATGAATATGTTGATTTAATGTGTGATGCCACAAAAAAGTGCAACTTTTTGCATAAGCTGAAATGAAAAAATCCTTGATGAACCCTTAGAAAAAAAACCAACAAAACACTAATCACAACAAAATTGATTTATAGATGTCCCAAAAATCATCACAAATGTGTCATTAATCAAAAGCTAAAGCTGCCAAGTTGGAAAAGTTAATATTATTTATATTAATAATATTATAAAAGGCATAAAATTAATAAAATTCATCTATACATGTGGATCTCAAGTTGGGGAAAAAAAACCAACTTGATAAATCATATACCATAACTAGCAAAAAATATTATGACAACTTTGATTTGAAAAGGTCTTATATTCCTAATGCATCATTGATCAGATGTAAAGATTGCCAACATTGAAGAGTCACCTTTCATTATAAAGTAACAACCTCCCTCCATGCTAAAAAATTTATATAGCTTACAATTTACAACTCAAACCCTACACCCTAAAAAAATTAATACCCATACCTTGGCATTGATGCTCATAAATAATTATGTATGAATATAGATCAAGGTACTTAAAATGTTGTTACCAATCAGATCTAATATGAGTCAAAATATCCAATTTTCACATACCATGGCAATATGGTTTCAAACGTAGTACAATGAGCAAACCATATTTGATGGGTTGAGAATTTTCACTCATATTGATACCCAAGTTGATATCTAAGTACAAACTAATACCAATCCAACATTGATCAAAACCTTTAACTAACATTGGACTAATCATCTTTCATAGAAAAGATAGTACTTGCAAAAAGAAAAAGACTCACTTGTTTGCAGTTTGCAAAACAATGTTATTGAACTTGGTTGACACAAATTGGTTAACCTCTAATTAGCCCTTGGTTCTAGTCTTCCTTTCCAATCTTTTTTTCCTTCATAAATACAAGTTGCAATTCTGATTCTAATTCCACACATAGACCTGGAAAATCTAGGTCTGGTTGCTCAAAATATAAATCCCATTTTCAAATTTAGAACCAGTTCTAAAAATCAGACCCAAAACCAGTTTGATTTTTTCCTAACTAGAATTGGAGTGAACAGTTATAACCCTCCAAACTAAATAACCACCCAACATTAGTTAATACCATTGTGAAACCAACATACAGACCTCAATGTAGGTACCTATACAATACTAACATGAATATTGATATTGAAGAACATACCAGTTGGGTATGACTTGAGGCAATATCAAATTTCTACAAGTACCACCATGATATGGGATTGTAACTTGATGTAATTAAATAATTACCTATGTAATTATTTTAAGGGGTAAATAGTGATGTACTTTAGGATTTTGTAATTTAATTTGGTCATGGTGCATTGACTTTCACATATTAATTTATGTGAAATCACATGGGGAGTCATGTGTTTTGTTACCATCTGATTATTTTATGTGAAATCACATGGGGAGCCATGTGTTTTGTTATCTTTTAATCATTTTATGTGATAGGAAATTTCTTGTTTAGTTTCTTTTTGGATAGTATATAAGTGCGTGTTTGTGACCTTTGGAAACACCTTCACTTGATACAAAATTGTTGTATGAATGCAAAGTTTGATGGAAAATAGTTGTGAAAGGATTCGAACTTTCGGTTTTGAATGGTTTTGGTGTTGTTTGTGTTTAGTTCATGGTAGGAAAATGGTGTGGCATACTAGTTATGCATAGACAATAGAAAGGTGAGAAACTAATTGTGTAACTAAGAACATAGATTTCCATAGCTATGTAATAAACATACATAGTTTCTGTCCTAAACCCGTTTGCCTGTTCGTGTTTTACATCTTTTGGTTTTATAACCGGGACATGAGTTTATGTTCTTTATGTTGTGGAACTTAATTGTGTTGTTGAAAATTTGGTAGGAAGAAGAAAATAAAATAAAATAAAATAACAAATTGTTTATTTGGTTTTAGAACAAGAGATGCAAGGTGATTTGTTTATCCCCAAATCATGGACAGAAGTGACCACATGGGTGGAGGAGATTCAACTTATGGTAATTGAAATTACGAAAGGCAAGCCAGGTCAAGTTTGGTGCACGATTCAATGTGTAAAGCAGCATCATGAGGACCATAAACATGAATTGTTTTGTTTGACCCAAGCTTAAGTTTGGATATTACTTGTAATCCTAGGCACGAACTAAAGTTGGATTTGTGGGAATCTGAGAAAATTTGCAAAGAAATGGTGCATGTAAAAAAAGAAAAGAAAATGGCACATGTTAAGCCATATGAAAAGATGTAAATAGAAATCTATAAAGGATAATAAACATTTCATGAATAAACTCATGTTTGTTAAATCTTGTTGAAACCTTGAGACTTTTTACATAAAAAGTGGTGTAGGTTTTTGAAAGAAATAAATGAAATATATGTTTTATTTTTAGGATTAGTGTTTTAGTTAAAACATTAATGTTAATGCTAAGAGAGGTTTTTGATTCCCTTGGTACACAGTTTCGAGAAAATAGGCAACAAACCCCATCATTGACATTAGGAGTTGTTAGGCCAAGATCATCTGTTGAAAGACCTATTGAAAAGTCTGGAACTATAGGTGAACCAAGTGTGGTAATATTACAACTACGTAAACGATAGGAGGAATTTGGACTTCAACCTAACCCAAAACCTACAAAGCAACGCCAAAGGATAATCACACTAGAACAACATTTATTCATTTGGTTTAAGAAGAGGGATGCGACTCCAGATTATGCCAAAACCAATAATTTACATGTCATGTGGAGTGGAGGTGTCATTGATACTTATGATGGTCGTGATCTTGTAAATGTTGTATTTTAATCTAGGTGTTTAAATAGGATAATTGCAGGGTTGGAGATATTTGGTCCTTTTAGAAACTTACACCGAGAAAATATGGATAATTTTATTACGAATGCAATTCAGGCCATTGGAAATTTCCTTATTCATGAGGAAAGGTTGTAAAAGTTAAGTGATAGTTGGTCAAAAGGATAAATTGGTTTGGTGTGTTTTTTATAAAACAAAATAAAAATCAACATGGTTATTCCAGTTTTCAGGGGAAATAAGGGTGAAAACCATGAAGTGTTTTTAAGGGAATATTAGAGAGCTTGTATTGGTATGGGGCTTAGAATAGCTACAGAATGGCTTAATTTCTTTATTGAATTTTTAGAAGGTACAACATCCCATTGGTTTGAGTGATAGACAGAAGCATTGAAGGGATCATGAAATGACATAACTAAGGCCATAGTGAGGGAATTTTCTATGAAGAATACCTACCAAAATTGAATACTTGAATTAAGTCAATTAAAGCAAGGGGCTTTAAAGTCAGTAAGAAAGTATAAAGAGAGGATAATGACATTGTAAAATAAACTCTAGGGTGTCTTAAAGCACAAGGTCATGAAGAGATTGATCCAATTTTTGCAGGAATCAATGCATTGGTGCTAGAACATTTCACCATTGGTTTGTTGTCAAAGTTGCGATAACAACTAAGATAGGAACAAGCGACGACATTTGATGAAGCAGTGGAGGTGGCCGAAAAGAAGGAGGTGAACATGGAGGAAATTCCATGACCAACTATGCCATCCATGGTGAAAGCAATTCAATTCTTGACTAAACCAGAGTTGCGAAAGCATCCAAAAGTGAGCTCGCACATGGAGTTGGCTATGGAATAGATCATTAATCAAATGAATTAGTTGAGCATCCATATACTGTAGCCAAGGATTAGTAAGAGCAGAAACATGGAGAGGGACCTGTTCTCAATTCAATGTTATAAGTGTTAGGAGATGGGTCATTATTCCAGAAAATGTCCAAACTTACTAGCCTTGGCTACTAGAGAAAATGCAGGTTCTTCTACTCGAAGGTTTTTTTCAGAGGAGAAGGGCAAAACTCAAGTACATTTAATTGAGCTGATGAATGAAGGGCGAAAAAAGGCTTTGATGGGTTTAGAAAGGACCTTCAAAATTCATGAAGATGTGATGTATGTCATGGCCCAAATTAAACGACTAACAAAAGACACTACACATTCCGACGCAAACGTAAAGAAGTTCAAGGAGATGGCAAGAGCCCCAAAATAGAAGAAAAAGAACCGAAGGCAGAGGTTTGGATTTTAAAACTTTCCAATTTCTAGAAATTTCGATCCTTATTCAATGGTGAGGATGTGGGATCTCAAAAAACGAACATCACCATTGGACATTTGGTGTGATGGTGTCGTCAACCGAAGGAAGTTGAAGAAAGGGTTATCAACACCTAAAGTCCCAAAGGTACCTTCACCTTTAAATGCCATAGTAGTTGAGTATGAATGTGATCCAATCATTAATGTGCAATGTAATGGATCAATGTTGCACAGAGTGTTAGTGGATGGAAGCGTAAGAGTTAATGTGATGACAATTCCTACAATGAAGTACTTAGGGATCAAAATTAATAGACCAGTTTCAGTAACCTTAAAGATGGTTAATAAATGAATTGTTAAGCTAGAAGGAGTCATTAGTAGTGTTGTGATCATTATAATGAGGGTTTCCACCATTATGGATTTCCATGTGGTATTAAAGGAAGATGGGGCTTACCCAATGATATTAGGTAGGCCTTGGTTAACAAAATCACACGCAAGGAACTATTAAGGCAAGGGATACATGACCATCGAAGTTCACCGTTATCGACAAAAAGTTCCATTTACCAACTTTGTGAAGAACTTCGGAGGAACAAGTGCCTATGATGATGAATTAGAAACAGACCAAAGCTCTAGTTCTAAACGGATTTACACCGATGATTTTAGTGAAGAGGAAGTAGGGTTATATGCTTTGGAGATAATCCTCAAGGTTATAGCTTTGTTTAAGGCGAATCAAAGGGTTCAAAGGGATGATGACCAATCAACTCCATGTGTGTTAACAACAGGAGAAGTCGTGGAACGGGTGAGCAAAATTCAACTAGGAGCAGACTTTCACCCTAAGGAAAAAATGCAATATGAGGATTTACTTCGCAAGTATATCCATTTGTTTATAACTATAAGGACATTAAGGAAGTCACCATGGACCACACAAAATTGAATTGTTGTCGAATGTTAAACCAATCAAGACTAAGTAAGGGAGGTGGAATCCAAAATACACTGTAATGGTGAAGGAGGAACTTGACAAGTTGTTGGAGGTAAGGTTCATCAAACCTGTGGAAACAACTGAATGGGTTTCTCCTATGGTATTGGCGTTAAAGAAAAATGGCAAGCTAAGGGTATGTGTGAACTACAAAACTTTAAACAAAGTAACGAAAAAAAATCATGACCCTTTGCCATTTTGTGAAAACATTTTGGAAGAAATAGTAGGGCACGAAATGTACACATTTGGAGATGGGTACAGGGGCTACTACCAAGTGAAAATTTCTCCAAAGGATCAATTGAAGACCACATTCACCACACCATGGGGAAGATTTTGTTACACATTAATGCCTTTTGGTTTGTGCAATGCTCCAAGGACATTTCAACGTTTGATGAACAAGGTCTTTGAACCATTTTTGGGGCTTTTCCTATGAATTTTCATTGACGACTTTGGAGTTTATAGTGATAGAGCTTCTCACCTTGTCAAACTTGAATTAGTTTTTGAACATTTGGATGGTGCAGGAATGACTTTGAGCCCTAAGAAAACCACAATTGGTTTTTTGGAACGGAAGATGGTTGGACACATTGTGTCAAAAAATGGGGTAACCACAGATCCCGAAAAGCTTGATAGGATTTCAAAACTTCCCTTCCCCACCACAAAGAAATCCCTTCGAGGTTTTTGGGGATGGTGGGTTATTATTGAAGGTTTATACACATGTTTGTAACAAAAGCACGTCCTTGAACATGATTCTTGCGCGACGATGCACCTACACCAATGGAGGACAAAACATTAAGACAAACATTTGAACAATTCAAGTCAACTTTTCAAGTTATGCCGATCCTTCGGACTCCAAATTGGAACAAACCATTTTTAGTATATTGTGATGCATCTAGAGAAGTGGTGGGGGGACATTATCCCAATTGGACGAAAATGGCCATGACCATCCCATTCATTTTGCTAGCAGATAATTAACTTTAGCAAAGAAGAATTATATTGTGACCGAATAGGAAGGTCTTGCAGTTATTTTTTCTTTTAACAAGTTTCGCCATTACTTGTTGAGATACAAGGCCAAAATTGTGACAGATCACAAGGCCTTAACCTACTTGGTCAACAAGTCCAATTCAAGTGGTCATCTTGCGCAATAGGTGCTATTGATGGAGGAATTTAACATTTACATTGTCCATCGTCTAAGAAGGCGACATGGCAATGTTGATGGTCTTACCATGGCATAGAAAGGAGTGGGTGATGTCTTAGAGGATGACGACTTTCCAGATGCAACAATAATGACCAGCAATGCAGATGAAACACTTGAAGAATATTGAAAAATCATTCAATACTTGGATGGCATGAGGTTTCAAGTTGGAGTTACAAAGGCAGTACGAACACGAATTGTGCACAAGAGTCGGAATTACTCGATGATAGGCAACTAACTTTACTTCCAAGGAAAGGATGGTGTTTTACGATGAACCATTGGAGAACATGACACTTCACGTCTTTTGTATGAATTTCATGATGAGTTCTATGGAGGCCATTTTGCGAAATGAATCACAACAAAAAAGATTTTGCATGCATGTTACTATTGGCCCACCTTCTTTAAAGATATCCATGATTATTACAAGAATTCAAATGTATGTCAAGCCTATGCACAAAGGTCTACTGTGAATGGCCCTTTACACCTGATACCACTTTTAGGACCTTTTGAAAAATGGGGAATTGATTTAATGGACCCATTGCCAATGATTAGAAGAGGGCATCGATTCATTATAGTTGCCACATACTACCTCACAAAGTTTGCAGAAATACGTGCCTTAAAGTCCTTAATGAAACAAGAAATAACACAATTTATGTATGAACAAGTCTTTACTTGATTTGGGACACCACTTGAAATTGTTTCTGATAACGGTCCTCAATTTTTGAATGAAGTTGTGGAAAACCTATTAACATGCCTTGCAATGAAACATAGGTTTACCATTATGTATAAGCCTAGCACTAATGGCCTAGTGAAAAGGACCAATAGGACATTGTGTTCCATGTTAACAAAAAATGTCGAGGTTCATGTGAACATTTGTGATTGGGATCTCAAAATCCACCATGTTGTGTGGTTTTACAACACCACATACAAAATTGCCACAGGGTACTCACCTTTTCATTTAACCTATGGGATGGAAGCGTTTTACCCATTGAGCTGGAAGTAATGACTTTACACACTGCCACAACAATGACACTTCTTTTGGATGAATCCCAACATCGTCAATTGTTACAATTTAATGAGTTGGATGAATTATAATTCAGAGCCCACCAATCCATTGAAGTCGCACAGGCTCAACAAAAGAAGGCTTTTGATAAGAAGGTGAAAAAAAAGGAATTCAAAGAAGGTGACCTTGTCATGATGTTTGACATTTAACATCATTATAGGGCTTACAAGAAATTATTACCTATGTAATTGTTTTAAGGGGTAAGTAGTGATTTACTTTAGGATTTCATAATTTATTTTGGTCATGGTGCATTGACTTTCACATATTAATTTATGTGAAAGTCATGGGGAACCATGTATTTAATTTCCTTTTGATTATTTTATGTGAAATCACATGAAGAGCTATGTGTTTAGTTTTCTTTTGATTATTTCATGTGAAATCACATGGGGAACCATGTGATAGGAAATTTTTTATTTAGTTTCCTTTTGGATAGTATATAAATGGATGTTTGTAACCTTTGGAAAAACACTTTCACTTGATACAAAATTGTTGTCTGAATGCAAAGTTTGATGGAATAGAATTGTGAAGGGATTCGAGTTTTCGATTTTGAATGGTTTTGGTGTTGTTTATGTTTAATTCATGGTAGGAGAATGGTGTGGCATATAAGTTACGCATAGACAATAGATAAAATAATGTATTAACCAATGTTGGGAAAGTATTAAATTAGAACCTTATATGTAGACTGGTCTTGGTACCAAAGAACATCTAGACTGGTCATGAGATACAAAAACAACCATACTTGCATCATTTTTCTTAGAGTGGAACCTCAAGACAAATAGATTGTAATATCCTCTTAGAAGGCAAGGACCTAGTCCTTGGGATACAAGCCTGCACAACCTAGGACTTGGTGTCTTAAGATAGAATGTTTTTAAGAGCCTAGGACCATAAGGTTTGAGGGCCTAGGACAGGAGGATTCGAAGCCTAGGACTTGTAGGTGAAGGGACATTAACATTAAATGTTGTAGTTTCAAAGACTTAAGATATGAAAGCTTAAGGACATGCAAACATGTTTTAGCATATGATCACTACAAGATTTGAAGTGTTAAGAGTATGTGACATCCTCTTTTATGAAGGAAATTCTAGCATGTTTTTCAAAATTGGACTTGCCATTGTGGAGATCCATGGCAGGGTGGGCAAGCTGGTGTCCAAACACTTAAGGTAGGGTTTGCTCACCGTATTCGTAGGAGGGCCTCATTTTTTATGGTGTCCAAAGAATAGATGGAGCTCTCCTCTTGGTGCATCTCTCATATTGAAAATTGGTAAAAATAGATTAAAGGTGAGGAAGTTACAACCCCCTGAAGTAGGGATTTTTACAGAAACAATTCTTGATCAAACAATTCACAACCTATTTCCGAACCCTTCAAAAAGTCTTTAAATATTACTCTGTTACTTAAAGAGTTACAAGATGACTTGTAGATCTTAAGATGGCAATTTCAAAGCAATTTAAATCACTCAATTTGAATAAAAAAATGAGAAAGTTATGCACTCATAAAGTAGGAGGGGTCAAAATGAAGAAAAATGGAAAATAAGCGTTTTGCAATTCAAAAAAAATTAGTTCTTTAGTGCTCTTTTTTGGCTGCTCCTTTGGCTTTGCAATTCAAAGATGATTTGTGAAGCTTGAGAAGGCATTTTAAGTCACTCAAAATGGAGAAGAATTGAGAAAGATCTACCAAATTGTTCGGTGATAAGTTAGTGTTCAATGATAAGTGTATCTAACCCTAATGACAAGTCCCAAACCGTAAACCAGATGTGTTATGCCCTAAGAACCTTAGGCCATAGGCCCAAAGTCCTATGAACATCCTAAGACAAATGTCTTGCAAACACAATGAGCCCAATGTCCTTGGGGCCAATATGAAATAACCCTAGGCCATATAATTTTTAAAAAGAGGTAAAATCAATGTGTTTTGGTCTAATGTTGGACCTTAAACTGTGAAGTTTAACCCCAAGCCAAAACACATTTTAGCTTGGGCATCTTGGCCTAGTGTTAGAATATTTTCAAGCATATTGGCTTAAGGTTAAAATATTTTTAAACATCTTGGCTTAGGGTTCGAATCACTTATAGCATCTCAGCTTCGGGTTAAAATAAAATTTTGGCATCTTGGCCTAGGGTAAGGTTTTAAATATTTTTTTAACATCTTGGCTTAGGGTTAGAATCACTTATGGCATCTCGGCTTCGGGTTAAAATAAAATTTTGGCATCTTCGCGTAGGGTAGATGACATTGGCTTAGTTCTGATTCATACCCAGTATGGCTCTTTTTGTTTTCTGTAACTCGTATGAACTGAGGCAAAAAAACTAGACACCAATACCTGCCTGATATAGGGACTTGAGGTAATACTAGTTTAATACCAGGGCTATACATTGGTCTCAAAATCAGGAATATACTATATACCTGCCACATAGGAGCCAAAATCCAGCCTCAAACCTTAATAGGGTAGACTGCCCCCCATCACCGATCGCTTTCCTATGACCGAACACATATTTATATCTTCATCATATGTGCTTCATTTTGAATGATACAAAATTTTATGGGAGCGCTGCCTCAAGCTCTAGAATTCATCTTTGAAGTGCAAATGAAAAGAATTAATGAAAAAATAACAAGAAGGAAAATAGGGTTTCCAACTTACAAAACATGTTTTTTTTTTTTTTCCTCTTTGGACCCCTCCTATTTTCAAACCTCATAACTTTCTTATTTCTTATTCATTTTAAACGATTTAAAGTGCTATAGGAGCGCCACCTGAAGTTTTTACAAATCATCTTGAAACTCTAGTAACAACAACAGAACAACATACAAGGAAATTTTTTGGGTGTTCAGGAACCAGCCTTTGTATGTTCTGTGGTTTGTTTTTTAGTTCTTAACCCTCTTTACTTTTGGGGGCCATAACTTCCTCATTTCTAATCCGTTTTTTATGATTGTTAGTGTGTCAGATGCCCCAAGAGGAAGGGTTCAAGTTTTGTTTGGACACCAGAAACACTGGAGCCCTCCCCTTGGATCCAGCCTGCCCTGAGCTCTAAAGTGTTCGGTCACCGGCCAGTGTACCCTACCAGGATCAGGCTGGTATTTTTTAAAAATGAAACAGATGTGAGACCAATACCAGTTGGTGTGCTCAAAAGTTGATACCCACTCAACACTGGCATGATGAACTGAGCAAAGCAGGGTTAATTGCTTGCTCACCAGATTCATCCACTTGGTACTTATCATTAGTCTCAGAATGTGAGCTTGGCAGACTGTTAACGTATCTGAGGACCCTTACAAATTTGGGGAAAGTTTGTTGGCAATTCTTGTTGTGTGTTTCAATGTTGACAAAATATTCACATTCTGCAAAAAAGGAGTCTGGTAGAGATGTGTGTGTGTGCGCGTGTGCGCGCATGTATGTATGTAGGTAGACAGTCATGGGTTTCATGGAAAGGGACCAGTCAACTAACAAACACTTTGGGGACGGGCCTCGATTGCATGAATGTTGCAGATTGTCAACAATGACAATTGCATCCTTTTTATGCTGCAGATCTGACACAAGTCCAAACGTTTGCAAAAAGGTTCACTTTGCTGTCTTTCTTGTAAGTGCCTGGACAGTGGATATGGAAACAGCACTGATACCCACAAAGGTTGTAGGGGAGTTTTTTTAGTTGTAGCCAAAAGCCTAGGGACAAGGTAAATTACAACTCTGTCCTTGACTCAAAGGTGATGGTCTAAAGTCTATACACCAATGTTGAGCAGCTATTAGAAATTATAACAAAACCCCATTCAAGTATCAGGGCAATTCTTTAAGTTGATAACCACAATTCTAAAAAATCAAGAAATACCCCATTCCAGTACATAACCATGTTCCTCACATAGGTACCTAGAAAACCACTGGCTTTTCATGAAACTTGATCATTCTTTGATTCTGATGTGGCATTGAGATCATATCTCTCTGGAACCTCTCATAGAACATCATTAAATTTTAGGTTTGGCTGTTGACATTCAATCTTCAAACACATATATGTCCAAAGGATCCCTCCCTTCATAAGAAAGAAAGTTCAAACTCTCAAACCCACATGTCCCCCATATCTCTCCTCCTAAAAAATCCCACATCCATCTCTTTAAGAATTTCCCATGTCCCCCTTGTTTAGGGGATTCGAAGAATTTATGCCCATTTGTTGATTTCCCCAAGACAGACCTCTCAAAAATTCTTCTCAATGCCCATGTATGTAACTACTGATCATACTCCACTTTATTGCATAGTTCCCAAAAATCAGAGAAGAATGAAAAAGGTCTTCAAACCCTTGGTGATAGACCTGAATATACTGATGGCACATTCCAATCATTGCTCTATTGCTTTCCTAGACTAACAACAAAAACCTAACTCTGTTCTACATTACTGCTTCACCATAGTCCATCTTTTAAATCCTTTTCCACACTATCATTGTCCACCATTGCCAAGCTCATGTGTTCATCACACACCATCGAAAGTTGAGAATCCACCATGGAAAGAAAAAAGCACTAGAAATAAGAATCCAGCATCACAGCACACATCGACACCTTTACACAATTCAGACACCTTTACACAATTCAGTGGGTGTGGACTCTGAAGTTCTCCAAAAGATTACACAAGCAAAGACCCTTTAATTGAGCAGTGGCCTCTTGACCCTGCAGGAACTAGGTGCCATATTTAAAGCATAGTTTCCAACTATGCCAGTCTTTGCGCCTTTTTCTTGAGTTAATTCCAACCTGAGCCCATCATTAGGGTTTAGCCTTTCTAAAGACACCCAAAAATCAGAGTGTAATCTTGAAATTGCATATAACAACATCAAGATTTCATCTATACTCAAATTACTAATATTTAAAAAGAACCTGAAGGAAAAAACATGGATTTATAGATGACAGAAGCAGACTCTATAAGTTGTGTTAGCATTAGGTGGTATACCAGTTCAATTGTCCAAAAGCAATGTTGTTGGTTGGGTATTTGATTTTGAAAAACCTTCAGTTCTGAATTTTTTGAAATTTTAGAAACCAGAGGACAAACCTCAGGTTTTTCAAAACCCCTTAAAACAACCAACAATTCAATGGAAGGTTATTTGACATGTTCATTATATTTTTTGAAGACCTAAGTTGCATACCAGCAATTGGTTATTGGGTTTTGAAGTCACAATTGTATATTTCAGAACCCAGTTCTTTGAATTTTAAAAACCATGGTTATTTAATTTTTAAGAACCTCCAGCTAAGCAGTAATGTTTCTAATAACAAGGTTGCAAGGCTTATAATTTCCCTCAAGGCAACTAGCATGCAAGCAAGAAAATTAACATGAGAAAAGCAACAATATGTAGTAGCCTATCACCACCACAACTATTTGTGCATTCCAAACTGTTGGAAATGCATATAATCTATTAGATGATTCTTGCATACAGCCCTTCACATATATCTGAAAGACTCACCAATTAGACACTTGTTCAGATGATAGTAGAAAAGAGGTCCAAAAGCAATTAAAAATCCCCCAAGGAAGGATCAAATGTGTGATTATTACACAACTGAAATTTATGTTTTTCCCATTCTTTCTCTCTTGCAATTGGCAATGTGATAATAAAATCCCAAGCAAAGATTTTCAAAAGGGGTAAAAGGTGACCATAGTCAAAGATACAAGTCCTAAGAGAAAGGAAAATTGCCAATGTAAAATGGATATTTTACAATTGGTGAAACCAATATCAAAACCAAAACAGTAAGAAAATCTATGCCTCCCTTTGTGCCCAAAAATCTCACAACTTTTCCAGATAAAAAATTGAAGTCTAAAGGAGGCTACCCATGCATATATCTTCTTAAGGCATGGTTCTCTGAACTTTGTGAACCTAGTTACTCCAGTTGTGTTCTTTCATGCTAATCCAAAAATTCTCTCAAAACTGCAAAATCAAAATCTAGCTTGGCGGTTCCAGCAGTCTTCCAACCCTAAATTTAGTTTCTGAGATGAAACTGCACCTTAATCATGATCAGCATTTGCATTGAAAATTCTTCAGTGCATAAAAGTGTGTACAAACAAGGGATGATGAATTTACAACAAAGTGGGGAAGAAAAAAGAAAAAACCTAATCAGTAGCACCAAGAAGACTTTCACCCTCTCTGCAAGCACCAACATGGATATCAATATGTTTGCTTCCCCAATCCTGGATTCGACAACATGACCTTCGAGGTATCTGCAAAAACAATAGAAATCAAAGGAATTAGCAAACTGCAAAACCCACCCATTCTCTAAAAGAGATACCTATGTCAAGGCAAAGAGAGCATGAGAATCAAGGCAAGTGTTAGGAGAAACTTCTTGTTGAGCTGTGAAGTACAACCTGGTACCAAGATGAATCCATGGGTTCTTTCAGAACAAAAATCTTCTTCACCATGCTCAGTGGAATCAACTTTTCATCACACTGTGATTGCTCAGGATCCTCTTGTTTCAAGAAAACAGCTTCCATTAAACCTTCCAACTTTGTTGCAGGGCGGTGAATATCCTCTAGGAAAAAGCGGGTTGGTCTCTGGCAAACATCCACTGCAATCTCCCGGGTATTGATCGAAAATGTTCCTTTTTCATTTTCATGGTACCATGACAAAAATGTTCTGGCCGGTCTTTGGAGGGTCAAGGGACTTATGAACCCTTTGTACACTTCGACAACATAACCCCAGGAAACAGAGATTGACCACTCCTGCTTTCGGTCATAGCAAATTGACTGCTGGAGAATGCTCGCTGGGTCCACTGCAGCTGCATCCAGTAGGTACTTCACTGCTTCCACTTTGGTGAAGGTTTTGGTTGCTGTCTTGGGGAAGATTTCAGGAATAAAGTCCAAGTGATGGAGAGACACCAGTGGAGTTACCGGGTGGGCAGCTAGAATCCCCAGTGCATCCCTTCTTATGTCAAGCTGCACTACTCAGTCGACAATATATGGTAAGCTGCTTTGTTGCTCTCCACAAATGACTTTAGGGGTGAGTTTGAAGATGAAATACTGCATGACCCTAAAACCTAAACCCTAGAGAGAGCAGAAAATTACTGAAAAAACCACCCAATGTCAGGAATGATTAACTTCCTTCACAAGCAAGCTGTCAATCTCAACAGGTTGGTCCCACTCGCATGCACCCTGTGCTGCGTAATTGCATTGTGACCCAGTGCAGGAGCTCAAAAATGAAAAATTTCAGGGAAGTCTAGATGGGAAGAAGAATTTTGGGTTTTGGAGGTACCTGATGAAAACCGGGTTCTTTTGTAAGAGGAACTCCAAGCTCTGCCACACATGCATAAATGCGATCATCACCTCCAAAGAAATGTGGGTACCTGTTACGCCATCATCCATGAGTTCATCTGTGAATGGGTGTTGAAATGATCAGCAACAACAGCAGAATTGGTAGCACAGTTGTGAAAACAGAACCAAAGAAGCTGGTCATAAGAAGTTTTCAAATTAACCCAAATCGGTGGCAGAATCTCCAAAAAATTCTCACTCTGGACAGAAGAAAATTCCTCAAAATTGGCAGTGTCTGAAGACAACCCCTATCTCCCACAGATGGGTGTAGCTAAGTTTACTGCTTGTACCCTAAACCCTAAACCAAGCATGATAGGGTTTAGGTCCTTTGGACAAGAACAAGAAGAGACAAAGCTTAGAGGGAAAGAGTCTTGCAGCACCTTTGGATACAGGAATCCTGTATTTTGGTCAATTTTTTGGCAAGGGGATAACTGATCGCATAGCCAGCTCCACCAAAAGCCATTTCATAAGAGAAAATAATATTCTCACGATGGCTTTCACTTGCATAACCCACATAGAAAGGTTGGGTGTGATCATACTTGGACAAGACCTGGACCAAATTGTGTGTGATGAACACAGTGTCATCATCAGCCATGACAAACCAATCCACATTTGGTAAACCAAGCCTGAAAGTTTCGGACACAATCCTTGAAATCCTCAGTGCATCTCGGACACCCCACCGATTTGTGTATTGGAAGTGGGTGGTGTCTTGAGAGACTTTGAATGGTGGATACTCCCTGCTGCCGCCCCGCCTTGATAATGCAGAAGAAGATTTCCCCCCAGCTGCTGCTGCTACTGCTTCTTCTTCTAATTCCACTTCTTTCTCCAGCCACACAAAGCCCCTCATCTCTGGTTTCCACCACTGCTTCACATACTCTCTTCGGCCTCCTACACGTGCCCATGTCTCTGATGCTGATGCAATCCCAAACACTATCCTGGATATATCAGTTCCTGTATGCTGCTGCTGCTGCCCACAGGTCAAAGAATTAGTGGTCGGAGCAATATAGTTATGCAGATCTGCAGCTTTGTGATTTGGCAGTGGATCCGATGATTTGGTAAGCATGAGCCCCAAAACATGACTGCAATCACTCCTCTGGAAGATTTGACTACATGCCCATGGAGTGAGAATGACTACGGAGAGAACATAAATACAGGAACACACACACACTATTGCAATGACTACTTTGAGCTTGCTACAACCCATAATAATTATTCCTCTTCTTCCTGATGTACCTAATAATGCCCCACCAGCAGCATCTCCTCCATCATCTCCTTGATGAGCAGCAGCTCCTGACCCATAGCTACTGCCCTGAGTCATCTGCTTTGCTCCAGCTGCAGCTTCCTTGACATTAGAAATATGATGCTACATTCACCACCTTGTGGCCTGTGGCTATGTACAGTTGTGGACCTAGTTGATGGATAAACCCAAAGCCCAGGATCCCCAAGTAACAACAACTCAGAAGAACAAAGAGCAGTTGACTGGAAATAAAATAATTTAGAAGCAGGAATTAAGGAGGTGAGAATAATAGTAGCCTATGTCAACAAAAATCATTCTGGACAATTGTAAACAAAGCAAATGGCTCTGCCCTTCAAATGATATCCATAATGATGATGATACATATTCAACATACTAATAAATTGGAAAGATATGCCAGTGGTTAGCAGGGTGAAGAAGCCCTTGAAGTGGGATCCTTCCTTGGCTTCTGCCAGAAATGTTTCTGTGGTGGGACTCCACATGACCCTAGAAAGAAAGAATGTAGGGATACCAAACTTTGGCCTGTTGGTTTGTTTTGTTGGGTCTGCAGATTTGTCTTCACCCTGAAGGGCTCTGGGCAGACCCAAAACAATTGTAAATGACATCCGTAAGGATGATATGTATTCAACATTCTAAAAACTCAAAACACACAGTGGGTGGTTACCATGGCGAAGAAGCCCTTGGAGTTTGGATCCTTCCTTCACTTATCTTCTTTTCTACAGTGGACTACACATGACCCTAGAAAGAAAGAAAGAATGCAGGGATACCAACACTATAAATACTTTCCCATAGTAACTTGGCCACTTTGACACATATTTGTCGATTAATTAATTAATTTTCAGAGTTTCAATTTGACAAATGATATATTCTCAAATATTCAATATCAGACTCTTTATTTTTGCTTCAGAAAAATAACTTTTGGAAAATTCAACATTTCTGGAAATAATAGAATTAGTGTGGAACTGGCCCAAGTACTACTACGGGTATTATTCCTCCATCGTAACATCAGATCATATTCATCACCGTTACACGTGAGCAAAGATAATGATTGTGCTGAGGAGGCGGCGGCGGCGGCGGCGAAATCAATTGGAAAACCAGTCCGAGGAATTAATCATCATCGTCATCGTGATTACTAAATACAGCCTAATTCAAGTCTACAAAGTAGAAACCCACTCTAGCCAGCGAGCCAGCTTCTTCGCAGAAGAAGAAGAAGGCGGGTGATGTTGGTAGCTAGCTATACGGGTCGCGTGATTCTCCTCGCTCTTCTGAGTCACGAACTACGACAGACAACCAGATTCACTGCAAAAAAAACACCTAAATTTTGGGTCCAAATCACCACGCCCACGGATCCATGCACGCAACAAATTTGCATGCCCCCCATAAATCACCGTATGTATTTAGGGTTTTTAGGGTCTAGGGATTGAACCCTAAACCCTAAACCCATCATCGTCTAGGGCTGGGGCACTCCCGGAAATTACAGTTTCCCCAGGGTTGGAGGCCGAGGGTCTATTATTTTGGGAATGCCTTGCAAGGCCCGAGGGCTTTGCCCAACATAAAAATCAATGGTTTTTTAAATCAAAAACATTACCATGATACCCCGTAGGTGCAACCAAGTAATCTCAAAGTATCGCGGTCAAAAAGGAAATTCAAAAGTGAAAGGCCCACGTATATATATGCGCAATTTGAAAAACAAAACACCCACATCTGCATGTATTTCATTTTTCTAAATGTTTGCTTGCACATTCCATCAAATAATGGTGCCTTCATCTACTACACTAGTAGTGAAAATCACAACGGTTTTTACAAATGAAAAAAATGCATCCCTTTCCTCTCAAATGATCCCACTAAAGGCCAAAGAGAATTGGCCTATCATCTATTATATGATGTGTGTGTGTTTTTTTCTAAACACATTTTGTTGGTTTTTTCTTTTCATGCATTTGTGAAAATTTTCTAGAGAAAATTATTCAATTAATCTTGTTAATTTGGTAAAATTTGCCAATTTTTTTGATATCACATAATTGGAAGAAAACTTGCCAAAAGTTTTATTGTGTGTTAGGTCGTTACATCCTACTTACAAATAAGTAAACTAGGGTAAATTAGTTTGAAATCAATTTTAATGTGAACATGGTTCAAATTATTTGACTTTTGGATAGGATATAAGTTTTTGAGTGAGATGATTCAATCTAGTTTTTTGAATTTGACATCACATCTTTCTCTTGCATTGTGTTGTGCTTGTTTTTCAAGTTTTTTAAATGCGGGTTTATATGTCCATAAGGGTTTTGCTTATGCTAGATTTATGTGTGTATATTTGAGTTGTATTTTGAATCCAAAAACTTGGATCTAATTGGATAGTGTTACAACTAAATATGTTATTGTTTAAGCAATGGGGTTTGTTTGTGTTTTGCATGATAATGTTTTTGGTGCAATGTGTTTTGGTTTGTTTTTGAATTTGCATATAGTAAGAGTTGTAACTAAGGGGACTTTTCTTGGTCCTCCATGATAGTTTAAAGAATCTCACTTAGTGATTGTAATTTTTTTTATGTGCTTTGGGCTTAAAACTCCTTTGGGAGTTGACCCAAACAAGACATGTGTACTTTAAAATATGAGGTGTCAAAAGAAGGAAAAAAATAAAAGCAAAGAATAATCTTACCTCTACCACAAAACCCCCTTCTCTAAATCTTTATTTTTCTTCCTCTTGATTTGTGTGGTAGTAGACATGTGCTTGAAATTAGTGGTGACAATAACAATTGTGACAAAAATAAGCACTACCATCATCAAACTTCCATGGGAAGAAGTATTAGTTGGAAAATGGTTTTGCCTTTAGTGCACAAAATAAACTAGGATATTTTTGTAACTAGATAATAAGGAATATCCTAAGCTTTTTTCCATGATGATTCACAATTGATTAATGATTTGGGGGATTACAATTAAGTGCTTAACAATGGGCTCACATTTGCACTTGGCCTATT